>JAGFNQ010007799.1:51729-121792 GCA_024364735.1 Boesenbergia rotunda | reverse complement strand
CAATTACCTTGAGTGTGGCATTATTGCCAAATGCCACTGAGCCTAGGTTTTTGAGTTTGAGCTTGGTGAACTTCAATTTGTCTCCAGTCATGTGTCTGGAGCAACCGCTATCCAACATCCATTGGTCCAAATCTTTATGTTCCTACGCATAAAGAATTTTCTTGATTTGGATCCAATTAGAATCAGGAATAGCTTAAATTGAGTTTCACTGCCTAGTCTGTCTCACCCAAATCTAGGGTTTTCAATCACGTTAACCTTATAGGTTTTGTGAGACAGGTTTTGATAGTTTTGAAAACTTTGAAAATTTTGATTAATTTTGAAGGATAATTAAATTTTGAAAACTTAATTAATTAATTTTGAAATTTTTGAAAAGATGTTTAAGTCTATACTTAGTTGAAATTTTGTGTTAGATTCGAATTTAGCAAAAATTAATTTGAATTTGAAATTCAAAAATTGACTTCCAGGTCTTGGCGAGGCACTAGGCCTTCTTTGGCCGAAGCCTTATGGGATCATCCACCCTTTCCTTGACAAAGCCTTTTAATGAAATTTCATTTTCAAAATCAATTTCTAAAAAATTTCTGGTCTAACTAGTTTGGGTTTTGGATCGGTAGCTTCGGCTAGTTCCGCCAAATTGGCTTCCCTAACGTACTATCATCTCACCTCCACCCAATACTATGTTGTCAAATTTCAGCTAAGTTTGTTCAGTCCTTAAGCTAGCCTAAGTCTAAGCATGGTATATTGTAGAAAATAAACAATCAATCAATCAAGCAAGTTAAATCAAGAATAACAAGTTTATCTAATAAAAATAGTTTTCAGTTTGGCTCCCCCTGGACTAAAGCCACGGTGATGGTTAGGCAAGATGTGAATCTTGTCCTTGGGGATCCAATACTGATTTGATCCAGTAGGTTGGTTCAAGCATAGTTTAGGTACCCATGCCTGAATTTTTCCTCTGGACTGATTCAGTACAGACAAATATGATCTTTGTCGGGATTTGGTTTGGTAGCCAAGTCCAGATCGATTTAGAACTGATTTCTGTTTTCCAAGGATCATGTCAAGACCCTTGGAACCAGATGTAAATTGTTCTAAAACTGTTCTAAATTCCTTAACCTGAGTTTTCAGGGAGGAGTTCTCCTTTTCAAGTTTTTCAACTTGAATAGAAGTTCCTTCCTGAACCTTCTCGGTTAAGGGTTTAGAGTCAGCTCCCTCTTTCAGGAGTTTTACTTCCTGTCGGAGGGATTCGACCCGGAGTTTGGCTTTTGCCAAATCACGAGAAAGAAAAGAAATCAATTCAGTTAACTGTAATCTATTAAAACCAGTTACCTTAATTTCTCCATCCTCTGTGAAGGTCAGCTCGCTGTCCTCTTGTTCTGATTCTGACTCTGTCTCGACTTTATCTGAGGCGGTCAGAGCTAGGAGGTTGGACTGGGGTGCCTCTTCTTCTTCTTCTGAGGACGACTCGTCCCAGGTTGCTTGGAGCGCCTTCTTTCTTCTTGGCTTTTTAGTCTCCTTTAGATTAGGGCACTCTGACTTGTAGTGGCCCTTTTTCTTGCACTCGTAGCAGGTCACATTGGGCTTGTTTGCTGGTTCAGTTGGTTCGTCCTTTCTTCGGCCGGTTTTTTGTTTGTTGGTTCGGTTCTTCAGCTCCTTGTAGTAGCTTCGAGCGAGCCGGACCAGTTTAGTTTGATCTCCTTCTTCTTCTGAATCTGAGTCTGAGTTAGATTCGGTTTCAGGTTCAGGCTTCTTCTTTGTTGTTCTTCCAGTCTTGCCTGCAAGAAAAGCAATACCTTTCTCAACCATATTGATGTTAGTTTGTTCGTGCAGTTCTAGTTCAGAAAATAGTTCGTCTAATTTTATTTTAGAAAGATCCCTAGAGACCTTGTATGCATCTACCATAGATGCCCACAAGGTGTTTCTAGGGAAGGCGTTTAGAGCATACCTTATTAAGTCACGGTTTTCGACCTTGTGACCTATTGTGTGAAGACCGTTCATTACCTCTTGGATCCGTGCGTGGAGTTGGGCTGCTGATTCGTTGTCCGCCATCTTGATAGTGTATAATTTGTTTAGTAGCAGATCCCGCTTGCTGATCCGAGTATCTGAAGTCCCTTCGTGCAGCTCGATCAGTTTTGTCCATAGCTCCTTTGCACTATTGAAGGGGCCCACGCGGTTCAGCACTTCTTTTGTCAGCCCGCATTGTAGGGTTTGCGTTGCTTTTGCGTCGGCTTCTATCTTGCGCTTTAGAGTGTTGTCCCACTCCGAGTAGCTTTGTGGAAGTCCTTCTGCATTTCGGGGGATCTCCAGACCGGACTGGATAATGATCCACATGTCCACCTGAGTTTTCAGGTGGACCTCCATGCGACTTTTCCAGTAGGAAAAGTCTTCTCCACTGAAGAGTGGAGGTCTAGCGGTGCTGAATCTCTCTTGCATAGACATTTAGACTGAAAAAGAAAAGCTAGAAGAGATTTGCCAAGACTTGGTCTTGGATTAGCAGTGCTGGATAAATTAAAGACAAGGGGTGTTGCACCAACCTTGCCAAAGAAAACGAATGAAATTTTTCTTCGAAGAATTCGTAAGATAAAGAAAATAAAATGATAAAATTAAAAAGAAATCCGAAAAGAAATTTTCAAACAGGTGGTTGCACCAAGTTTGAATTCCCCGCTTTGATACCACTTGTTGGATCGAGAAGCCCGATAGAGGGCGGGGGGTGAATATCGGAAAACTTTCGGATTTACGTAAGAGTACGTACGCAGCGGAAATAAAATAAAACAAAACACAACACAAAAGACACAGTCGATTTACTTGGTTCGGAGCCTGTGTCGACTCCTACTCCAAGGCCCACGGTCGTTGACCGTTTACTTTGGGCAATTCTATATAAGCGCAGAATTGTTTACAAAGATTTGATTACAAATAAGTGCAATAACAATATTAAAATTTCGATCTTCGTTACCGACGTCCGGAGTGATTTGACTTGTTCGGAGCAGCGGGACGTCGTCGGCTCGAGTTGGAGTGTTTCCGGAGCAAGGCACGAGCGTAGAAGATCGTTGGAGCGTTGAGAGAACAGTTGTGTTGAAGCCTTGGTCGAAAGTCCCTTATATAGGGCCTGGGGGCGCCCGAGATGTCGGGGGCGCCCCCCACGTGGCCTTCGATCCGGCAAAGTCTCGGTCACGTCTGATCCTCTGGATCCGCTTTGACCGGGGCGCCCGCAGTGCTCGGGGCGCCCGGATTGACCGGGTCAAACTCTATCCTTTGGCTTTGCTTGGCTTCGAGGGGTTCGGGTTCGATGTATGTGCATGGGGGCGCCCGCAGGGCAGGGGGCGCCCGGGAGCAGCGGGGGCGCCCGGAAGCACAGGGGCGCCCGCAGCTTGTACTGTCGAAGCGCACTTTTTGATTGTGTGTTTGGTGTTCACCTTGGGGGCGCCCAGGACACTTAGGGCGCCCTGGTCAGCAGTTGCCTCACTCCTTTGAGGCACTCTGAGCTGCAGACTCACGTTCCTTCGGTCCTGCATCCAGGGTTAGTCCAAAACACAATAACATAATAAATTATTAGATTTATACAGCCTTAGCTGTCTTGGTTCTAACTTTGGTCTCCAAAATGGAGTCCTAGGTCGAACCGACGCCTACTGTTCCCTCGACGGGGAACGCGTCCTCACCTACTCCTCTCGGGAGAATTTACCTGATGCCAACCGTTCCTTTGGTTGGACTTTTGCCTGACGGTCCTTTGTCAGGGCCTGGATGCCGAGCTACCCTTCGCCCGGTGCCTAGCAGTCCTTCGCTAGGGCTTGAGTCCCAAGCTGTCCTTCGCCTGGCGCCTAGCAGTCCTTCGCTAGGACTTTCTTTCCTGCATTCCTTTGCCAGTGCCTAGCAGTCCTTCGCTAGGACTTTCTTTCCTGGCATTCCTTTGCCAGTGCCTAGCAGTCCTTCGCTAGGGCTTTTCCTGCACACTTGATTAACTTGTTAGAACACAAGAAGGACTTAACTTTTGATCTATGTTGCCATTATCAAAACACAGGTTTGACTTAGGTGCATTCTGCACCAACATCAACTTGAAGACAATTGTGCCATGGCTGGAATCTAAACTTCTGGACTTTAAATTGCTGCCGAGTGCTAATTCTGAAAGCTGAATTGGAGCTAAATTGAGGCTGATCAGAAGCTGAACACAGCTGGAAAAATCTGATCCAATGCAGAAAAATCCTATGCCAAAAACAGTTTGTGCAGAATACAATCTGAAATTGCAGCTGAACTGATTTGAATCAAACTGAGTTCAAATGCAAGGGCTGTTTACAAAGGTTAAGCTAGATAGATCAGAGTTTAAGTGCAAACAGCTGAATTCAACCTCTTGGTGAGCAGGTTTTAAGTAAAGGCTGCTGGGATGTTTATCAGAACAGACAAAGAGAAAAAAAAATGATGAGAAAAGAGAATGAAGAAATTGCCACGCAAATGGTAAATTGGCACAAAGGAACTAATGAGGTCTTTTCATTTAATTTTTGAAGGGCAATGCAAAAGTTTCACTACACCACACTTTTGATATCACTAGAGGACTGTAAAGAGAAGCAAAATGCATTGGAAATATCCTCAAGCACTCAAGTCTTCCACTTTATCCATTTTTCCATTTTCTTGGCTTTTACTTCATTTCTTACCATTTTCCATGTTTTCACTTGTTTTTGTAGATGTTGATCCTAATCATGAATGATGGTGGAGAGTAGATAATAAGCAAGCCTATGGTAGTGCAAGAAGCATGTGTGTTTGAGTGAGCTCCACTTTCATCATCTACTTAGAACTTAAGGAGAGAGCCACCAAAACTTCCCTTGAAAGGCTATGAGTTAAATTCATCTCAATGACTCATGATAGATGAAAAGGCTAAGTTGTTGATTTAAGGATAAGATACTAATCCATAGAGCTTAGATTTATGAGAATTGACAACCCTAGGTAATTTCTTTTCATTTGCTTCTAATTATGCTTAAGAAATCTAGGGGATACTTATTTAGTAGTTTCGCGAGACGCTCAAGCTTAAGTGTGGGGGAGTTGATAAGTACCATTTTATTGATTATTTTAATTGCTAAAATCAATGTTTGACCCATGTTTTGCTTGCTTAATTGTGAATTTACCCTAGGTTTTAGGATTTCCTCTTATTTTGGACTTAATTGCAAATTTGCACATATTTGGATTATTTGGCCACTAATTTTTTGATCTATTTTTGTAGGCATGAAAGGATCCTGAACCTAGGGCAGACTAGGTCAAACTTGAGTCGGATATGACCTGGATCGAGTTATCAAGCTTAGAATCAATCAGGGCCGTCCGATTCAAAAGCGGCTAGATCTGAGCCATCCGGGACCATCTGAAGCAATCCGAGCTAGGGTTAGGGTTGATCAAGCACTCTGATCAAGATCTGAAGGTTTCATCCCAATCAGAGCTAAATCAACCGTTGGATCAAGCTCGGAGGGCTCTAGATCGTCCATTCAAAGATTAGGTTGATATGGACCATCCGTTGGACATCTGGAGGATCCGAGCTACCATGAGGCAGATCCTGACCCCAGATCATCATCATCAAAATTTGGATCAAATCAGAGCAAGATCTGCCGTTGGATCTCCTCCAATCAATCAGAGTCGTCCAATGTTAATTACTTAAGGAAATTTTTGCGCAGCTTCCTCCTCGTCGCGTCTTCGCCGTTTCATTCGCAGTTCTTCATTCTTCTTCTTCTGTTCTTCATTTTTCTAGCAAATTTCTTTAGTTTGAAGGCGTGACCTCCTCAACTTCGATCTTGGATCAACATCTGAATCATTGGAGGATAGTTTGTGAGAGATTTCAGCTCAAATTGCGCCAGAACAGGGCTGTTTGAGGGTTTCGGCAGTCTACAATCCAATCCCTTGAATCTCATCCGCGAGCCACGTCCGACCATCTGAGCCATTTGTAGGGTTTCTCAGGCGAGCTCAGATGATTCTCAAATCATCATCGCACTCCCAGCCATGGAAATCGAGGAGATTAGATTGAGTTTCCCCAGCCAAGTGCAGAGTGAGCTGGAGTTGAATCGCAGCACTGTTTCCAGTGATTTGCGGAGCCGAAGGGGTTCTTGGCTTGCCCTTGCGTGACGAACAAGGTGGTTTTGATCTCGGGAAGGGTTGAGGATTAGTTTAAATTAGGAATTTTCAGTTTACTTAGCTGTAATTTAAATTCTGTAATTTGTTTCTATTACGGAATTTCTTAGTAGCTGTTTAGTTTACTTTCTTGCATTATTTCGGTTTAATTAGTGGTTCGAATTTGTTCTTCCAGTAGTTAGCTAGCCTAATTAGTAAACACTTTACTTGGTTTCATTTGTTTCATGTTTCCAGCTTGCGTATCAGTCCCGTTTCAGCCCTGTTTTTTCTGCGTATCATGTTTTTTTTCCTTTTGTATCAGTTTCTTACCTTAGCTCTGAATTTCGTAGCTTGTTAGATTTAGTTTCATTCTCTGAAGTCAGATTGTAGCTTGTTGCATCTTCAAAGACCTTGGTATTCATTTATGCATTTGGTTTCATCTGCATTCCTGCGTATCAGTGTCTATTTCAGCAGTTTTCAGTTTTAAATTTCTATCAGTTGTTTTGGTTACAATTTCTGAAGTTTGAATCAACTGAACTTTAGTTTTTCCGATTCTTATTGATTATGCATTCGAATTTGGCTTGCTTTGAGTTTGTTCTGCATATGAATTGTACTGCCATTTTCGCACACCACCTCTGCATTAAACATTTTTGAATTGTTTGTCAGTTTAAATTCTGTAATTTTGAATTCATTACTTCTGAAGCTAGTGTCAAGTATTGGATTTCAGTGCTGGTTGGATTTTTCATCCATTATGTTGCATGCATTCGATTTTTGAAGTTGAACTTAATTTCTGCATGCTGTTTCAGTGATTCATATCAGTTTATTTCTGCGAACACAACAATTTCATTTCTGAAATTCGAGTCCCAAACCTGCCATTAAGTCAGTTCAGCAAACCTAAGTGATTCTCTCTGAAATGGTATAAACTTTTCCTTGCGTGCCACTCACAATTCTGCTATTGTATCAATTCTGAAATTGTGCAATCAGATCTTGAAGTTCTGCATTCCTTCTTGCCTTTAGTTTGTCTCTAAATGGATTCTGCATTGTGGTTTTCTTCTGAACATTACAATTGCAGTTTCTTCGATCATATTGTATTTAGTTTGTTGTCAGATTTCTGCATTGGAGATATGGCTGAAAATCTACAGTAGCTTCGGCATCAGTTTGTTCCTGCCTTGGTCAGTCTCGGGTTTAAAATTGTTTCATTTATCCTTGCAGATAACTCCATTGGAAGCCTAGTTTCCCAAGCTGAATTGATCAGCTACAATTCCTGCATTTAATGTCAAATTTTGGCATATCAGTTTTTCTCATTGTGGTATCAAGTTGTTGCTTGCATTTAGAGTCAAGTTAGGTTTCGGCAGTGACTTAGTGATTTGCGTAGATTGCTTAACATTGTTTGGATTCATTTACTTCGTATTTGGCTTGCACTTAATATCAGATTGTTTACCAGATTGTTTTCCATTTCGTTTCCATTTCTAATTGAAACCAAAACCCAGATTGTATTTGAAACCCAAAATTCACAAACGACACCTAAACACAAGCTCGAATCAAACAACGTCAATTAGTCCCGAGGAAAAATACGACCTGTGGCCCCTTTACTACGTTTTCATATTTTGATTGCAAAAAGGGTTTCTAGCACATTTATAAATATTCTAAATTCTGATGGTCCCACAATTCGTGACAACTTTAACTTAGTATTTCGGGGCCGTCAATACCTTGATTCATAGCCTCGGAAACTCAAATTCAATTTCAAGTTGATACAAATTCTGTGCAAAAACTGCTTGTATGGAACACTACCTTCTGATTTTTTTTTAAGCTGCATTTTCATCTTACATTCTCGACTTTGCTGTTGAGTGGTTTGTTCTTAATCCTTGCAACAACCACATTAGTTTCAGATCAGTTCAGCTGCACTTCCATTACTGATTGGCACAGAATTTGTTTCTCTTTTTTTTTCACTGTTTTGGCAAAGATTGTCTTCACTGATTCCAGATTTTTTTTTAACAGCTTCAATCCAACACTTTACAAAGTGTTACTGATCTTACTTCCATAATTCCAACTTCCCAATTCTTGATCTAAACCACTTGTGATACAAACTTCATTGATTTCAGCTTTTTTTTTCTCTTGGCATAGATTTTTTTCTGTTTTTTGCGTGCCATTTGTTTCCATTGCAGATTTCTTTCTTTTCTTAGCCAAATTTAACTTGGCACAACTTCCTTGGATCTTCAATTTATGATCAAGAATCTAGGTGCTTCAATTGATTTCCTCCTTAACTACTTCTTCCCATTTGTTCTTGATACCAAACTCAACTCTACTTGACACCTTTTTGAGTCATCCTCACAAAAAAAAATGTTTTCTCTTTGAAATGAAATGCATCCTTGCTACAAAATGATTCCAAATCACTAGCCACCTCCCCCACACTTGATCTCTTGTCCGTCTCGGGCAAAATAACATCAAGAAACATCCCAAATAAACAAGTTCATAGAAAAGTATGGTTGAAAGAAGGAAGTATGGAAAAGAAAATAGAATAAACTTGATTATTGCCATGAATTAATATGGAAAGAAAAACAAATTGAGTAGCCTCTATAAATGTGATCCAATCATAGAATTATGGTTTTGAAAGAACCTAAGCAAGTTCTAGAGTACAATCACATATGTGTGTCACAAAAATAAGGCTAATTCTCACTAGGTATAAATAATTCATCTCAAATCATCAATTAAGAATTCATAGCCAAGTAGTACTCAAGCATCCAAGATTTTATCCATGAGCTCAAACCCTAAGTTTTAACAACCAAATTTAATTTATTTTCAAAAGACTCTAAAATGACATGAAAACAACCTAGAGGGATGTAACGCCCCAAAATTTCCATTTTAAGTTCTTAAAGTCCTTAGAACTATTTAAAAATGGTTTAGAAATATTCTAGATATTTTTAGGAATTTTTAGAATATTTTTATGGAATTTTCCGAGTCCGTTTAGTATTTTTACTAAAAGAAATAGAGTTTTCGGCAAAAAGTTACCTGGACGAGTTTTGAACCCGAGACCTCCCATGGGATCAACGACTTAAGTTGGTCGGGTTAACCAGGAGCCCCAGCAGGGGTGTGCTGAAAGGAAATAGAGAAATATTAAGTTAAGTTATAAAGTTGGACTTAAATACCCTAAGTATAAATAGATAATTAAAGAGAGGAATTTTATTTTCTCTAAACCTAAACCCTCTCTCCCTCGCCCAAGCCCTCACGCCGACCCCCTCTTCTCCTCTCTTGGGCGAAACCACACCACCCCCTCCTCACCTCTTCTAAGGGGGCGCCGACCAAGGAAGAAGCAAGGAGGGCGGAGCGTTTCGTTCGTCTCGACGAGAGGAACGCGTAGGCGCGAACGGTTCATCGAGATCTCAAGTTTCTCCCGAGCCCTAGACGTCAATTTTGGTTGTAAATCCAAGATATCAATGTAAGTACTGCTCACCTGTAGTAAGAGGCGGTTTTCCGCAAGATTTTCCCGTTAGAAAGTTAAAATGCAATTTTCCTTAAAGTTTATGATTTTGCATGTAATCCTAGGTTGATCCATGCTTGTATAAGTTTGATTAAGCACCCTATATGAGGTTAGGGGCTAAGAAAAGTTATGAGAAAAGAAAAGAGAAGATAAAGATAAGAAAAGAAAAGGCCAAGGCCTTAAGAAATCCCCAAAAGTCAAGACTTAGGGATTTGGGCACACAAGGTGCTCGTTAAAATGCCAAGGCATTTAAAGATAAGAAAGAAAAGAAAGAAAAGCTATTTTATTTTCTAAGGCCAGTACCCGGCATCCAAGGGCGTCGTTAAAGAAATCCAGGTGTCCAATTCCAAGGTCTTGGCCCTGGTAGACCAAGGTCTGCTCTATTAGGATTGGTGGCTCGCTACCCCAACCTTTTAGGGAACGCGCATAAGATGGTACTTACGTCTTAAGTGGATCCAAGTGAGATATTATTTTCAAGTATATGCTTTAGCAAAGTTTTCTAAAGTTTAAGAAAGTTTTCTAAAAGTTAAAGAAAGAATTAAAGTTAAAGAATTGCTAAAGTTTCAAGTTAAGCCAAGAACAAGTAAGTTAAGACTTATTAATGCTTGAGTATGCATGTCTTGAGTTATACATGTTGTTTTAGTGTTTCTTTTAAGCATAAAAGTATCTCATGTGATTTCACATTGTTTTAAAAAGCATGCTTGCACATTTCGAGATTTTGTGAGCTAGATAGTACTTACTAAGCTTTTGCTTATTAGTTGCATTTCCTCTTGCTGCAGGTAAAGGTAAAGGCAAGAAATTCTGAAGGAAGGCAACAAGACAGTGCTGATTGACGTGTGTGTGGTGGCTGACCTTGGAGAGGTCCTTGGGACAAGATGAATAAAAGACTCAAAGTGTATTTATTATAAAGTTTTAGTTTGAGTTAGATCATATAGCATTTATCCAAGTAATTGCATTTTAGATATTTTGCATGTCTTAAAACCATGAGTAAAGATTCCATGTCATTTTAATTAGCATACATATCCTTATGATGGCATTGGATGAGTATGAGTGTGAGTAGTTTTGAATATTGATATTTGATGGAGCTATTTGGTGCATATGCCAAGATATTGAGAGTTTCCCTTTGAATCAAGTTATTATTGCTATAAATATGCTTAGAGGAGTTGCATTACATCCCAACATGCTTTAGTGAGGTGTAGAACATGTGTTTTGGTATTATGAATGCATAGGAGTTAAGTTTGGTACAAAACTTTAGTTAAAAGTTCATATAGATTTTCATAACTTAATTACTTCCGCAAAAGTTCTAATTTCGAGTTTATGAAGTTGTTTTGATTGGCTAAAATGTTTGGGAAACTAGTATAGAGTACAGAAATGGTGTTGTGTCTTTGTATGGCTTGAAACTATATGTTTTGTGGACTTTTGAAACAAAGTTCGAATCTGAATTTCAGGTTTTTCAGGCGTGCCAGTCGACTGGTTCAGTATCAGTCGACTGCCCTATCGAACAGTAGCTTCTGTTCGATGCATCAGTCGACTGCCAAGAGGCCAGTCGACTGGTGCCGCGCCCAGAAACTTTCTGTGGCCGATACCAGTCGACTGGTTAGATCGCAGTCGACTGGCATTGCAGAGAAGTTCTATAGATGAAAAGAAGTGTGCCATTGTATCATGCATGACTACTAGAGTTAGAATATCATCCCTAGATGGATTTAAAAGAAAAATAAAGAAGTTCCGCATTCTTAGTCGTGCAGTAGAGTCAAGATAGTAGATAAAGTAGCGGACCGTCTAAGGTAGAGAAGGCGGGTCGCTACAGGTGGTATCAGAGCAGTTCCCATTCTCCAGCATCACACACACATCAGCATCAACCTTGCCGTCTTCAAGTAAGAAAGCGTTAAGTTTCAGTTTTTTCTATTGCTCCTTTACTTAATTGCAGTATAGAGAAATTCTTAAGTGCTTACTCATATGTGTATAGAACAAGGAAGCATGTTTAATACCTTAGTATCATGGAATCATGTTTAATCCCTAGAATGGATATTAGAGAAATGCTTAAGTACTTACTTGATTTGCCCAAAAGTAAGTTTTGGGATTATGGCACGCAAGGTGCTTGATAAAAGTTTTGAGTAAGACCAAGGTCTTACTAAGCCCTAGAACGAGTTCTAGGACTAAGAAATGAGATAAGAATCAAGACCAAGGTCTTGTTATATCCTAAAGCAAGTTTGGGAACATTACCATTAAGCGCTAAGTTATACATTTGAGGACGTCCTAGAAAGGCCCAAAACGAGGAGCAAGCTCCTAGAGGGCAAGAGGCAACAGAGTCAGTACCCCCACCAAATCTCTTAGACGTGGTGGCTCAGTTACAGAGACAGTTAGCAGAACAACAGCAAGTTATTGCCACTAGGACGACTAACCAGCAGGTCGTTATTATTACCTCGCCGGTGGCGAATGTAGTGGCACCAGTTGTGATCGAAGACCCATCGATTACATCTGTAGTCCGGCAAGGGGGGTAAGGCAAGAAGCGTACCTCATTCAGTAGAAGAAACTGAAGCCAGGGAACTTCCCAGGCACAAGCAAACCATGGGATGCTTAAGCATGGTTCAAAACGTTGGAAAGAATAGTAGGGCTACTGGACTGGCATGAGGTAGAGAAGATAAAGTGTGCATCTTTCTGCCTTACGGGAGATGCTAGAATATAGTGGAAGGGAGTCAAGGCCAAGAGAAATGTCAGCCAGATGACATGGGCCGACTTCGAGACTGAGTTCTTCGAAGAATACTTTCACATGCAAGTAACCAACAAGCATTACGATGAATTCACGGAGTTCAGACAAGGAGAACTATCCGTGGATGAAGCAGTGAAGATGTTTAAGCGGTTAGCTCATCTGTGCCCAGAGCTAGTTAGCACAAGAAAAGAGATGGTTAGGCTAATGCTCAAGATGTTAAGGCCTGAGATAGCGTTAAAGAGGGCTAGCAGTGTTAAGAGGCCACAAACCTCCGAAGAACTAATACGTGGTGCTTTGATCACTGAGCACTACTTAAACAGTATAAAGGCTACCAGAAAGGTTGAACGATGAAGTTCTTAACAACCTTACCGTCAGGGGAAGAAATGGCCTCTACTTAGAGTCTAAGGGCAGTACCAATCTGGATTTCCAACCGAGAGCTCTACAGTGACTGGATAGTCCTTGAGATGAAGGATTATGATGTCATGTTAGGGATGGATTTCTTCAGTAAGTACAGCGCTTCAGTGGACTGCCGTAGAAGAAAGGTGGTTTTCAGCCCAGAAGGAGAACCACCATTCGAGTTTCAAGGAGCCCCAAAGAGGAAGACTCAGAAATTCCTCTCAGCCTTGGCAGCCCACCAGATGCTAGAGCAAGGGTGTGCTGGTCTTCTTGCACACATAATGGACTCAGAAGCAAAGAAAGAACTCAAGCAGGAAGATGTACGGGTAGTCTGCGAATATCCAGAAGTGTTCCCAGAAGAACTACCGGGACTACCGCCCAACAGGGAGGTGGAATTTGAGATTGAGCTGGTGCCAGGTACCGGTCCGGTCTCAGAAGCCCCATATCGTATGTCTCCAGCAGAGTTGAAAGAATTACAAGAGCAACTCCAGGAGCTACTAGACAAGGGCTTCATTCGCCCGAGTCATCTACCCTGGGGAGCTCCTGTACTTTTCGTCAAGAAGAAGGATGGGTCTATGCGCCTGTGCATAGACTACAGAGATCTGAACAAAGTAACCATCAAGAACAAGTACCCCCTTCCTAGAATAGATGATTTATTTGATCAGCTCAAAGGGGCTACAGTATTCTCGAAGATAGATCTGCGTTCTGGGTATCATCAGCTAAAGGTTAAAGAAAGTGACATCCCCAGAACGGCCTTCAGGACAAGATACGGCCACTACGAATTTGTAGTGATGCCTTTTGGAGTAACCAATGCTCCAGCAGTTTTCATGGAGCTGATGAACCACATCTTCAGGAATATCTCGATAAATTCGTCATTGTATTTATTGATGATATCCTCATATACTCACAGACTCCAGAGGACCATGCTACACACTTGCGGATAGTGCTGCAGATCCTTCAGCAGGAGAAGCTCTATGCAAAGTTCTCAAAGTGTGAGTTTTGGCTAGATCAGGTGACCTTCCTAGGTCACATTGTATCCAAAGAAGGCATTCAAGTTGATCCAGCCAAGATAGAAGCAGTCAGCAACTGGTGTAGACCCAAGAATGCCAATGAAATCAGGAGTTGCTTAGGCCTGGCAGGATATTACAGAAAATTTGTGGTGGACTTTTCCAGAATAGCCTCTCCACTCACAGCCTTGACCAGAAAGAACAAGAAGTTTGAATGGTCAGATAAATGCGAGCACAGTTTTCTAGAGCTGAAGAAGAGACTGACCAGTGCTCCCATCCTGACTGTTCCAGAAAGTGACAAGGCCTTCGACATATACAGTGATGCATCCAAGATGGGCCTTGGAGCTGTCCTCATGCAAGACAGTAAAGTAATAGCATATGCCTCCAGACAGCTCAAGGACTATGAGAAGAATTACCCTACCCACGACCTTGAGCTAGCAGCTGTGGTTTTTGCACTGAAGCTCTAGAGACACTACCTGTATGGAGTGCAGTGCAGAATCTTCACAGACCATCAGAGTTTGAAGTACTTCTTCACTCAGAAGGATCTGAATATGAGACAGCGCAGGTGGCTAGAGTTGGTCAAAGATTATGACTGTGAAATCCTCTACCACCCAGGTAAAGCTAATAAAGTGGCAGATGCACTGAGCAGGAAATCCTGTGTAGCACTGATGTCCCTATCATCACTGTGTCCACCACTTTAGAAAGAAATAAAAGATTTTGGAGTCGAAGTTATGGTTGGGCAATTTCTTGCATTGACCCTAGAGTCAACCCTGCTTATAGATATGCAAGAAAAGCAAGATCAAGACCCAGAGATCCAGAAGATCAAGCAGGGGATCCAAGAGGCAGAAAATTCAGAGTTTCGAGTATCAGACAGTGGCATCCTCTACCTTAGAGACCGCCTTTGCGTCCCCAATGACGAGGAACTGAGAAAGAGCATCTTAGAAGAAGCCCACAGTACCCCGTACTCTATGCATCCTGGTTCTACCAAGATGTACCAAGATGTAAAGCAAAGATTCTGGTGGTCTGGACTTAAGCGAGACGTGGCCAGATATATCAGTACCTGCTTGACCTGCCAGAGAGTCAAAGCAGAGCACCAGAGACCAGGAGGAGTTCTGTAGCCTCTTCCTATTCCAGAGTGGAAGTGGGAAGAGATATCCATGGATTTTATCACAGGTCTTCCAAGAACCACCCATGGACACGATGCAATTTGGGTGATAGTAGACAGATTGACCAAGTCTGCCCACTTTCTAGCCATCAAGGTGTCGCACTCAGTAGAGCATTTGGTGATCAGGCTTCATGGAGTTCCGAAGTCTATCATTTCTGACAGAGACGGGCGGTTCATCTCCCATTTTTGGAGGTGTGTTCAGGACGCCCTAGGCACCAGACTCCAGTTCAGCACTGCTTTCCATCCCCAGACAGATGGACAAACGGAGAGAGTAAATCAGATTTTAGAAGACATGCTAAGGGCTTGTGCGTTGGACTTTAAGGGTAGTTGGTGCAAGTACCTGTGTTTAGCTGAATTTGCCTACAACAATAGCTATCAGGCCACTATCAAAATGGCACCTTATGAAGCGTTATATGGCAGGAAATGCAGATCACCCATATGTTGGCAAGAAGCTGGTGAGAAGAAAGAGATGGAGTCAGGACTAGGCAGCCAGACTGAGCCTATAGATGAGACCACTCAGGCTATCCAGACGATCCGCCAGAGGATTGAGACTGCCCAGAGTAGACAGAAAAGTTATGCTGACACACGCCGTAGGCCACTGGAATTCCAAGTTGGGGATTCAGTATTCCTCAAGGTCGCTCCTATGAAGGGAGTGATGAGATTTGGCAAAAAGGGCAAGCTGAGTCCTCGCTACATAGGACCCTACAAGATTATAAAGAGAGTTGGGAAGGTAGCCTATGAGTTGGACTTGCCAGAGGATATGTCAGCTATTCACAGTACATTTCATGTCTCTATGCTAAAGAAGTGTATTCACGATCCTAGCCAAGTGATTCAGCCTCAGTCAGTACAGATCCAAGAAGATCTTAGCTATGAGAGCAGACCGACACAGATAGTGGACAAAACAGTTAAAAGATTAAGAAACAAAGAAGTGCCACTAGTGAAGGTCATCTGGCAGAATCAACAGCATGAAGAGGCTACTTGGGAATGTGAAGACAGCATGAGAGAAAAATATCCAGAATTATTCTAAGTTCGAGGACGAACTTTTCATAAGGTATGGGGGATTGTAACGCCCCAAAATTTCCATTTTAAGTTCTTAAAGTCCTTAGAACTATTTAAAAATGGTTTAGAAATATTCTAGATATTTTTAGGAATTTTTAGAATATTTTTATGGAATTTTTCGAGTCCGTTTAGTATTTTTACTAAAAGAAATAGAGTTTTCGGTAAAAAGTTGCCTGGACGAGTTTTGAACCCGAGACCTCCCATGGGATCAACGACTTAAGTTGGTCGGGTTAACCAGGAGCCCCAGTAGGGGTGTGCTGAAAGGAAATAGAGAAATATTAAGTTAAGTTATAAAGTTGGACTTAAATACCCTAAGTATAAATAGATAATTAAAGAGAGGAATTTTATTTTCTCTAAACCTAAACCCTCTCTCCCTCGCCCAAGCCCTCACGCCGACCCCCTCTTCTCCTCTCTTGGGCGAAACCACACCACCCCTCCTCACCTCTTCTAAGGGGGCGCTGGCCAAGGAAGAAGCAAGGAGGGCGGAGCGTTTCGTTCGTCTCGACGAGAGGAACGCGTAGGCGCGAACGGTTCATCGAGATCTCAAGTTTCTCCCGAGCCCTAGACGTCAATGTAAGTACTGCTCACCTGCAGTAAGAGGCGGTTTTCAGCAAGATTTTCCCGTTAGAAAGTTAAAATGCAATTTTCCTTAAAGTTTATGATTTTGCATGTAATCCTAGGTTGATCCATGCTTGTATAAGTTTGATTAAGCACCCTATATGAGGTTAGGGGCTATGAAAAGTTATGAGAAAAGAAAAGAGAAGATAAAGATAAGGAAAGAAAAGGCCAAGGCCTTAAGAAATCCCCAAAAGTCAAGACTTAGGGATTTGGGCACACAAGGTGCTCGTTAAAATGCCAAGGCATTTAAAGATAAGAAAGAAAAGAAAGAAAAGCTATTTTATTTTCTAAGGCCAGTACCCGGCATCCAAGGGCGTCGTTAAAGAAATCCAGGTGTCCAATTCCAAGGTCTTGGCCCTAGTAGACCAAGGTCTGCTCTATTAGGATTGGTGGCTCGCTACCCCAACCTTTTAGGGAACGCGCATAAGATGGTACTTACGTCTTAAGTGGATCCAAGTGAGATATTATTTTCAAGTATATGCTTTAGCAAAGTTTTCTAAAGTTTAAGAAAGTTTTCTAAAAGTTAAAGAAAGAATTAAAGTTAAAGAATTGCTAAAGTTTCAAGTTAAGCCAAGAACAAGTAAGTTAAGACTTATTAATGCTTGAGCATGCATGTCTTGAGTTATACATGTTGTTTTAGTGTTTCTTTTAAGTATAAAAGTATCTCATGTGATTTCACATTGTTTTAAAAAGCATGCTTGCACATTTCGAGATTTTGTGAGCTAGATAGTACTTACTAAGCTTTTGCTTATTAGTTGCATTTCCTCTTGCTGCAGGTAAAGGTAAAGGCAAGCAATTCTGAAGGAAGGCGACAAGGCGGTGCAGAGTGACGTGTGTGTGGTGGCTGACCTTGGAGAGGTCCTTGGGACAAGATGAATAAAAGACTCAAAGTGTATTTATTATAAAGTCTTAGTTTGAGTTAGATCATATAGCATTTATCCAAGTAATTGCGTTTTAGATATTTTGCATGTCTTAAAACCATGAGTAAAGATTCCATGTCATTTTAATTAGCATACATATCCTTATGATGGCATTGGATGAGTATGAGTGTGAGTAGTTTTGAATATTGATACTTGATGGAGCTATTTGGTGCATATGCCAAGATATTGAGAGTTTCCCTTTGAATCAAGTTATTATTGCTATAAATATGCTTAGAGGAGTTGCATTACATCCCAACATGCTTTAGTGAGGTGTAGAACATGTGTTTTGGTATTATGAATGCATAGGAGTTAAGTTTGGTACAAAACTTTAGTTAAAAGTTCATATAGATTTTCATAACTTAATTACTTCCGCAAAAGTTCTAATTTCGAGTTTATGAAGTTGTTTTGATTGGCTAAAATGTTTGGGAAACTAGTATAGAGTACAGAAATGGTGTTGTGTCTTTGTATGGCTTGAAACTATATGTTTTGTGGACTTTTGAAACAAAGTTCGAATCTGAATTTCAGGTTTTTCAGGCGTGCCAGTCGACTGGTTCAGTATCAGTCGACTGCCCTATCGAACAGTAGCTTCTGTTCGATGCATCAGTCGACTGCCAAGAGGCCAGTCGACTGGTGCCGCACCCAGAAACTTTCTGTGGCCGATACCAGTCGACTGGTAGATCGCAGTCGACTGGCATTGCAGAGAAGTTCTATAGATAAAAAGAAGTGTGTCATTGTATCATGCATGACTACTAGAGTTAGAATATCATCCCTAGATGGATTTAAAAGAAAAATAAAGAAGTTCTGCATTCTTAGTCATGCAGTAGAGTCAAGATAGTAGATAAAGTAGCGGACCGTCTAAGGTAGTGAAGGCGGGTCGCTACAAGGGATACATTTATTCCTACTCAATAAGAAAATTTGCCAAAAGAAATAACATGTTATTTACAATGTCTATTTATTCATCCTATTTTTTCTAAGAATTTATTATCAAAAACTTGCTTCAAAAATGAACATTTACTTCTAAATCATGAAAATGTTATATTCAATGAAATGTAGGTGTAAGAAAAGTAAACTCCCCTTAATTTGGGTAGATAGCATCCTTGAAGTCCAAATCATCCACCTCTAGCTCTTTTAATTCTTCAAAATACTTTTTGAGCCGGTGGCCATTGACTTTCCAAACAAAACCATTAGATTCATCTTTAATTTCAACAACTCCATCAGAAAAAATATTGGTTACAATAAATGGACCATCCCACCTTGACCTTAACTTACCTCTTATCAATTTGACCCTTGATTTGTACAATAATACCTTGTCACCAATTTGGAAGTCTTTCTTCAAAATATGCTTGTCATGGAAGTTTTTGGTCTTTTCCTTGTAGATCCTTGAATTTTCGAATGCCTCTAGCCGAATCTCTTCAAGTTCTTGAAGTTGAAGTTTTCTTTCTTCTCCCACTTTGGTAGCATCGAAATTACATGATTTTATTGCCCAATATGCTTTGTGCCCAATTTCCACGGGAAGATGACAAGCTTTTCCATAAACCAAACGGTAAGGGGACATGCCAATGGGGGTCTTGTATGCCGTTCTATAAGCCCAAAGTGCATCATCTAGCCTTTTGCTCCAATCTTTTCTAGTGGGCCCAACGGTCTTCTCCAAAATGGATTTGATCTCTCTGTTAGAAATTTCAGCCTATCCATTTGTTTGGGGATGATAGGATGTTGAGACTTTATGTACAACCCCATATTTGCCAAGTAAAACCTTCATGTGCTTATTGCAAAAATGAGATCCTTAGTCACTTATTATTGCCCTTGGAATTCCAAACCTGTAGAAAATGTGTGACCTAACAAAGCTAACAACAACACCAGAATCGTCAGTCTTGGAGGGAATGGCCTCCATCCATTTTGAAACATAATCCACAGCAAGTAAAATATACAGATAATCAAATGATGCAGGAAAAGGTCCCATAAAATCTATTCCCCAAACATCAAAAATCTCACAAAAAAGCATAGTGTTTTGGGGCATCTCATTTCTTGCTCCTATGTTCCCAGTTCGCTGACATCTATCACATAGAAAACTCATGGTCTGGTACACATCTCCTAATTATTTGATCATTACAAAATTTCCATAGATAAGGGTCATCCCACACAAAGAATTTTGCATCACTTTTAAGTTTATCTTTTTGAGCCTTAGAAAAGTGTGTAGGGAAAACATGTGTAGCTAAAAAATTAACTAGGTCTGCATACCAAGGTGTCTCACCATGTACTGCAAGAAGCTGCTCATCTCTAAAATCATCGTCAATGGTGGTAGAAGATCCATCTCCTTCAATTCTGCTTAGGTGATCTGCAACAAGGTTTTCTTTGCCACTTCTATCTCTGATCTCCAGGTCAAATTCTTGGAGCAGGAGCATCCATCTGATCAGTCTAGGTTTAGCAGCAGGCTTTTTCAACAAGTATTTTAGAGCTGCATGATCAGAAAAAATAATAACATGTGAACACAATAAGTAAGATCTGAAACGGTCTAAAGCAAAAACTATGGCAAGCAGCTCCTTCTCAGTGGTAGTATAGTTTGCTTGGGCGGCATCTAGGGTCTTGGAGGCATAGCATATGACATGAGGTGCTCCCTCCACCCTCTATGCTAACCCAGCTCCCACTGCAAAATTAGAGGCATCACACATTAATTCAAATGACAAATTCCAAGCAGGTGATTTAATAATGGGAGCAGAGGTAAGAGCCTCCCTGAGTCTGTGAAAAGCTTCTTTGCACTTATCATCAAAGCAAAACTCAAGATCTTTTTGCAAACGTTTTGTCAAGGGTCGAGCAATGTTGCTAAAATCTCTAATAAATCTACGGTAGAAACTTGCATGTCCAAGGAAAGCACGAACATCCCGTACGCATACGGGGTAAGATAATGAAGAAATAACACTTATTTTTGCAGGATCTACCTCTATGCCTCTCCTAGAGACTATGTGTCCAAGTACAATACCATGCTCTACCATGAAATGACATTTTTCAAAATTAATCACAAGGTTAGTCTCAATGCAACGGTGTAAAACCCTTGATAAATTTTCTAAGCATGAATCAAAAGACGTGCCATAAACTGAAAAATCATCCATAAATACCTCCATACAATGCTCTAGCAACTCACCAAATATACTTACCATGCATCTCTGGAATGTACTGGGTGCGTTGCAGAGTCCAAAAGGCATCCGTCTGTAGGCAAAAGTACCAAAGGGGCAAGTGAAGGTTGTCTTCTCCTGGTCCTCTGGATCTATACAAATCTGAAAGTAGCCTGAGTAACCATCCAAAAAACAATAATGGGACTTCCCTGCCAGTCTTTCAAGCATCTGGTCAATAAAGGGTAAAGGGAAGTAATCTTTCCTTGTGACCATGTTGAGCTTTCTGTAATTAATGCAGACTCTCCATAATTTTTAACTCTGGTGGGCACTAATTCATTGTTTCCATCTTCCACCACTGTCACACCAGATTTCTTGGGCACCACGTGTATGGGACTAACCCACTGACTATCAGAAATAGGGTAAATAATACCTGCCTGAAGAAGTTGAGTCACCTCTTTCTTTACAATGTCCAAAATAAGTGGGTTAAGTCTCCTTTGTGGCTGCCTCACGGGTTTTACATTTTCTTCCAAAAATATCCTGTGCATACAGAGATCTGGGCTAATACCTGATATATCTGATAAAGTCCACCCAATCGCCTTCTTGTAATGCCTCAGGACCTGCAATAATTTCTCTTCCTGCTTTGACCCCAAATGCTGTGCAATAATAACTGGAAAATTCTGCTTCTCTCCTAGGTACACATACTTCAGATGGTCTGGAAGTGGCTTAAGCGCAATCTGTCCCTGCTCAGTGGGTATGAGTGATCCTTGGGGCTCTGTGCAATCCCCTACACTACCATACCTGTGCTCTGAGTCCTCTAAAACCTCAATAGAAATGGGTGATCCTTGGGGCTCTGTGCAATCCCCTACACATAGAAAATCCTCACCAACTGAAAGTGAATCTGAAATAAACTCTAAAATATCCTCAGCCTCCACAACAAGTACTCCCTTAGCATCCTCTGTAAAAATCTCTCTTCCGGAAAAATCATGTGAAAGTCCCTCAACTACTGAATCTGTCTCAACCAGTCCATCCAGAATGTAAATGCTCATAATGGAGTGATCTTCCCTAGGGTACTTCATGGCATCGAAAATACTAAACTGGACTACTGTGCCCCCCACTTCCATCAAAAGTGTGCCAGCATAAACATCAATTTTGGTTCTGGTAGTTTTCAGAAAAGGCCTCCCAAGGATGAGTGGGGATCTATATGCAAGATAGTCTCCTTCCATGTCTAGAATGTAGAAGTCTGCAGGAAAAATCAACTCCTTAACTTTTACCAAAACATCTTCAATAACTCCTGCTGGATGGGTCTGGCTTCTGTCTGCTAACTGAATCACAACTCCAGTGGGCTGTAAAGGGCCAATGCCAAGAATCTGGAAGACTGATCTGGGCATTACATTGATGGAAGCTCCCAAGTCTAGCATAGCGTCATGAAACATAGTCCTCCCTATCTCACATGATACAGTAAAAACTCCAGGGTCTTCACACTTTTGAGGAATGACACGGATGAGTGCTGAAACATTCTTCCCCAAGCTGACCAACTCATTCTCCTTAAGCTTCTTCTTGTGAATACATAAATCCTTCAGGAATTTTGCATACTTAGGAATCTGTTTAATCATGATCAACAGGGGTACATTAACTTCCACTTTACTAAACAATTTTACAAGCTCATTGTATTCTTTGGTTTTCTCCTCCTCCACTTGTCTTTTGGCTTGAATCTTCCGCTGTGGAAAAGGTAAGGGAATAGAAATTTCCTCCTCTTGAACCGAAATGAGAGGGGCTGAATTTTGAGCTGCTGTCCCACTTGATGGAGCTGCTGTAAAATCTATTTCGCCACTGATTTCTCCCTCATTTTCCACCAAAATCACAGGTTTACTTCGTGAGGGAGTTGAGCACGGACTAGATATGGAACCAACTGCTTTTGAAGTGATTCTAGGGCTGATCGGTGCTGAAATTGTAGGTGCTGCCCTGTTTTCAGAAAAACTACTCTTGGATATTTTTTTAGTTGAAGTAACCTTCCCACTCCTCAAAGTAATAGCGCTAACGTTTCCCTTTGGATTGGGAGTAGCTTGAGAAGGTAGTTGGCCTGATCCTTGAGCTTGACTTTGATTAATCCCACTAGCCAATTGTCCAATTTGCCATTCGAAATTTTGTAAGGCACCAAAAATATTGCCCTGCTGTGATTGTTGGAGTTTGGATTGTTGGGGCTGATAGGAGGGCTAAAATTGTTGTTGAAATGGCTGATAAGCGGGCTGGATTGTTGGTTGAATTTGTTGAGAATTATAGCCTTGAAAATTCTAATTTTGAAGTGAAAGTGGTTGCGGTGAAGATTGAAATTGATTGGGCTGAAATCCTTGATTTTGTGGCTGAAAACTTTGATTCCAAGCCTGGAAACATTGCTGCAGTTGTTGGAATTGCTGCTGTAAAGGTTGATATTGTTGTGGATAATTCAAATTCCCTTGGAAACCTTGTTGATTCCCTTGAAACGGTTGCTGGAAATTCTGAAATGTTGACTGGAAATGCTGATTTTGGGGTTGGATTTGCAGATTTTGGGACTGAAATTATTGTGGCTGCTGGAAAGATTGCTGTGGTTGCTGGAATTGTTGTTACTACGGGTTCTGTTGGTAGAAAGAATTCTCATACCTCAGATTTGGATGATCCCTCTAACCAGGGTCATAAGTAGAAGAATAGGGGTTATTCCGGGATTGAAATTGTCCCCTAACCAATGCCACTACTGTCTCATCTTGTTGGAGGTTGGGGCATGAATCTGAATTATGTTCTTGACTAGACCAAATACCACATACCCTCATCACTTGGCTTGATTGTTGAGGTGCCGAAAAGTTGAAATTTTAGCTTGCATTATTAGGAGTCATTTGCTTTAAAAATGATGTGAGCTCTACCAATGCATTCTTGATTTCTTTCTGCTCATTTGAAACCATCTGGACTTCATTAACTCCTCTAGTGGTCAATGCTCTGCTTCCAAACTGCTGAGAATTTTCTGCCATGTTTGAAATAAGCTCCCTAGCTTGATCTGGCATTTTGTTAACTAGGGCTCCTCCAGCTGTAGCATCTATCATCATCCTGTCCATCTGCAATAATCCCTCATAAAAATACTGGATGAGTAACTGCTCACTAATCTGATGCTGTGGGCAGCTAGAACACAGTTTGTTAAATCACTCCCAGTAGTCAAAAAGTGTCTCCCCCACCACTTATTGAATGCCACATATGCTTTTCCTAATGATTGCAGTCCTATATGCTGGAAAATATTTCTCCAAGAATGCTTTCTTCATAGAAATCCAACTAGACACGTGCCCAGTAGGTAAATACTAAAACCAATCCTTTGCTGCTCCAGTTAGTGAAAAGGGAAAAGCCCTCAGCTTGATGTCTTCCTCTGAAATACCTTGAGGCTTCATAGTGGAGCAAACAACGTGAAACTCATGCAAGTGTCTGTTGGGGTCCTCCCCAGACTGTCCTTGAAATATGGGTAACAAGTGGATGAGTCCAGATCTAAGCTCAAAATCACCAGTCAGCTCTGGATAGACAATGCTGGAATACTGAAAGGTGTCATCTGGTGTTGCAAGTTCTTTCATGGTCTTCTGGTGGTCTGCCATGATAATGCCTGAATGAGTAGGAATAGTCTGAAGAGGAGAAATATCAATAGCTTCTGAAAATATGCCTTTGGTCCTCCTTGCTTTGAAAGTTCTCTCAATTTCAGGATAAAATTCTTCAAGATCACCACCTGTTGACCTGGTCATAAAATAAACAAATCACAGCAAATGTGTATAGAAAAATGGAACAATAAAGTAAATCATAAGATATAGCAGTAAGTGCAAAAATGGATAAAGAAAAATATGAAATAAGCACACAAGCAAAAATCAAACTGTTGGGACCGGGTGCATGTTGACAACGATACGGGTTCGTAAAATTTTAAATTTTTACGTGCAGCGGAAGAATTAGCATAAAATAATTTCTCAAATTATTTTAACATGTATCTAGCATGCAACCTTATGATGTGTGGACATGATCATAAATTAAAACTTTGCGGAAAAGTAAACTAATTTACTTTGTACCTCGCGTAACTCGAAGAAAGGGACGAGATCCAACCGTAGTGTCCCTTGGAAGCTCCGCCTCTATTCGCGTCCACGCCGAGTTCTCTTTGGGATGACTTCGCAAAGTCACGAGTTTTGTGCCGACAAGAACTACTAGATTCTCTATAGGCACAACAAGAAAGATCAAGAGAGGAAAGGGAAACTAACCACCAAGAAAACGGAATCGAATTCCGGGAAGAGAGGAGTCGCTATCCGCTTCTTCTTCTTCTTGTTTCGTTTCTCCTTCTTCTTGAAGCTCACGGCAACCTTGCTTGGTGTTGATAGGGTGCGCCGGCCATAGCAAGGAAGGTGGGAGCCGGCCCTAATTCTCCAAGAAGGGCGCCGGCCCTAAGGGAGGAAAGGGGAGGGAGAAGAGAAGAGAGAGAGAGGGAGAGCTCTTCACAACTTGATTAGTTGATTGGGAATAAGGGCTTGCCTTTGGTTCCTTTATATAGTAGCAACTCCTTTGCTAAGTCTCCCTCTAAACCGAATTAACGGAATTAGTTATAAGAAATTTATCTTATAAATTCTCTTATTAATTATTCCGTTTAAGCCGAGTCTTATTATAACTAATTTATAATAAAACAAATTCTTCTTCTCTTTAAATTATGGAATAAATTTTATAAGAAATTTATAAACTTTCTTATTATGAAAAAATTAATTCTTAATTGATTTTATAAAATTAAAATAAACCAATTCATGGATTATTTTAACTTCCATAAAAAGAATAAATTTCTACAAATTTATTTATATAAATTTCTTTATACAAATTTATTTATCCATAATTTATAAAACAAATCACATTAGATTTATTTTATTAATTAAACCAAATAAATTGATTTAATTCCCTTTAATGGCCGGCCACCACAAGGAGGGTTAGCACCCTCTTTGGCCGGTCAAACCAACCCGAACCAGTCGCGAATTAAACTCATTTAATTCACCCAATAAGCCTTCAAAAGACTTAGCCATTTTTAGCTTCCATTGCGCCTCTGATTAAATCAGATTCGACTTATTTCTCTTGATCGGAAAATCCAATTTTCAACTTGTTTTAAATCCCTCGGATTACTCGTAGTGCGTGTGACTAAATAGGCTTTCGATTTATGTTGGTCGTCTATAATTAACCCATTAATTATAGAACGATCATGAGTGGCACCTAGTAGTACATCATGATCCCCAATTAATCGAAAGATCAACGGTTTGACCTCAGAAGAAATTACTCTGAAACCCTTCAGCAGCTCTAATGAATCGTGCCTCATTCCCTTCACCACCTTATACCCACTTGGTTCAGGACACGGTCTATGGTGTCAGTCCCCACTAGGCTGACTACGTCACACCTAGCCCAAGTAGTGTCTTTCTCGTCCTTTGGATTTCTAATTACTCTCATGTAAGAGACTCGCACTCTAAACATGATATACTCTGGCCAGAGGTTTTGAGTAACAATCCGACGATAGGCCTGGGTATACATCTCCTCGCAAGGAGTGGTGAATCCTTTGTAGGCTGTTCAAACATCTTCGGGCACTTCGGCTTATACCCAATCATCTTGGGTCTACACCTCCTTGGAGATGCTTGCTTAAGATGTTAAAGTATAAGTCTCCATGACCAAGATGACTTGAACACCGCAAGTCAAAGGAACATCGCACTTAAGCTGCAGTAAGAACTTCATTGACATATCTTTATAGATAACCATATGAAGTTTTACAGCAAGTCACTCCAATGAACTAGTTCCCTTAACTAGCATCCATGTTTATCTCCGGACATCCCAATGTCACCAGCCAGTGAAAATCAGCTGATTAGAGAATAACCCATGCTAGTCTCAACAGAATTGATAGTGTCTGTTTTTATCAATTCATCGACTAGGGATAATTTCAATACTTCACAATTGCACATTAGAGATAATTACTAGTTGTGATCCCATCACAAATTCTCTTATGCTGTGAGTTGTATTGCGGACATTCAGTAGATGAGTTTAAGATCCCAATCAAATACACAAAAACATGTATACTCAAATAGTGAATTATCATTTATTAATATAAATGTTTACATCATAAGGCGATTGCCTTAGGACACTTCTCTCATATCACTAACAAATCCGACGATAGGCCTGGGTATACATCTCCTCGCAAGGAGTGGTGAATCCTTTGTAGACTGTTCAAACATCTTCGGGCACTTCGGCTTATACCCAATCATCCTGGGTCCACACCTCCTTGGAGATGCTTGCTTAAGATGTTAAAGTATAAGTCTCCATGACCAAGATAACTTGAACACCGCAAGTCAAACGACCATCGCACTTAAGCTGCAGTATGAACTTCACTGACATATCTATATAGATTACCATATGAAGTTTTACAGCTAGTCACTCCAATGAACTAGTTCCCTTAACTAGCATCCATGTTCATCTCCGGACATCCCAATGTCACCAGCCAGTGAGAATCAACTGATTAGAGAATAACCCATGCTAGTCTCAACAGAATTGATAGTGTCCGTTTTTATCAATTCATTGACTAGGGATATTTTCAATACTTCACAATTGCATATGTAGAGATAATCACTAGTTGTGATCTCATCACAAATTCTCTTATGCTGTGAATTGTATTGCGGACATTCAGTAGATGAGTTTAAGATCCCAATCAAATACACAAACATGTATACTCAAATAGTGAATTTTCATTTATTAAAATAAATGTTTACAATCATAAGGCGATTGCCTTAGGACACTTCTCTCATTTCACTAACACAAACAACTCAACTAGTAACTTCCCCGGCAACGGTGCCAAAAATTTGATGGACCCAAAAGAGGCTATCACGAATGTGGGTCTCAAATTTAGATGTTTGTAAAGCTGGAAAACCTTTTCTGCTAGCAAGGATAAAAAGGTAGTAAAGGGGCCATAGGTCGTATTTTTCCTAGGGCTAGTGGAGGTTGTTCGATTCGAACTCAAGTTTATGTGTCATCAATATTTTTGGGTTTCAAATAAAATCTGGGTTTGATTTCAATTAGATATGAAAACACAATGAAAAAGAAAAGAAAAGTAAACTATGGAACTCAAGCCAAGCAATTTCAACTAATGAATTCAAACAATTGGGAACTTAAATCTACCAATGCAAAGTAGGCAAATTTGGGAAACAAATTTGAACTCAAGTGCAAGGGTAAACTACGAATTGCATTTGACTCCAGGAATTACCACTCAAAACCAACTGAATGCTAAACAAGCAGTAACCACTCAATGCTAAGTTTCAATTGACACCAACTGCCGAAGCTATTAACTGATATGCGGAAATTGAAGATTGAAATTCGAAGCAAGATGAATACTAAGCAAGCTGAAATCAAGTGCTATTGTTCACTAACAATTATGTTTAACTTGCTGCTAATCAGAGCTAAATTGCTTCTTGACACAAAATCAGCATCTATATCTAAAATGCAGAAATGAAGTCTGAAATTCTGAACAAACCGAATACAAAACAAATGGAATTCAGGTGCACTATCACACTAATAACTAGGTTTAACTTCAGGAATTAAGTCTTGCCATAAACTGAATTCGAAACAACTGTTATCAAAGAGAAAAAGAAAGATGATACAAAGTTCAGAAATGACAACTGCAGTTTTGAGTCGATACTTGATACAGAAAGCAGGACTATAACTGATGCGGAGCAAGTGAATGTGAGGCAAACAAATCGAATGCAAAGCAAGCAAATGAATGCAGAACAAAATTCAAAACATAACTGATGTGCAGAGATGAATCAAATGCAAATACGAAAGGCAGAAAGGTAGAACCTGAATACTGAAATGCAGCTACAAATCTTATGCGGAACAAACAAATAAACTGAATTCGAGAGCACAAACCTAACTTCAGAAGAGATTCAAAGGAGCTATGCTTCCCTTGTTACAAATTACAACAACTACAACTAAAAATTGCAGAAATGAACTTAGAGTTGTAGAAATGAAATCTCAATTGATACACACGGATGGAAATTGATACGCAGCTAAGAAAACAAATGTAATGTAACTAAACCAAGCTACAATGTAAATTCAGCACATAAAACTAAAGCTAGCTTGCTACAAAGTTCTGGAACTCAAGAAAAGAATTGAAATACAGCTAAAAATCTGATATGCAAGCTGAACGAAATGCAGAAATGAAACTCAATTCAGAAATGATTTAAATCGAAACAATTTGATCTCAATGCAATTGTTCATTACACAAACAATCTACATAATAAAAGTGCAGAATTGAAGCTCGAATTGAGGCAGAACCGATTTAGAAAAGTAAACTAAGTTTAACCGAATCAAAATTCATGAAACTGTAATTGAATTGCAGAATATGAAACTACTGCTAAGAAAGAGATTAACAAAGAGATAAAGCTCCGATCCCTTCCTTAACATCAAGATCTCCTTGCCGTCACGCAAGAGTGAGCCTCGAACCCCTTAGCTCAACAGATCACTAAAAGATCTATCCCCGTGATTGATTCAAACCCGAACTCTGTTCCCAGCTGAATTTCCCATCCGATCTTCTCGATCTTGATATGTTGGATTGCGATGATGAATTGGGGATGATCAAAGCACTCCAGAGGACCCTTCGGCTAGCTCCGACTGATGAAAAGTGGCAAAAACTGAGATCCAGGCGATCGCATAACAGAGCTGGCGAAACCCTCGCGTTGCTCTATTCAGTAGCAAATTGCAGCTGGAAACCTCACGGAGAAGACGATCCGGCGATATAGATCTTGATCTGAATTTAGATTTGAAGTGGTCACGCCCTCAAATGAAGAGAATTGAAGAAAACGAAGAACTCGAGGAAGAAACTCTAAGAACTAAATTGGCGAATAAGACGTGACACCGGTCTCAGGCAGAGGAAGCGGTTTATATAGTTTATGAAAGAACGACCGAGATTCACTTAACTCCATCCAACGGCTGGATCTCATCCGATCTGAACCAAAAATTGATGATCTTGATCAAGGGTCAGGATTTGCCTCTCCGTGGCTCGGATCTTCCAAATTTGCAACGGATGATTCAGATCAACCTGATCTTTAAATGGATGGTCTAGATCCCTCTGATCTTGATCCAAGTGCATGATTAACCTTAACCCAAGTTTGGATTGTCTCAAAGTTCTCAGATGGCCTAGATCTAACCGTTTTTGAATCGGACGACCCATATTAGTCGATGCTTGATCACTCGATCCGGGTCCACTTCTGACTCAAGTTTGACCCAGCATACCCTAGGACCATGATCCTTCCAAGCCTTCAAAAGTAGATCAACAATGTAACGCCCGACCTTATATCTACCCTAAAGGCGGGGTTACGGGTCCCTACTTACATATCATTATATTATCTTGGCATGTATATCCAAACAAAACAGTTACAATACAAGAAATGTAGTAAGCATGCTTATTGAAGACTAATTTACCAAGCAAGGTTTTTCGTTTCTTTTATATCTACATGCATTTACAACCTAATAGGAAGATCATTTAACACACTATAGCATGGAATCTCAAGTAAGAATATAGCAAGAGTTATCTAGTCTTAGATACATGCAAAAGAAGCATTCATAAGAAACAGAAAATAGTAAATATCTAGCATTTTACTTAGCATGCATACTACCAAGTTTAGACACTAATGATAGTGTTATCTAGCTTGACATAGGTTCCATATCTCTAACTTAATCACAGTCGAGTAGTCATGATCATCACACATTCAGAGTATAGCAATACAATTTCAATCTTTCATTGGAAGCAGTTTAGATTCTAGACAAAAACAAGGTAGATAGAATCTTTCGTTCTTTCCCGAGCCATCACCACACACATCCTTTAGCCTTCCCTCTGCCACTTCCTTTAGTTCGAGTATTTCTTACCGCTATCTGCAGCATAAGAAAACAACATGAACTAGTAAGCAAAACATGCTTAGTAAGAATCCGGGCCTACTCGCAAAACCATAACGATACATCATATCATGTACTCAGTAATCAAGATAGAACAAGATTATAAGCATCATAAGCATCTCATCAAAGCATCATAAGCATCACATCACATATCTCTAAGTCTTTACCGAACAAGATTATCACATAATTAGAAATGTTTTTCAAAAGGTTCCATAAAGGTAAGTACTTAAAAATACAATATCTCCCAGGGCCCAGTTGTAGTACCACATCATGCGCGTTCCCTAATAAATTGGGGTAGCGAGCCACCAATCTAATTAGAGCAGGACCCTTCCGTCCTACCAATGCCATGACCTTCAGTTATCATGCACATTGGATTTGTTTAACGACCCCCTTCCGAGTCGGGTACACAACTTTCCAAAGTAAAGTAATTTATCATGCAATTACTCATACATGTATATGCCTAAAGGTACTCTTAATCACTTCTCAAAGGGACACACCACTCATCAAGGGTGCTCTCGATCCCCTAGGGACACACCACACATTCGGGTGCTCTTGATCCCAATTTCAATAGAGTATCCTTTTTCAAGCATATTATCAAACACATCATGTTCATATCATCAAGGTGCCCCATGGGCTATAAGGCATGCTTTTATACCTAACAAGATAGGTCACATAAATTATACACACATCACATATGTAGTAGCATGCTTCATGGTCTCATTAGGTACTTCCCAACCCTAGACCTAGGGTTGGCCGAAACTCACAAGTAAAGGAGTTTGGTTTTCCAATCAAGCATTCATTCAAGCATTCTTACAACACCTCAAGTGCACTTCATGTTAACAATTGACCATGGTTTATACTTCAAAGTGAGGTTAGCTTCCACTAACCCTAATTTACCAGGGGTGGCCGAAACTCATGGGATGGCTAGGCTAGGTTTTTGAGATCCAAACTTCACACAAACATTTACACAAACACTTCATCTACATTACTAATCATGGAAACATAATAGGATATCAAGCAACTCAAAAACCCTTAGCCTTTCTCCTCTTGGCCGAAAGTTGCATGGTGGCTAAACCCTAATTTTTATTATCACAACATGATGGAATGTCATCATACATAGGTACCCTAAGTTCCTAGGGATCTCCTCATGCAACAAAAAGTAACCAAGTCCTAAGGCTTGGTGGTGGCCGAAACCTTGTAGGGTACCAAACCCTACTTTTTGTCCTTCCAAAAATTTGGAAACATCACATATGAGTATAAAGTTCCTAGGGGTACTAGCATGCATCAAAGTATGATCAAAAACCTTCTCTTGGACCCCCTTACAAGAAGTGGCCGAAACTTCCACTAGGGAAGTTCTTGTGAATTTTCAAAAGGATGAAACAAGTAACCATTCAATAGCAATTATGTTGCAGGCGAGAGGACACTTACATCCTAGCGCTGGAATTTCGCCTTCTCTTAAATCGTAGGGTACCCTACACTTGGAGGGTATGTGAAAACCCTTTTCTTCCAAATTTTCTTCTAGGTTCCTTGGTCTTGGTAGAGAGCAATGGCACTTGGACTCTCCCTCTTGCAATTACCCTAGGGTTAGAACCCTAGGATGATGTTTTCGAAAATGGAAAAAGGGAAGAGGATGAAGGTGGTTTCGGTGGAGAAGGAAGAAGAAGAAGAGAAGAAGAGGAAGTTATTCCAACTTCCCTTATTTATACTTTTCTCATGAAAAGACATGTCTCTTCACTTCCCTAGCTTTTAACAAGCATGTTCCCTTTTCCTTCTACATGAAATATTGCTTGGTTCATTGGTTATGACATAGTGAGTGCAACTAGGAGGTTCAAGGTTCAATCCTTGCTTCCTCCTTTCTAGCTCTTTTTTTTTTATCACAGTTTGCACTAACCCATATCAAAGCCCATTAAGCCAAGCCCATCATGAAATTTCATAATATTAATAATATTTCATGAATCTAATATTTCATGATAATAATATTTCATAAATATAATATTTCATGATAATATTTCATGATAATAATATTTCATGCATATACTATTTCATGATAATATTTCATGATAATAATATTTCATGAATATAATATTTCATGCTAATATTTCATGATAATAATATTTCATGAATATAATATCTCATGCTAATATTTCATGATAATAATATTTCATGAATATAATATCTCATGCTAATATTTCATGATAATAATATTTCATGAATATAATATTTCATGTATTCATGACATTTCATAGCATGTGATTGCATGAAATTTATATCATTTCATTATAACCATTTTCATACATTGTCATGATTTTACATAGACAAATTTGGGGTGTTACAAACAATTAAGTGGCAAAAGAATTCAAATGTATCAAGATTTACAATAAAGTCCAAAATAGAATAGATTCATGAAACTTAGGCTAAATTCAATATCAAACAAGTAAAATATGGCTCAAACATAGATTAAGAATTTGAAATGATTAATAAAATAACACTTATCAAGGCAGCACCTAAGTCAAACCTGGGTTTTGATAATGGAAAAGGTTTCAAAAGTTAAGATATTATGTTGATCTAACATGTTCACTAAGTATACAGGAAAAGAAGCCCAAGGTAAACTAGGCACGAAGTCCTGGTCGAGGACTGGGCACGAACCCCTGGCAAGGAGCTGGGCATCGAAGACCAGCTCGGAAGGTGGGCATGAAGTCCTGGTCGAGGACTGGGCATGAAGCCCTAGCAAGGAGCTTGGCACAAAGTCCTGGAAAGGAGCTGGGCACCGAAGACCTGCTCGGAAGGTGGGCACAAAGACCTGGTTAGGTGCATCGGGTAAAAGTCCAACCGGAGGAGCCGGTTGGCAAAAGGTAAACTCTCCTGAGACGAGTAGGTGAGGACGCGTTCCCCGTTGAGGGAACAGTAGGCGTCGGCTTGACCTAGGGCTCCATTTCGGAGACCCAAAGTCAGAACCAAGACAGCTACGGCTGTAAAATTCACTAACACTCTTGCTTTGTTTTGTGTGGCACTAACCCTGGAAGCAGGACCGAAGGAACGAGTTTCTGCAGCTCAGAACGCCCGAAAGGAGAGGGGCAGCAGTTGGGCTGAGCGCCCCGGAGGTCTCGGGCGCCCCCAAGGTGAAGGCAAGACAAGCAGAGCAAGTAACGCTTCGGAAGCTCACTGGGGCAGGCGCCCCCAAGCTCGGGGTGCCTCTAGTGTCCCGGGCACCCCGGATGCCTCGGGCACCCTGGGTCCAAGCCAACGAAGCAGATTTAAGTTCAAGTCAGCGAGAAGCCAGCAGACCAAGTCAACCCGTGCGCCCCCTGCTTCCCGGGCACCCCCGTCAAACCCCGAGCCCGATCCTGGAGGGATAAGGACTGACCGAGTTGCGGATGAGGGTTTGCAGATCAGGAGACACGTGGAGGGTGCCCCCAACATCCCGGGCACCCCCAGGTGCACTATATAAGGGGCTCGCCCCCAAGGCTTCTACAACAATTCTTCCAATGCCAATACGCTCTTCGACTCAAGCGCTCTGCTCCTGAAACCTCCCATCTCGAGATTCAAGCGCCGACGACGACCCTCTGCTCCGATGCATGATCCACACCAGGTGTCAGTAACGAAGAGTTTTATTTTTAGTTTACTGTACTACAACTGTAATATTCTTCTGTAAACATTTACGCACATATAGAATTGCCCGCAGAAAACGGTCAACGACCGTGGGCCTTGGAGTAGGAGCCGACCGCGACTCCAAACCAAGTAAAATCGCTTGAGTTCTTGTGTTGTGTTTTCAATTCCGCTGCGTATTGTCTTAACCTCGAATCCGAAAAGTTTTAACGATATTCACCCCCCCTCTATCGTATTCTCTCGATCCAACAGTAAATCCTCTTGTTAGCGTTCTTGTGTTTGCTCTTAGCTTAGAGTTTATGTTTCTGCATACTCTGTTTGATTTTGCTTCCGCTGCTGCCTAATGTTTAAGTGTAGAAAAATCGATAAGTGCTAAAGTTCGGTGTCTAGCTATATTCACCCCCTCTAGCCATCTAAGTTCCAACACAAACGTACTTCTGTACGAGATTCCAACTTATCAGTATCTCCCTTTAGCACATGTGCTGGACTACCCCAAATCCGAATATGTCTTAGACTTGGCTTTCACCCAGTCCACAATTCTATGGGAGTAGGAGGGACTGACATAGATGGTACCATATTCAGAATATACGCAGCCGTATCCAGAGCATATCGCCAGAATGAATCAAGTAAGTCAGAGTAGCTCATCGTTGACCAAACCATTTCCATAAGAGTTTTATTCCTTCTTTCTGCCACACCGTTCTGTTGGGGCGTATCGGGTGAAGTCAGCTAGGACTGAATTTGAGCCTTTGATAAGTAGGTTATAAACTCACCCAGGAGGTATTCGCTGTAGGACCGATGCCGTCGATAGAGGGGGGTGAATATCGACCTTGAAAAACTTCATAGAAAACTCGTCGATCGTTCTAGACTCAGAGCGTTAGTGCAGCGGAAAAGTAAAACAGAACGAATAAAACAAAAAGGCATAGCAGACACGCGGGATTTATTTACTTGGTTCCCGATCCCCCCTGGGTCAGTACGTCCAAGGCCTATGGACTCGACGTGAGTCCACTATTGGTCTCCTTTCAGGAATTTCTGGAGGTAGAGAAAACCCGTCTTACAGTTCAATAATTACAATAACAAATCTAGAAAATTAAGTGCGGAATAAATAAAAGCAAACCGAACAACAAGGATCCGAAACTCGGCCGATCTGGACCTCCGAAGTTCCGCACATGTTGGGACCGGGTGCATGTCGACAAGGATACGAGTTCGTAAAATTCAAAATTTTTACGTGCAGCGGAAGAGTTTGCATAAAATAATTTCCTAAATTATTTTAACTTCGTATCTAGCATGCAACCCTATGGTGTGTTGACATAATCATAAAATAAAATATTGCGGAAAAGTAAACTAATTTACTTTTATACCTCGCGTATCTCGAAGGAAGGGACGAGATCCAACCGTAGCGTCCCTTGGAAGCTTCGCCTCTATTGGCGTCCACGCCGAGTTCTCTTCGGGATGACTTCGCAAAGTCACGAGTTTTGTGCCGACGAGAACTACTAGATTCTCGGAAGGCACAACTAGAAGAATAAGAGAAAATAATGGAAAACTAACCAATGAAGTAACGGAATCGAATTCCGGGAAGAGAGGAATCGCTATCCGCTTCTTCTTCTTCGTGTTCGGGTTCTCCTTCTTCTTCTTGAAGCTCACGGCCTCCACCACCTTGGATGTAGGTTGGGCGCCGGCCCTAGGGGAGCTAGGGTGGGCGCCGGCCCTAAGGGAAGAGAGGGAGAAGGAGGAGAGGAGAGATTAAGAGAGAGAGGGAGAGAATAATTAATCTCTTAATTCGGAATAAGGGCTAGCCTATGGTTCCTTTATATAGTAGCAACTCCTTTGCTATGTCTCCCTCTAAACCGAATTAACGGATTTAACGGAATTAGTCATAAGAAATTTATCTTATAAATTTTCTTATTAATTATTCCGTTTAAACCGAGTCTTTATTATAAACTAATTTATAATAAAACTAATTCTTCTTCTCTTTAAATTATGGAATAAATTTTATAAGAAATTTATAAACTTTCTTATTATGGAAAAATCAATTCATAATTAATTTTATAAAATTAAAATAAACCAATTCATGGATTATTTTAATCTTCCATAAAAGAATAAATTTCTATAAATTTTATTTATATAAATTTCTCTATACAAATTTATTTATCCATAATTTATAAAATAAATCGCACTAGATTTATTTTATTAATTAAACCAAAATTAATTGGTTTTCTCCTCTTATTGTGGCCGGCCACCAAAGGGGGTTTTGACACCCTCTTTGGCCGGCCAAACCAACCCGAACCGCCACGAATTAAACTCATTTAATTCGCCCAAAAAGCCTTCAAAAGACTTAGCCATTTTTAGCTTCCATTGCGCCTCTGACTAACTCAGATTTGACTTATTTCTCTTGATCGGAAAATCCAATTTTCAACTCGTTTTAAATCCCTCGGATTACTCGTAGTGCGTGTGACAAATAGGCTTTCGATTTATGTTGGCCGTCTATAATTTAACTAATTATAGAACGATCATGAGTGACACCTAGTAGTACATCATGATCCCCAATTAATCGAAAGATCAACGGTTTGACCTCAGAAGAAATTATTCTGAAACCCTTCAGCAGCTCTAATGAATCGTGCCCCATTCCCTTCACCACCTTATACCCACTTGGTTCAGGACACGGTCAATGGTGTCAGTCCCCACTAGGCTGACTACGTCACACCTAGCCCAAGTAGTGTCTTTCTCGTCCTTTGGATTTCTAATTACTCTCATGTATTTAAGAGACTCGCACTCTTAACATGATCTGCTCTGGCCAGGGCTTTGAGTAACAATCCGACGATAGGCCTGGGTATACATCTCCTCGCAAGGAGTGGTGAATCCTTTGTAGGTTGTTCAAACATCTTCGGGCACTTCGGCTTATACCCGATCATCCTGGGTCCACACCTCCTTGGAGATGCTTGCTTAAGATGTCAAAGTATATGTCTCCATGACCAAGATGACTCGAACATCGCAAGTCAAAGGAACATCGCACTTAAGCCACAGTAAGATCTTCATTGACATATCTATATGTAGATTCCCATATGAAGTCTTACAGCTAGTCACTCCAATGAACTAGTTCCCTTAACTAGCATCCATGTTTATCTCCAGACATCCCAATGTCACCAGCCAGTGAGAATCAGCTGATTAGAGAATAACCCATGCTAGTCTCAACAGAATTGATAATGTCTGTATTTATCAATTCATCGACTAGGAATAATTTCAATACTTCACAATTGCACATTAGAGATAATCACTAGTTGTGATCCCATCATAAATTCTCTTATGCTGTGAGTTGTATTGCGGACATTCAGTAGATGAGTTTAAGATCCCAATCAAATACACAAAACATGTATACTCAAATAGTGAATTATCATTTATTAATATAAATGTATACATCATAAGGCGATTGCCTTAGGACACTTCTCTCATATCACTAACAGCACACTTCCTCCTGGAGCCTCCCGGTCATAGAGCCTCCCCTTTAGCACGTTTCATCGGTCACAATGATCAGAATTGCTCTGGAAAGTTTTGTTTGAAGCAGAGGGGTCGAAGCCCCTTTTATAGGCTTTATACGGGCGCCTGATACGTTGGGGACGCCCCTATAGACTTGGTCAAAACTTATCCCTGCGCCGAACTCGCCGTGGCTAATAAAACCTCTGACCAGGGTACCCCGGACCTCCCAGGTGCCTGAGTGAAGGCTTATCTGTGTTTCAAACTCGAAACAGCAAATACAACTTTCAACTTGGGCGCTCGTATCATCCCGGGCGCCTGAATGGAAGTCTGTTCTACTTCTTCACGAACTTGCCATTTTCCTTCTTTGACCTAGGCACCTGGAACCTACTGGGTGCCTGGTTTCAAAGCATCCAACCCAAGACTGGGTTTTGTTCTTTGATCTGAGCACCCCCATCAATAGGGGCGCCTGGGATGGCTGGTTTCTAGCCCCTTGCCTGCTTTGTCTCCGGTTCTTGGTACCTGCAAGATACACAAATACAAAGCAAATATACACACAATATTAGCCTTAAGGACTTGGTTCGGACTTTGGATTTCCATGAAATCCTTGGTCGAACAGACGCAAGTTCCCACCCACGAGAACGTGCCTTTCACCTACTCCTTTCAGGAGTCGGTTGCCACCCAGTCCTTCGGGTGGACTTTTGCTTAGCCTCTGATACTCTCGGATCTCGAGACGTCCAAACCCTGACCTGTCTCTACTTCTGTCCTTAGTCATCACTTAGCTATGTTTCTCAGTCCCTCAGACCAAGACTTCATGCCCAAACCCTAAGTCTAGGACTTTGGTGCCCAACCCTCGGCCAGGTCTTCTTGCCTAGTCCTCGACCAAGACTTCGGTGCCCAACCCTTGACCAGGTCTTCTTGCCGAGTCCTCGACGAGGACTTAGTGCCCACCTTCCGAGCAGGTCTTCGATGCCCAACCCTTTGCCAGGACTTAGTGCCCAATCCATGATCAGGACATAGTGCCCACCTTCCGAGCAGGTCTTCGGTGCCCAGCCCTTTGCCAGGACATAGTGCCCAATCCATGATCAGGACTTAGTGCCTAGATTCATTAGGACTTTGGTCTATTTTGTTACTCCTCTCTTAACTCCCCTTCTCTTGTTTGATGTATCACTGACTTAATTATATTGTCAAACATTAAAACACTTAGAGGAGAACATCATTGATGCAACTTGCACCAACAATCTCCCCCTTTTTGATGTTTGACAATATCTTAAGTTAGATTGGTTGAAAAAGGTTAACTTACTATCCTTGGGAAAAAACAAAAAAATGATATAAGTTTTGAAACTACATTTTTGATCTTTGGGAGAAAAATATTTTCTAACATGAGCTCACTCTCCCCTTTTTGAAAAAAATATTTTGATTTTCATTGATCCTTCTGGAAGACACCAAAAATTTTCTAACTTAAGCACACCTCACCCATTTTGTCATACATCAAAAATCACCAGAAATACTTGCGCCAACAATGAGAACATTTGGTTCTTTTTGAAAATACTTAGTATAAGTTTTTGAAAGCATAGTATAAAACAAAGTACTTAAGTATTTTGAACTCAGAAAACTTAAACAATATTACTTTTTTTTTGAGAAAATACCGTATTTTTGAAAGAATGCTATAAGCTTTGAAAGGTACAAATACTTTAAAAGATATTATGAATTTTTGAGAAATATGCATGTACTTTTGAAAAAATAGATTGAGCCATTTTGGAAAATCTAAGTACTTTTGAAACATATTATGCAATTTTTGACAATCTAAGCACTTTTGAAAAGAATATTATGCATTTTGAAAAGTATAGGTACTTAGAAAAATATTAGAATTTTGAAAAACATAAGTACTTCGAAAAATATGAATTTTGAAAAGTATAAGTACTTTTGAAAAAGATTAGACTTTGAAAAATATAAGTAATATTTTTTTAAAAAAAATATTAGAATTTTTGAGAAGTATAAGTACTTGACATGGTTCCTTTTCCAGTCTAACACAATCCTAAGAAACCTTGTTGACTACAAGGATATTTTCCTAAGTGTCCTGGAAAATTCTCCAAATTCAAGTAAGTACTATTTCTGAACAGAATTTTGATAGGCAAAAAAAAATGATAGTATTTTGAAAATATATGTAAGTACATTTTGAAAAATGTATGAATTTTTGAAGACATAATATTTTACTTGACTTGGTTTATCTTCCAGTCTGACATAATCATAGGAAACCTTGTTAACTATAAGGACATTTTCCTAAGTGTCCTGGAAAATCTCCAAATTCAAGTATGTATTATTTAAAAAAATTTGATAGGATGAAAAAAATTATAGTCTTTTGAAACGAAATTACTTATGTTTTCAGAATGATTTGAAAATACCGTGCATATCACCTTGAAATATTCAATAATTCTTTTAATTTGACCTCCCCCTAAATTCGACCCAATCCTAGGAAGCTTGTTGACCACAAGTAATCTTCCTTTGAGTCTTAAGGTTTGATTCAGATCAAAAGAATTATCTAATAATTTTCAAAATAAATAATTTAAAACTTGTCAGAAGTTTGACTCAAACTCCCCCTAAATCTGACACATCCTAGGAGTCCTTGTAGATCATGAAGTGGACCTTCCTCTGTGTCTTTAGGGTTTATCAAAATCAAACAAGACATAGCACAATTTTAGAGTGTATTTTGATATTTCAAAGCATATTTTGAAATGAAGGTAATTTATCAGACATAGTTTTCGAAAAACGTAAGTAATAGTATTTAAAGCACAATTTTTGAAAATCATTTTAAAAGACAGTGGTTTTTCAAGGATAATTTTTGAAAACAAAAACCACTCCTCCTGTACCCGACACCGTTTGACTCTATCTAAGTGCCTTAAGGAATTTTAGTGTTGTCCTAGAAGGCTTGTGTCTAATTATGTGAGTCTAACAATTTTTAAAAGGATATAATTTTTGAAAACATATAATATATAATCAATCAGACAAGCATGAATTCCATAAAAACATTATTATGTTAAAGCATTATTTTGAAAGTATTTTTTAGAAAAATATTCTAACAATTTTCAAAAACAATTTTGAAAAATATTTTTCAATTTATAAGTCCTTAACATCTCACCCATTTTAGATGTCTCAATACAACAAGCATGGTTGCCTTATGAGTTTATTGTGTGATGCTTGAATTATTTTTCTTTAATTTATTATTAAATCTAAGATTTAATTGAAACTTGTGTTAGATTCAAATCTAACAATAGTAAAGTGAATTTGATTTTCAGTAATTGGCTTCCAGGTCTTGGCGAGGCACAAGGCCTTCTTTGGTCATAGCCTTATTGGATCATCAACCCTTTCCTTGACAAAGCCTTTTATAGAAAATTCATCTTCAAGTTACTTCTTGAGAGATTTTGGTCTAACTAGCTTAGGTTTTGGATCGGTAGCTTCGGCTAGTTCCACCAGATTAAACAGACCAAGTAAAATATACTTGACCTTATTAGAAGGGCTTCCCTAACGTATTATCATCTCACCTCCGCCAAATACTAGGTTGTTCAAGTTTCAACTATTCTTTTTCCTATAACCGTTCTAAATCATGCATAAAACTTAAGTATGAATGACATGTCATATATTTAAAAGAAATAGTAAATGCATGGCATGACAATTATGCATGAGTCAAACAAGTTAAATCATTTTATTTAGGTTTCTAAAAATGTATCAAATTCCCGATTTGATACATGTCGTGTGAACCCGCAAATATGTCAACTCACTTTGACATATTTAATTTTATTAAATTAATTGTTGCGGTTTGGGTAAGATTTTATTTTAGTTCAGGTTTAAGTTATTTAAGAATTAATTGGAAATTACATTGATTAAGGATTTATTAAGTTGAGTTTGAATAATTAAGGTTTAATTGAATTAATTTGAGTTAATTTGAATTTGAATTAAGATTTAATTAAATTAATTTGAATTGATTTGAATTTGATTTAATTAAGATTTAATTGAATTTATTTGAAATAATTAAGATTTAATTGAATTTATTTGAATTAATTAAGGTTTAATTAAATTTATTTGAATTAATTAAGATTTAATTGAATTTATTTGAATTAATTATGATTTAATTGAATTTATTTGAATTAATTAAGATTTAATTGAATTTATTTAAATTAATTAAGATTTAGATTTAATTATTTTGAATTTGATTTAATTATTTTGAATTTGATTTAATTAAGATTTAATTGAATTTATTTGAATTAATTAAGATTTAATTGATTTTAAATTAATTTGAATTAATTAAGATTTAATTGAATTTGAATTAATTACATTAAAGTTCAGAATTATTTGATCTTAAAACTAAAGGATTAAGTTGAGTCTTAAAAATTAAAATTTAATCAAAGTTTTTAAAGTTTATCTTGATTTAATTTTCAAGATTTCTGGGTTGGTCAAAAATTGTGGGTCTAATTTTATCATCTTCATTATTTCAAAGATTTCTGACTCATCCACTATTTTTCTTTATTTATCCTTTCAAGTTTTTCTAATAATTCTGGTTTATTTGAGTCTTTGTGAACTTTATTGACTATGTCCTTAATCTTAGAAAATTCCATCTTCTCCTCAAAATTAGATCTTTCCATATCCTCAAAGTAGGAGGAGTAATATGGGCCACTAGTCAAAGTTTTGTAATAATCATCAATATTATCTATAATTAAGTTATCATCTATGAGAATTTTATCTTTATTATCCTCAGAAATAATTTTAATAATTTCATGATTATCTCCAGAAATATCTTCACTAATTTCAGAGTTATCTTTAGAAATATCTTTATGAATTTCAAATTTGAATTCAGTGTTATCCTTAAGATTTTCAAATTTGAATTTAGTGTTATCCTTAGGATTTTCAAATTTGAATTCAGTGTTATACAAAGGATTTTCAAATTTGAATTCATAATTATCCGAATTAAAATTGTCAAAGTTTTCAGTATTAATTTTCGTAATTTTATCAGATCTATTTTCAGAATTAAAATTAACATTAATTTCAGAATTAATTTATTGGTATTGATAATTAAAGAGTTAATTTTTGATAGTTTTCTACTATCTACATTAGCTAGTTGATCATGCAAGATATTAATTTGCTTATTTACACAAATTAATTTTTCAGTAAAATTATCTAAATAATTTACATAAGAAATTGCAGAAGATTTAAAAATTTTCAGAACATAACATTTACGTACCTTTGTCGGACACTGGTTTTTGTAGTGTCCGTATTTCTCGCATTTGAAGCATCTGATGTGGTCCTTGTTCCTTCGGACTTCTAGCGCTGCTGCCTCCTTTGCTGCCGGTGAGGAACGATTCTTACGAGTAGGGCACTAATTTTAATAGTGCCCTCTCTCCCTGCACATGAAGCATATAATATGGAATTTAAAATTTGACATTTTAAAATTAAATTATATCTGATCCACCCCTGGGCTCCCCCTCAACTCCTGGCGTCGTTGCTTCGTCGGCGGTTAGTCCGGTGAAGAGCGGCCTGGCTCTGATACCACTTGTAGGACCGGTGTCGTCGGTAGAGGGGGGTGAATATCGACCTTGAAAAACTTCGTAGAAAACACGTCGATCGTTCTAGACTCAGAGCGTTAGTGCAGCGGAAAAGTAAAACAGAACGAATAAAACAAAAAGACACAGCAGACACGCGGATTTATTTACTTGGTTCCCGACCCCCTTGGGTCAGTACGTCCACGGCCTATGTACCCGGCGTGAGTCCATTAATGGTCTCCTTTCCGAAATTTCTAGAGGTGGAGAAAACCCATCTTACAGTTCTATAATTACAATCACAAATCTAGAAAATTAAGTGCGGAATAAATAAAAGCAAACCGAACAACAAGGATCCGAAACTCTGCCGATCTGGATCTCCGAAGTGCCGCGCACTTCCTCCTAGAGCCTCCCGGTCATAAGCCTCATATTTAGCGCGTTATCGTTGGTCAGAATGATCAGAATCGCTCTGGAAAATTTTGTTTGAAGCAGAGGGGTCGAAGCCCCTTTATAGGCTTCATACGGACGCCTGATACGTTGGGGGTGCCCCTATAGACTTGGTCAAACCTTATCCCATGGCGAACTCGCCGCGGCTGATAAAACCTCTGACCAGGGTGCCTCGGACCTCCCAGGCACTTGAGTGAAGGCTTATCTGTATTTCGAACTTGAAACAGCAAATACAGCTTTCAACTTGGGCTCCCGTATCATCCCAGGCACCTGAATGGAAGCCTGTTCTGCTTCTTCACGAACTTGCCATTTTCCTTCTTTGACCTGGGCGCCTAGAACCTACTGGGCTCCTGGCATCAAAGGATCCAACCCAAGACTGGGTTTTGTACTTTGATCTGGGTGCCCCCATCAATAGGGGCGCCTGGGTTGCCTGGTTTCCAGCCCCTTGCCTGCTTTGTCTCCGGTTCTTGGTACCTACAAGATACACAAATACAAAGAAAATATACACACAATATTAGCCTTAAGGACTTGGTTCGGACTTCGGATATCCATGAAACCCTAGGTCAAACAAATGCAAGTTCCCACCCCCGAGAATGCGCCTTTCACCTACTCCTTTCAGGAGCCGGTTGTCACCCAGTCCTTCGGGTGGACTTTTGCTTACCCTCCAATACTCTCGGATCTCGAGACGTCCAAACCCTGACCCGTCTCTACTTCTGTCCTTAGTCATCGCTCAGCTAAGTTGCTCAGTCCCTCGGACCAAGACTTCGTGCCCAAACTCTATGTCTAGGACTTCGGTGCCCAACCCTTGGCCAGGTCTTCTTGCCCAGTCCTCGACCAGGACTTAGTGCCACCTTCCGAGCAGGTCTTCGGTGCCCAGCCCTTTGCCAGGACATAGTGCCCAATCCATGATTTGGACTTAGTGCCCACCTTCCAAGCAGGTCTTCGGTGCCCAGCCCTTTGCCAAGACTTAGTGACCAATCCATGATGAGGACTTAGTGCCTAGATTTACTAGGACATTGGTCTATTTTGTTACTCCTCTCTTAACTCCCCTTCTTTTGTTTGATGTATCACTAACTTAATTATATTGTCAAACATTAAAACACTTAGAGGAGAACATCATTGATGCAACTTCCACCAACATTCGCCACCACGATCTGATCGTAGTGTCTTGATACTTTTACCTTGATGTTTCTCTACATCAGCCTTGAATTCTTTGAACTTATCAAAGCACTCAGACTTGTGGCGCGTCAGGTAAATGTATGCATACCTTGAATAATCGTCAATAAAAGTGATGAAGTATTCAAAGCCACCTCTCGCCTGGATGGACATGGGACCACACAAATCAGAATGAACTAGTTCTAACACATCAGTGGCCCTATACCCCTTATCCTTGAAAGGCCTCTTGATCATCTTACCTTCCAAGCAAGACTCACAGGTTGAGAAGTCTTCCACCACCAATGAACCCAAGGGTCCATCAGCTATCAACCTCTAAATCCTACTAAGGTTAATATAACCAAGCCTAAGGTGCCAAAGATATGTCTGGTTCATTTTAGAAGGTTTCTTTATCTTATTTAGGTTAGATGATGAGCTATTGACCTCTATTTGCATCGTGGGAGTCTTTGGTTCTAGAATATACAGATTGCCAACCATAGTACCTGAATAGATAATCTCTTTATTTCATTTTATAACAACTCTATTATTAAAAGCAATAGAATATACATCCTTTATTAACTTAGAAACCGAAATTAAACTCTTTCTAAAAGAAGATACATATAAGCAATCTCTCAAAACCAACACTTTATTTCTCTCAAACGATAAATAAAAATCACCCACTGTAACTGCTGCCACCTCCGTAGCATTGCCCATGTAGATCACGATTTCCCCATTAGCTAGCCGTCGGGTTTCCTAGAACCCCTACAGAGTATTGCAGACATGATCAGTGGCTCTTGTATCTACACACCAGGTACAGGTAGATAGCACCGCTAAACATGTTTCAATGACTAAGCACGATGAAATACCTTTGTCTTGACGATGAGGACAGTTCGTCTTCCATGTCCAGTTTGCTTACACGTCAAGCACTTGCCTTTCGGCTTCTTCACGCCAGTCCGAGGTCCCTGCGATGCTACCGCTGCTGCCTTCTTGAACTTACCTTGTTTCTTCTTCTTCCTGCCTTTCGGCACAGATGTAGAAACCTTCTGAGTAACCAAGGCCTGCGAGCTCTGACGAAATAGACCCTTTGCCTCCTGGAGTTCTCCTAGCTGTTCCCCCAATGTATACTCATGCTTGCTTATGTTATAGTTGAGCCGGAATTGCTCAAAACTCCTAGGCAGAGACTGGACTATAATATCGACCTGGGTTTCCCCATCGATTTGTGCTCCCAATACCTCAATCTCATTGAGGTGAGCCATCATTTTCAGGACATGATCCCTAACTGGTGTCCCTTCGACCATATTAGTCGTCATCAAGTTATTCATCGCAACCTGCCTAGCGGCCCGACCCTGGTGCCCGAAGAGCTCCTTGAGGTTTTGCATCATTGCATAAGCAGTGAGCATTGCCTGATGCTGATGTTGCAATACATTCGACATAGATGCCAGAATATAGCATCGCGCCATCTTATCTGCCTTGACCCACTTCTTAAAGCTCTCCCTCTGCTCTTCACTAGAGTTCTCGCTAGGCATTTCTGTTGGGACCGGTGCATGTTGACATGGATACGGGTTCGTAATTTTAAAATTTAATTACGTGCAGCGGAAGGTTTAGCATAAATAATTTCTCAAATTATTTTAACCACGTATCTAGCATGCAACCTTATGTTGTGGAGACATGATCATACATTTAAAATTTTGCAGAAAGTAAACTAATTTACTTAATACCTCGCGTAACTCGTAGAAAGGGACGAGATCCAACCGTAGCGTCCCTTGGAAGCTCCACCTCTATTCGCGTCCACGCCGGGTTTTCTTCGGGATGACTTCGCAAAGCCACGAGTTTCGTGCCGACAAGAACTACTAGATTCTCCAAAGGCACGACAAGAATACCAAGAGAGAGATGAAAAACTAACCACCAAACGAAGAACGGAATCAAGATTCCGGGAGGAAGGAAGGAGTCGCGCCCGCTTCTTCTTCTTCTTCGGCTTCTTCTTGGTGGTGGAAGCTCACGGCAAAGGGGGAGGGCTCTAGGGCCGGCGGCACTAGAAGAGGGAGAGGGAGAGAAGGAGAGGGAGAGAGGCTAGGCAAGAATCCTTGATCTCTTGGATTAATTTCCAAGCCTTGCCTTGGTACCTTTATATAGTAGCCTCTTAATCGCCAAGTCTCCTCTTAACGGAATAAATTTTTCATAAGAAATTTATCTTATAAATTTTTCTATGAATTATTCCGTTATGCCAAGTTTTTATTATAACTTAATTTATAATAAAAACAACCATGTCTCCCCTTTTATTATGGAAAGAAATTTCTTTATATAAATTTCTTTATATAAATTTCTTTATCATGGTAAATCAATCCATTATTGATTTTATAAAATAAAATAAACCATTCCAAGGTTTATTTTAATTTCCATGATAAATAAATCTCTTTATATAAATTTCTTTATATAAATTTCTTTATACAAATTTCTTTATCCATAATTTTATAAGACAAACCACGCGCGGTTTATTTTATAATTTGAACCAAACAATTTGGTTCTTCCCTCTTATTGTGGCCGGCCAAACAAAGAGGGTGGGGACCCTCTTTGGCCGGCCAAACCCAAGCCACGATCTCACGAATTAAACTCATTTAATTCGTTCAATAAGTCTTCAAAAGACTTAGCCATTTTATGCTTCCGATGCGTCTCTGAAAAATTCAGATTCGACTTATCTCTCTTGATCGGAAAATCCAATTTTCAACTCGTTTTAAATCCCTCGGACTACTCGTAGTGCGTGTGACTAAATAGGCTTTCGATTTATGTTGGCCGTCTATAATTAACCAATTATAGAACGATCATGAGTGGCACCTAGTAGTACATCATGATCCCCAATTAATCGAAAGATCAACGGTTGACCTCAGAAACTATTCTGAAACCCTTCAGCAGCTTTAATGAATCGTGCCTCATTCCCTTCACCATCTTATACCCACTTGGTTCAGGACATGGTCTATGTGTGTCAGTCCCCACTAGGCTGACTACGTCACACCTAGCCCAAGTAACGTTCTCTCGTCCTACGGATTCTAATTACTCTCATGTATTTAAGAGATTCATACTCTGAACATGTCATGCTCTGGCCAGAGGCTTCGAGTAACAATCCGACGATAGGCCTTGGGTATACATCCCTCGCAAGGAGTGGTGAATCCTTTGTAGGCTGTTCAAACATCTTCGGGCACTTCGGCTTATACCCAACCATCCTGGGTCCACACCTCCTTGGAGATGCTTGCTTAAGATGTCAAAGTATAAGTCTTCATGACCAAGATGACTTGAACACCGCAAGTCAAAGGAACATCGCACTTAAGCTGCAGTAAGAACTTCATTGACATATCTATATGTAGATTACCATATGAAGTCTTACAGCTAGTCACTCCAATGAACTAGTTCCCTTAACTAGCATTCATGTTTATCTCCGGACATCCCAATGTCACCAGCCAGTGAGAATCAGCTGATTAGAGAATAACCCATGCTAGTCTCAACAGAATTGATAGTGTCCGTATTTATCAATTCATCGACTAGGGACAATTTCAATACTTCACAATTGCACATGTAGAGATAATCACTAGTTGTGAATTCATCACAAATTCTCTCATGCTGTGAATTGTATTGCGGACATTCAGTAAATGAGTTTAAGATCTCAATCAAATACACGAACATGTATACTCAAATAGTGAATATTCATTTATTAAAGTAAATGATTACAATCATAAGGCGATTGCCTTAGGACACTTCTCTCATATTACTAACAAACTCCCACTTGGCCTAATGCCAATCGCTACGGTATCCAATACCACAGGCTCTAACATGACCCTCAAACTTGCTTTGAGGCAAGGCCTTAGTTAAAGGATCCGCTAAATTCCTTTCAGTGGGAATTTTCTCAATTTGTATATCATTCCTACTTATAATCTCTCTGATCAGATGATAGCGGCGAAGCACGTGTTTGGATCGCTGATGAGACCTTGGTTCCTTTGCTTGTGCAATAGCTCCATTGTTGTCGCAGTAAACCGGTATTGCTTCATCAATGGTTGGAACCACACCAAGTTTCGAGACAAACTTCTTGATCCAGACTGCTTCTTTTGCTGCTTCCGAAGCCGCAATATATTCCGCTTCCGTGGTAGAATCCGCTACAGTGTCTTGCTTGGAACTCTTCCAACTTATTGCGCCTCCATTCAAAGTAAATACGTATCCAGACTGAGATTTGGAGTCATCCTTATCTGTCTGGAAACTGGCATCTGTATACCCACGTATTACCATATCTCCTTCTCCATATATTAGGAACACATCCTTAGTTCTTCTTAAGTACTTAAGGATTGTCTTGACAGCCGCCCAATGATCCATTCCTGGATCAGACTGGTATCTGCTCGTGACGCTCAGAGCATACGATACATCGGGCCTAGTACATAACATAGCATACATGATAGATCCTATCGCGGATGCATAAGGAATCTTATTCATGCAAATCCTCTCGTCTTCTGTGCGCGGACACATAGACTTTGAAAGGTTGATCCCATGCCTGATGGGAAGGTAACCTTTCTTGGATTCCGACATGCTAAACCTTTTTAGCACTCGGTCTATATATGTAGACTGCGAAAGACCAAGCAACCGTTTTGATCTATCTCTATAGATTCTAATCCCAAGGATATAGGTTGCTTCTCCCAGGTCTTTCATGGAGAAAGTTTTGGACAACCAAATTTTAACCGACTGTAAGACTGATATATCATTTCCTATAAGCAATATGTCATCGACATATAGTACTAGGAATACGACTGCACTCCCACTAACCTTCTTGTACACACAAGGTTCGTCAGGATTTTGTGAGAAATCAAACTCTTTGATTGTCTCATCAAAACGGATGTTCCAGCTCCTGGATGCTTGCTTCAGTCCATATATGGATCGTCGAAGCTTGCATATTTTGGTTTTATCAACCGATGTGAAACCTTCAGGTTGTATCATGTATACATCCTCAAGCAGGTTTCCATTAAGGAAAGCTGTTTTCACATCCATTTGTCATATCTCATAATCATAATGAGCTGCTATGGCCAGGAGCATCCGAATGGATTTAAGCATAGCTACTGGCGAATAGGTTTCGTCATAATCAATTCCTTGTTTCTGACGATATCCTTTTGCCACTAATCTAGCCTTAAAGGTAACAACATTACCTTCCATGTCGGTTTTCTTCTTGAAAACCCACTTGCACCCTATGGGCTTAATCCCTTCAGGTGGGTTAACCAAGTCCCATACTTGATTTTCGTACATGGAATCTATTTCCGACTTCATGGCATCAAGCCATTTGTCCCTTTCTGAACTTTTCAGAACATCTTCATAACTGATAGGTTCATCATCGTTAATGAGTAACACGTCGTTCGATTCACTTATGAGAAATCCCTATCTCTCTGGAATATTGCGTGTCCTATCAGACCTACGAAGAGGTGGTGTTGTTTTAGGTTCAACTGATAGCTCATCATTATGAGTTATTGGTTGTGGGTCTAGACTAGGTGTCTCTGTAATGTCTATTGGAGTTTCTTGAACTTCATCAAGTTAAATGCCACTCCCACTGTTTTCTTGTAAAAGAAATTTTTTTCCAGAAATACAGCATGCCTTGAAACAAACACATTTTGTTCCAAGGGATGATAGAATTGGTAACCCTTCGTTTCCTTAGGGTATCCAATAAATAGACATTTATCAGACTTAGCATCCAATTTGTCTGATACAGTCCGCTTCACATAAGCAGGACAACCCCATATCTTAAGGTGAGTTAAGTGAGGTTTCTTACTATTCCACATCTCATATGGAGTAGTAGAGACTACCTTGGTCGGGACTCTGTTTAGCAAGTAAACAGTTGTCTTAAGCGCATAGCCCCAAAAGGATTTTGGAAGAGTTGCATGATTCATCATAGATCTAACCATGTCCATCAAGGTTCGGTTATGCCTCTCAGATACACCATTATGCTGTGGTGTATATGGCGGAGTCCATTGAGACAATATCCCATTGTCCCTAAGATAATCTTGAAACTCTTGACTTAAGTATTCACCACCCCGATCGGATCGAAGTATCTTAATACTTTTGCCAAGCTGTTTCTCTACTTCATTTCTGAACTCTTTGAATTTCTCAAAAGCTTCAGATTTGTGTTTCATCAAGAACACATACCCGAATCGTGAGTGATCATCGATAAAGGTAATGAAGTAGCTATAGCCTCCTTGTGCAAGAGTTGACATTGGTCCACATACATCAGTATGTATTAGACCAAGCAATTCTCCCACTGGATTACCTTTTCCGGAAAAGGGTAATTTGGTCATCTTGCCTTTCAAGCATGATTCGCATGTATCAAATGAACCGGGTTCAAATGATTCCAAATTCCACATCGGTGTAATTTGGTCATGCGTTTCTTACTTACATGGCCAAGACGACAATGCCACGTATAGGAGTCTATTCGATTATCTATTCGAGCACGTTTGTTGCTAACTTCGATATTGAAAACGTCACCGGATAAATCTAACGTGTAGATACCATTGCACAAAGTTCCGGTCCCATAAAGAACACCATTTAAAGTTATGTAACAACAATTGTTACTAAAAGTTAAATGATAACCCTTTTCATTCAAACATGAAATAGATACAATGTTCTTTATTAAGGAAGGAACAAAATAACAATTATCCAATTCTAAGACACGTCCAGTAGGGAGCTTTAGCAAATATGTTCCGATGGCAACAACAGCAATCTTTGCTCCATTTCCAACTCGCAAATTCGCTTCTCCCTTGACGAGTCTTCTTCTATTCCTTAGCCCCTGTATGTCATTACATATATGTGAGCTACACCCAGTATCAAGTACCCAGGTGGTTGAGGAAATAGAGTGACATTCAATAACGAAGATACCTGAAGAGGATGGGGCATCGGATGCCTTCTTCTTCAAGGACTCAAGATAAACCTTGCAGTTTCTTCGCCAGTGACCCTCCTTGCCACAGTGATGGCAAGTGCCTTTTGGTGTCTTTTCAGTCTTTTTGGCCTTTTTCTTCTTTCCCTTATTCTATTCTTTGGCCTTCCTCTTAGAACCTTTCTTTGAGGAATCAACTAACAGTACCGTCTTTTGATCCTGCTTCACAGAAGGCTCTACAGTCTTCAGCAGGTTGAGCAACTCAGGAATGGTAGTCTCCAGCTTGTTCATCCGATAGTTCATCACAAATTGTGAATAACTTTTGGGCAAACAATGCAGAATTAAGTCAATACTTAATTCATGATCCATTGCAAAACCGAGTGTGCCCAGTCGCTCAATGTACCCCAACATCTTCAACACAAACTGTGAGACAGAAGTGCCTTCCTGCATTTTAGAGGTGAAGAGGAGTCTGGAGACCTCGAACCTTTCGGATCTCGCCTGCTCGTCAAATAACTCATGAAGAGGGAAGATGATGGTATAAGCATCCATATGCTCATGCTGGTTTTGCAGCTCAGGTACCATGGCGGCTAGCATGATGCAACTCGCAAGTTCAGAATCGGTCACATGTTTCTGATAGGCCACTAACTTGTCTGGAGTTGCATTTTCTGGAGGACGGTTGGGAAGTTAATCTTCAAGGACATAAGCAAGCTTCTCTGCCTTGAGGACTATCCTCAGGTTTCGAAGCCAGTCCATGAAGTTTGGCTGAGTCAGTTTATTGGTGTCCAAAATGGAATGCAAATTCAGAGAAGACATGATCGAGTGATTATCCTAGATATACAAATTGAGCTTATGTGAGAAGAATGATAAAGAATGCATCAACATACATTAATTAAATCCTATTTATTTTTCGAATTGAATAACCCTTTTTATCAATTCGGGAGATCGTAGGAACACCTCCAAATAGGTTGATATCTAACCATAGATAAGAATAACCATGGCTGTGGCCATCAAGTTATTCTTAGCTATGAAGGTAGGTAATTATACCGATTACATATCACATATATGTAACTATCACTTTATGCTATCAACTAATTGAATGTTTGCATAAATCATTGGGTTGTTAACTCATTAACAAGTATGCAACAATATACATAGCACCTAACTGCACCTCTCTTTACATCGACCTTGGCTGTGGCACAACAAATCGATGCTCCAAGCTTAAGGCTGACCCATTAATCAAGAAATAGTTTTAATATGGTTGGAGTTCATTCAACCATTTAGTCAGGCTTGGATGTGTCCAACAACCAAAACTAAGGATTGACCTCTGACTCCAACTATAGTAATCATAAACTAATTCCATGGTTTGAACATGTTGAGGTTCAAGCCGGGCATGGATGTGTCCATCAACCCAAACGAGAAACAAAACTCCGGTTCTAACCATATTAATGGAAGGTGTTGGCCATAATATTTTGTAAGGGGTTTTGGGTCTCATCCTTTCTTTTCTAAGCACATTCATGCATATAATTATGTCATGTACTAACGATTTCCTTAATAAAGTATGTATGTGACTTAATTTATCAAGTCTCATTAATTGAATTAGGAACCGGATTTCCTAATTCTAATTTCATACTTTTTTCAAGGAATTATTTTGGGAAACAATTTCCTAAATTGTCATAATCAATTTCGGAAATAATATGTTTAAGACTTTGATTTCTCTAAATCAAATCTTATTAAATTAAGAGACAGATTCCCTTAATTCAACCACATATTATTTTCATGAAAATCTTATTTAAGAAAACTCTATAGGAAACTAATTTCCTAATTAATTTTGGAGACAATAATATGTAAGAGCATCACCTCTTAAATCAAATAAGGAAATTATCGTTTGAGAATCACCTCAAAATTTCCAAGATTTGATTACATATTTTATTTATGGATTTATTAATTTCAACAAATTATTTTCTTTGGGTGGCTCCCTGAGGCTCAGATACACAAAAAAAGGAATTTGTTGTAAATCTAATTTGGTCCGCTCCCCGAGGCGTAACCAAAATAAACATGATAATTTTATTCAAAATAGGAAATTAAATTACAACAACTAACTTTAAATTGGACGGCTCCCCGAGGTTCAATCCAAAATAAAGAATTTTGTTAATAATTTAAACCAATTCGAATTTAATTGTCAATTAATAATCCATAAATTTGTCTAGACTTTCTTGAAAGAAAGTGCCCAAAATTGCGAGATTTCATAAAAGGTTTTCAGAATAATTGTAGGTTTCTGGTACAAAGAAAACTTACGTATTTCCAAAATTGGAAAGTTTCCAAAAATGGGAAGTTTCCACAATTATCATAAAATTCAGAAACTAGGATATTTCAAAAGTTTGCAAAATTTCATGAGGATTTCCAAACTTTGAAATTCGTAAATCTAAAATTTATCATAATTGGAAAGTTTCCATAATTGGAAAATTTTCCAAAATTGAGATCATGACAAAGTTTTCCGCAAAACAATTATATGATTATGTCGAACACTAACCGGCTTTGATACCACTATTGGGACCGGGTGCATGTTGACATGGATACGGGTTCGTAATTTTAAAATTTAATTACGTGCAGCGAAAGGTTTAGCATAAATAATTTCTCAAATTATTTTAACCACGTATCTAGCATGCAACCTTATGTTGTGGAGACATGATCATACATTTAAAATATTGCAGAAAGTAAACTAATTTACTTAATATCTCGCATAACTCGTAGAAAGGGACGAGATCCAACCGTAGCGTCCCTTGGAAGCTCCGCCTCTATTCGTGTCCATGCCGGGTTTTCTTCGGGATGACTTCGCAAAGCCACGAGTTTCGTGCCAACAAGAACTACTAGATTCTCCAAAGGCACGACAAGAATACCAAGAGAGAGATGAAAAACTAACCACCAAACAAAGAACGGAATCAAGATTCCGGGAGGAAGGAAGGAGTCGCGCCCGCTTCTTCTTCTTCTTCGGCTTCTTCTTGGTGGTGGAAGCTCACGGCAAACGGGGAGGGCTCTAGGGCCGGCGGCACTAGAAGAGGGAGAGGGAGAGAAGGAGAGGGAGAGAGGCTAGGCAAGAATCCTTGATCTCTTGGATTAATTTCCAAGCCTTGCCTTGGTACCTTTATATAGTAGCCTCTTAAACGCCAAGTCTCCTCTTAACGGAATAAATTTTTCATAAGAAATTTATCTTATAAATTTTTCTATGAATTATTTCGTTATGCCAAGTTTTTATTATAACTTAATTTATAATAAAAACAACCATGTCTCCCCTTTTATTATGGAAAGAAATTTCTTTATATAAATTTCTTTATCATGGTAAATCAATCCATTATTGATTTTATAAAATAAAATAAACCATTCCAAGGTTTATTTTAATTTCCATGATAAATAAATCTCTTTATATAAATTTCTTTATTTAAATTTCTTTATACAAATTTCTTTATCCATAATTTAATAAGACAAACCACGCGCGGTTTATTTTATAAATTTGAACCAAATAATTTGGTTCTTCCCTCTTATTGTGGCCGCCAAACAAAGAGGGTGGGGACCCTCTTTGGCCGGCCAAACCCAAGCCACGATCTCACGAATTAAACTCATTTAATTCGTTCAATAAGTCTTCAAAAGACTGAGCCATTTTATGCTTCCGATGCGTCTCTGAAAAATTCAGATTCGACTTATCTCTCTTGATCGGAAAATCCAATTTGCAACTCGTTTTAAATCCCTCAGACTACTCGTAGTGCATGTGACTAAATAGGCTTTCGATTTATGTTGGCCGTCTATAATTAACCAATTATAGATTGATCATGAGTGGCACCTAGTAGTACATCATGATCCCCAATTAATCGAAAGATCAACGGTTAGCGTCAGAAACTATTCTGAAACCCTTCAGTAGCTTTAATGAATCGTGTCTCATTCCCTTCACCATCTTATACCCACTTGGTTCAGGACATGGTCTATGTGTGTCAGTCCCCACTAGGCTGACTACGTCACACCTAGCCCAAGTAACGTTCTCTCGTCCTACGGATTCTAATTACTCTCATGTATTTAAGAGATTCATACTCTGAACATGTCATGCTCTGGCCAGAGGCTTCGAGTAACAATCCGACGATAGGCCTTGGGTATACATCCCCTCGCAAGGAGTGGTGAATCCTTTGTAGGCTGTTCAAACATCTTCGGGCACTTCGGCTTATACCCAACCATCCTGGGTCCACACCTCCTTGGAGATGCTTGCTTAAGATGTCAAAGTATAAGTCTTTATGACCAAGATGACTTGAACACCGTAAGTCAAAGGAACATCGCACTTAAGCTGCAGTAAGAACTTCATTGACATATCTATATGTAGATTACCATATGAAGTCTTACAACTAGTCACTCCAATGAACTAGTTCCCTTAACTAGCATTCATGTTTATCTCCGGACATCCCAATGTCACCAGCCAGTGAGAATCAGCTGATTATAGAATAACCCATGCTAGTCTCAACAGAATTGATAGTGCCCGTATTTATCAATTCATCGACTAAGGACAATTTCAATACTTCACAATTGCACATGTAGAGATAATCACTAGTTGTAAATTCATCACAAATTCTCTCATGCTGTGAATTGTATTGCGGACATTCAGTAAATGAGTTTAAGATCTCAATCAAATACACGAACATGTATACTCAAATAGAGAATATTCATTTATTAAGGTAAATGATTACAATCATAAGGCGATTGCCTTAGGACACTTCTCTCATATTACTAACACTTTCAGGACAATCCTCGAAGAGCACATATTTATACTCTTCAGCAGTAAGGACAATGTCTAGGTTTCTTTTCCAGTCTATGTAGTTGGGTCCAGTAAGTTTGTTCTCCTTATGTATGGTTGCTATGGGATTATATGCCATTTTGAAAATCCTGGGAATCATAACATACACTACTTTAGAATTCGAAAATAAATTGATTCCTCAAGATAATAAATTTTCGAAATCAACCACCACCTCAAACACCGAGAATTCGCATGCCACGTTAGTGTGAACGTAAACGAATCCTTCATTCGTTAGAGGAGGTTTTACCCATTAATCTTATTATCTAGTCAACCTAACTTTTTGACAAATAAGATTAATAGTTGGTTCACTTCGACCCTACAAATAATAGCAGTGACTCCGTTGGGGAGGATACTAATATTTGTATCTAAGTGTTTACCATTACACGACACTAAGAAAATTATTTCCGATTATATATCTTCCGTTGGGGAAGTACACACGCTCTTCAATAATTTTCTATAATTTTTCTGACCTAGTGATCCGCAGAACAAGTCTATCCGTTATGGAGGAAGGCACTCAGAGCCGATGCGCGGGCTTGTTCGCATCACTTATCGGATTGTAATGGAGGCCACGGGACCCTTAGGATCCCTCTCCAAATTAGTTATTGATTACGAGGAATTTTAACAAGCACACTCACGACAAGTACATAACCAACATAATGAAAAAGAAAATCCTAGACTTTCCAACTTTTCATGGCCTTGGTCTCCAATGCGCCTCCAGTCATGTCGTCACCTCGTCCGCTCCTCCCTTCCTTATGCACAAGTCACCTTGAGGGATCTCCGAGCCAAGATGATTAGCTAATCATTTACATCATTGATCCTATACTCCACGAAGGAGTGTACATTAAATCTAGATCAATGTAAACAAAAAGCTCGGCTACACACGTGCCGCACTTAATTACAAAAATTAAATACTACCTAGCCTCGTCAACCCCGAGGATTAATTAATTTACAAAACATTGTACATCCAATCACACATATCAAATATTTGGCCATGATAAGTTAGAATCTAGTGCCTGCAACACAAAGTTAGCCTACACACATCCACATATCATCCAGCAAAATAAAATGTATGAAAAATGCAAAAAAATTAACCAATCCTAAACACACAAAACCGGAAACCTCAGCTCTGATACCAATTGTTGGGTATGGCTTGGCGGGTTTCCCTACCGAATACTTGATCATCCTTGAGAGACCTCTACATGTCTACGGATTAAAACTTAATCCGAATGGAGACCCGTCTCTCAATGACCATCTCGTCATCATATCGTTCGGTACGAATTACAACTTGGTCAATCATAAAGATCGAGCCTTGTAATTCTCCTAACCAAACGACCGCGGAAAAGACGACGAATGGATCACTGATTTTTGTGTTTATAATCGAGGTCCAATTAATTAATTATTGACTATTAATTAACAAATAATCATACACAACAATCAATTAATTTTTCACAAGAATAACGAGACAAGAAAAGAGAGCTGAGAGAGAAATATACCTCTCTTTACCTCGTAGCCTTCTACCTAATGTCCCTCCCCTCTTGGACGTCATGTGAGCGACGAGCTACCGAGAACCCAGATCACCAAGGCTCTAACTTCATTCTTCCTTCCCTAGACGAAACCCTAGTTTTAGGTTTTCCATTGCCGAAGCATGTTCTCCTCCAAACCGTGTGCCGCTGGCCCTCCAAGGTCCACCAAAAGCTTCCGGCCACTGGGCTGCTATTGAGGAGAATATAGGGAAGAAGACGAAGAGTAAAGGTCCTCTTCTTCCAGCTCAAAACCGGTCGAAACCCTCTCTCCTCTCAGCTTTGCGTTGCCACCGCCGCAAGCCGTTGCGGCGCCTCCTTCCGGCCGCCGGCGCTTCCTCCCTCGCCGACGCACACCACAAAAGGGAGAAGAAGCTTCTCCCTTTGTCTAGTGGTCGCTGCTCACGGTGAGGTTGAGGGAAGAAGATGAAAAGGAGAAGGTGGTCACCACCTCTCCTTTGCTGTGACCTAGGAGAGAGAAAGGGAAGAGAGGAAAGAAAAAAACTTGAGTTGGATGATTAAGCCTTGGTCTCATGATCCCATGGGGTATTTATAGGGCTAAGGTAGGGACCAAGAGGAGGAGTTGGATCTTGGCCCACTAATGGATCTAAAACCAATCCATTAATTAAGATCCATTCCACTAAAGAAACTTAATTGAACTTCCTCACCAACCCTCATATTTTCATATGGGATCCACCTATTATGAGTCATCGATCCACCCGTGTTTAAGATATCGAATGCCCATTGATTAATTTAAATTACTGACAATTTTAATTAATCAACTTCTGGCTCCTTGACTAGTACCACTCAACCTTGTCATCATGTTGGATCAAATCCACCTGCAGGGTTTAACATGATGAACCTTTTAAGCTCATGAAGGGGGCAACATCATCCCGACTCACCAGGGCACAGATTCCATCAATAATCAATGACACACCATATAATTAATATTATTTCTCAACTTACTAGGCCCATCGATTTAACAAAATAAATCTCGCCCATTGGTAAATCAAAGAAATAATTATTAATAATACGTGCCCGTTATTATTTCAGGATTCAGGGATTGTACTCTATAATAAATCCGAGGTCTAATCTAATTATCAAGTCAGTATAAATTGGATGACCTCTAGTTTTGGTCCTGCTCAATGCACACAAAGTACACTAGTGTAATTCTATAGTCAAGATAAACCACACCTAATTACACTACAACCATCGCGATAGTTTGTCAAAACCCATCTCAGTTGTGAGCCTCTTACTTATACTATGCAAGGGGCTGATAACACGATCTTTTGTGTGTCACCACACACCATATTATCTACAGTGCAGTACATTGGTCTTTTATGCATATACTAATGTGAACATGCATCTAGTGATGTTGTGATTCTCTTTTCAAAAATTAGATGATCTCATATATAAAAAGAGCAAGTCTTTTAGTATACACATCTAACAGGACCAAGTCTAAAGACTCTCCCAAAAATATGAACCTCTCAGGCTGTCTAACAACCCTCCCACTGCGACGAGGTACCACCTGTGTATCTTCTGTGACATGCGGTGTACTGACTTGTGGTGTATCCTCTTGTACTATTGGTTCTAAGATCGGAACATCCCCTCTTAACTCTTTAAGCACTAGTCTACTCTTGGGTTTATGGTTCATCACATAGTCTTCTTCTAATAATATGGCATTCGTACTAACGATTACCTTCTGATCCTTAGGACTATAGAAAAGACCACCATTCATTCCTCTACGATAGCCTACGAACAGACGTACTTCCATACGAGATTCCAACTTATCAGTATCTCCCTTCAGCACATGCGCTGGACTACCCCAAATCCGAACGTGTACTAGACTAGGCTTGCGCCCAGTCCACAGTTCTGTGGGAGTAGAAGGGACTGACTTAGATGGTACCAAGTTCAGTATGTACGTTGCCATTTCCAGAGCATATCCCCAAAACGAATCTGGTAACTCAGAGTAGCTCATCATTGACCTAACCATCTCCATAAGAGTCCTATTCCTTCTTTCTGCCACACCGTTCTGTTGGGGCGTACCGGGTGCAGTCAGCTAGGACTGAATCCCAACTTCTGATAAGTAGGTCCTAAAATCATCCAAGAGGTATTCGCCACCACAATCTGATCGCAATGTCTTGATACATTTATCTCGATGTTTCTCCACATCAGTCTTAATTTGTTGAACTTATGAAAGCAATCAAACTTGCGACACATCAGGTAAATGTGTTGGTGCAAGATGCATCAGTGATGTCCTCCTCTTGGTGTTTCAATATTTGACAATATGCTTAGGTCAGTGATACATTGAACAAGGGAAGGGTGAGTCAAGAGTGGAGTAACAAAGTGAAGAATTGTCCTAGTTAAAGTTGATGCAGTCTGACCCTGATTGTTGTTTTGGTGTTGACACTGATTTTAGTATAGGTTGATGATTATGATTATGATTAAGTCCTGATCGGGGATTAGGCACGGTGTTGAAAAGTCCTAACCTGGAGGGTTAGGTGTGAGAAAATCCTAACCTGGAGGGTTAGGTGTGAAAAGTCCTAGCTTGGAGGGCTAGGTGTGGAAAAGTCCTAACCTGGAGGGTTAGGTGTGGAAAATCCTATCTTGGAGGGCTAGGTGTGAAAAGTCCTAACATGGAGGGTTAGGTGTGGAAAATCCTAGCTTGAAGGGCTAGGTGTGAAAAGTCCTAACCTGGAGGGTTAGGTGTGAGAAAGTCCTGGCTTGGACGGTCAGGTCCTAGCCTAGAGGGCTAGGTTGATGAAATCCTGGCTTGGAGGGCCAGGCCCTAGCCTGGAGGGCCAGGTCCTAGCCTGGAGGGCTAGGTTAATGAAATCATAGCTTGGAGGGCCAGGTCCTAGCTTGGAGGGATAGGTTGATGAAATCCCAGCTTGGAGGGCTAGGTTGGATGAAATCTGGGCTTGGAGGGTCAGGTCCTAACTTGGAGGGCTAGGTTGGATGAAACCCTAGCTTGGAGGGCTAGGTTGGAGTCCCTGGATCAGTCTGGTGACCGATCAGGGAAGTTGGCACGGTGCTCCTTCGTGGATCGGTCTGGTGACCGATCCCGCGATGACTAATCGGTCTGGTGACCGATCAGGGAGTATGTGTTTCACTCACTGCTCGGCTCCTGATCGGTCTCGTGACCGATTAGGGAGCCCACAAGTGGGTTGAGTTCCCCTGCTGCTCTGCTCCTGATCTATCCAGTGACCGATCAGGGAGCATCCAGTAGGTTTTTGGGAACCTTACTGATCTGCTCCTGATCGGTCTGGTGACCGATCTGGAACACAGTTCAGACCATTCTGGAGAACGATCAAGTGTCGCGAGTTCCTCACTATGACCGATCAGGATGGAGCCTGATCGGTCTGAGCATGCCCTGATCGATCTGGTGACCAATTAGGAGGGTTGGACTGCGAAGCTCAGAAATCACCCGGCAATGGGGTGGATCGGTCTGGTGATCAATCCACAACCTGGGATCGGTTTTGTGATCGGTCCAGGAGAGTCCCAGAGAAATCACGATTTCTGATTGAGCATTGGGGACAGATCAGGATGGAGCCTGATCGGTCTGAACCCACCCTGATCGGTCTGGCGACCGATCAGGATGCTCTCTGATCAGTCCGGTGACCGATCACTTTAATTCAAAATTCACTATCAGACGCTCTGATCGCGTCTAAACACATCTGATTCTCTACGCTTAATCTCTGATACTTGATTCAATGCTTGATATACTGTGCTAATGCTCTGATTAAGTGTGCAGGTGACAGGGATGGATTCAAACACTCAAGGAGAGTCAATGGAATCCTTTCCTTGGAGCAGGTTTGTCCATTTTGTAAGGATCGTTCTGGACGCTAGAGGGGGGGTGAATAGCGTTTCTTTGGCTTGTACTTCCTACGTTGTTAGTATGCGCAGCGGAAACAATAATATTAAACAATAACAACGAAGAAATCACTGCTAACAAACCTATTTACTTGGTATCCATCCCGGCCGGGTGACTAATTCAAGAATTCGTCGGTGGATCACTCCCCGAATAACCTCCGGCTAGCTCTCGTCGCTCCTTGTGGGTGGAGAAACCTCACCACAACACCTTTGACAACCTTGAGCCCAAAGACTACTAACTTGCCTTTAACCAAGTCAAGTTTCGTCGAGAAACTCAGCCACCACGAAGTCCTCTTTAAATAGGACTCGGGGCTGATTTCTTGCTACCAGTCGACTACCTCTAGGGCAGTCGACTGGTGCCAGCCAAATTTAACCGTTGACACTCCCAATGTTCGAATTTGCCAGCTCACCAACCACCTATCAGTCGACTGCTCCCAGAGCAGTCGACTGGTCCCCAGCTGAATCCCTTCCCGAGTACATTCACCCATCACTCGATCCTCACGACTCGACTGACTCCTCATCCGCAGCCTCGACTATTGCCTTCGCGCCCTCTTCATCTTCGGCTCCCGTCCCTCGGATGCACGCAAGCCTCCAGCTTGCCTCCATGTCATCCTTCATGCATGCCTCGAAGTCCGCACCCCTCAGCTCATCGTCCATGCTCACTAAAGTCCCTCGGATGCACACGCAAGCCTCCAGCTTGCCTCCATGCCATCCTTCACCATACCGAGGCCATCCAGTCAAGTCTATATATGTAACCTGTACAACCTGCACACTCAACATACACATATAAGGATACAAGAGAAATCCTAACTTAAACCCTTTGCCCAAACATCAAAACCTATGGTCACTCCGGACCAACTTAGGCTCGATTGCTCCAACAATCTCTCCCTTTTTGATGTTTGACAATCCGTTTAAGTTAGGGAAATCAAAACAGTAGTCAATGGCAAAAATAATGCATATGCAATGCATACATGGATCCTATCCCAAGGCATCCTACACCTAACCCTCCAAGTTAGGATATTCCGAAATGGGTTTTTTAAAACCTATCCCAAGGTTCCCCACACCTAACCCTCCAAGTTAGGAATTGCACCAAAACGGGCTTTTTAAAGCTTCTCCCAAGCTCCCCCTACATTGGACTTACAAAGGCTTTTTAAGAACCTTTCTCAGGTTCCCCTTACGCCAATAATGGAGCAATCATGCTCCCCCTTAATCATAGCTCCCCTAAACCTAGGGTTTCTAGCAAAGGTATGTTTGGTTTCCCACTTAAACCCAACATCTCTCCCCCTTTCCCATACATCAAAAAGACTCCAATAATATCCTAATTATTGGTTCTTTAAATCCCCAATGATCCTAAACAACGTGTACTAATCCCCCATACACTTGTTTCTTATCATTTGGACCTAAGTTAGCTGCTGGATACCCACACCAGCCCTGACCAGTCGACTGACTCCATGGCAGTCGATTGATACTCTGAATATCAGTTTTCTGACCGAATTTCAGAAATGTGCCAGAAATTCCACAAATCTGCAAAAATTCCCAAATTTCGTGGAGAACTTTGTGGTAGCCATACCTACTTGGGAAAAATACATTTCACCATGTATTTATCACCATTCCCAGGTTGGACACAAAATCCAAAATTTTCAATGAAAATTAAGGCAAACACAGAGGCAACCTCCCCCTTAACCTATGTCTTCTCCCAATTTTCATTTTTCTTAGGTTAAGTTCTACCCAACTTAACCTCCTAACACCATGTTAGGTTCTTCCAACCTAACACCCAAGTTCTTTTCCCTTTGAACACCATTAAGGGCTTGCTCCCCAAGCACTCTTATCCCTATTGTCAATAAGAACTCAACAACAACTTTTAAAAACTCTAAGAGGTTTGCAAGCACATTCGTTAGGATGTACTCTATCCTAGAAAAATATGATTTGATTAATATTATCAAATGTGCTTGACTTTGGTACAATTCTCTAATTTCCTTAAAGATGGACACTTTGTATCAATTTTGACCCCAATTCATGATTCCTTGTATTTTCCAACTCTAACAATTATCAATTTACACAAGGAATTGTCCTCAATTCTCCCTTTCAATAGGTATTCTTAATGTGATAAAGCTCTCCTTCTTCTTATCTCTTAATTCTAGATAAATACCCACTTATCATTCTTCCTTGAATTTCAAGATATTGAATCATGGAATAACACTTTATTCAAGGAATAAGAAGACTTTTAATCCAAGGCCTTATCCTATAATCCAAATTTGTAATTTCTGATTGTCCAATATACCTATTTCCATTTCAGCCTACGGACCAGTCGACTGCCCCCAGGGCAGTCGACTCCCAAAACTTACAGAATGTTTCTGGGCTCTTACCAGTCGACTGCCCCTAGGGCAGTCGACTGATACTTGAATTTCAGGTTTTCCAACCCAATTTCAGTAATCCCTAAATAATTTCACAAATCTCCAAAAAATATAAAATTTCGTGTGGAGATTTGTGGGGCCAATGTCTACTTGGGAAAAATACGTTTCCAAACAAATATACTCCGGATCCCAAGATTGGCATGAAACTCACCTTATCCTAAAGTGTATCATTGAAACTCATCCCAAAAGTCTCAAATGTGATTTCTCCTCAATGTATCTTCCAATGCATGCTCACAATTCATTTCTAACATCGAATTATGTTGTATTCACACATTAAAACCTAATTTAACCCAATATAATTGTATTTTCACCTTTTTCTCCCTAAATTCCCTTTTTATGTACCATTAAGACTTACCCAAGTCTTTCAATCCTTTTGGCACATTTCAACCTAATTTTCTAGGAGAGAAATTCTTGAGATCCATTCACCATGGACCCCATAGGCTCCTAGAGCTCCCCCTTGAGCTCTGAGCCCTAGCCACCTCCCTAGGTGACTCAATCCACACTAAGCCACACTGGTGTGCCCCCGATAACTCTTGGCCCACAAAGTGAACCTTCTTAACCTTGGACACCTTGTCCTTGGTTAAGTCACCCTTTCTACCCTTGGATGGCATTCCCTTCCCATCCTTGGACTTACCCTTCTTGTTGGAGCAATCGGCCCTAAGATGGTCCGGAGTGAACATATGTTTTGATGTTTGGGCAAAGGGTTTAAGTTAGGTTTTCCCTTGTATTCTTATATGTGTATGTTGAGTGTGCAAGTTGTACAGGTTACACATATGGACTTGACTGGACGACCTCGGTACGGTGAAGGATGGCATGGAGACAAGCTGGAGGCTTGCGTACGCATCCGAGGGACTTTGGTAAGCAGGGACGATGAGCTGAAGGGCGTGGACTTCGAGGCATACGTGAAGGATGATATGGAGGCAAGCTGGAGGCTTGCGTGCATCCGAGGGACGGGAACCGAAGATGAAGAGGGCGCGAAGGCAATAGTCGAGGCTGCGGATGAGGAGTCAGTCGAGTCGTGAGGATCGAGTGCTGTGTGAATGTACTTGGGAAGGGATTCAGCTGGGGACCTGATAAGCACCATTTTATTGATTATTTTCATTGCTAAAATCCATGTTTGACCCATGTTTTTATTGCTTAATTCTGATTTTACCCTAGGTTTTGGAACTTTATCTTATTTTGGACTTAATTGCAAAATTACATTAAAATGGATTAATTGGCCACTAAATTTTGGATCTATTTTTGTAGGCACCAAAGGTTCAAGGACTTAGGGCATACTGGGTCAAACCTGAGTCGGATGTGAACCGGATCGAATTATCAAGCCTACGATTAATCCGGGCCGTCCGATTCAAGAGCGGCTAGATCTGAGCCATCCGGGACGATCTGAAGCAATCCGAGCTAGGGTTAGGGTTGATCAAGCTCCATGATCAAGATCTGAAGGTTTCATCCCAATCAGAACTAAATCAACCGTTGGATCAAGCAAGGAGGGCTCTAGAGCGTCCATTCACAGATAGAGTTGATCTGGACCATCCGTTGCACATCTGGAGGATCCGAGCTACCACAAGGCAGATCCTGACCCCAGATCATCATCATAAAAGTTTGGCTCAAATCAGATCAAGATCTACCGTTGGATTTCATCAAAGCAATCTGAGTCGTCCATTTGTTTCTATTTAATCAGAAATCGCAGCAGCTCCTCCCTGTCGCGTTTCCTCGCCGCAAACCTTTCCTTCAGTTGCTCTTAGTTTTCTTCAGTAGATTTCTCCAATCCAAAGGGGCACGACCCCTCATTTCTTGTTTAGATCGAATCTTAGGTCATTGGGAAGGCTCCTCGGTGAATTTCCAGCTCTCAATTGCCCAAGAACAGAGCTTTTGTGAGGTCTCCGGAGCTCTGCCGTTTGGTTTCGTCAACATCGGCTGCGCATCATTTCATCATCCTGAGTAGTTCAGAGGGGTTCCCTGGAGTACTCGGATCAATTCCAATCCATCATCGCAGCTGAGTTGAAGGAATTGGATGGATTTCGGATTTGAGCAGATTTGAACTGATTTTGAATCGCAGATGCCATTTTCCATCGACTTGCTGAGCTTGCGGGTTCGAGGCTCACACTTGCGTGACGAACAAGGAGGATTCGAGCTAGGGAAGCATTGAGGAGTAGCTTAGATAGTTTAATTTCGGTTGTTTAGCTGTAATTTCCATTACTGCCTCATTTCTTACTATTTTCGAATTCAGATTCGTTAGCTTGGTTTATTACATTGTTTCAGCTGTAATCTAGATTTAATTCTTCAAGTTAGTTAGCTAGTGAGTGTGTTTAGTGAACAAGAAATTTAGTTTCACTTAGTTTTACAGTTTCGGCAATTGCGTATCAGTTTCGGCATCTGCGTATAAAATTCAATTAGATGCAGTTTCAGTTTTCTGAATTTGATTTCAGTTGTAATTAGGTTTCAATCCTTATGTTTGCAAGTGTTAGATAGGCAGTTTGTAGAGAGCAATTGTAGCTAGCTTAGTTTGCTTCATATTCGATTTAATTTCTGTACTTCTGCTTGGATTTTCTGCCAAATCTGTTGCGTGCCAAATTCTAGCTAGCGTGCCAGGTTTCATTCTGGTTTTTGCAGTTTTTGTTGAATCTGATTAGTGTTTAGTTTATTTCTTGCAATCAGAGATCACAGTAGTGTGTGGATTTAGATGATCTAAGTTTGTTTCATTTCTTAATTTGTTTCTGAATTCTTTTGTTTAGCTTAGCATTTCTGCCATTTCAGCCTGCGTATCAGTTTAGAATTCAGCCAATTTCAGTTGGTTTTCTTCTTCTTTTCTGCTACTGGGGTGATGAGTTGATGTCAGTCCATCAGCACATTCAATTGCTTCTGACAATTGCACTTTCATTGTTTGCCTCATATCCATTTGTTTCACAGCAGTAGTTGTTTGTCTTTGCATCCAAATTGCAGCCGACTTTCCCACTGCATTTCTGAAAATTCAGATATTCATTGCTGCAACTTTGCAGTTCTGAACTTTTTCAGCTTTCCTTGAGTTTATTACAGTTTCTGCAGCTGTAAATCTTTTCCAACCATTGGTTATGCGCATCCGATTTCAGTTGTTTGGTTTGCTGTGCTTTCAGTTCGAAATTTTATTTCTGCAGCAATCATTTCTGCAGTGCTGAACTCTGTTTCTACATCAGATTTCTTCAACTCAATTCTGCATCAAGAACCTCACTAAACTGATCACCCTTTTGCTTGATTTCGGCAGTGCTGCATTTATTTCAGTAGATCATGTTCACTGATTGATTTGTTTTCAAGCTTGGTCGATTGGTTTTGTTGCTGAATTGCAGCATTAACTCGGCATTCATTATCTGAATTTGGGACATAAGTTGTAACCTTGTGTATCAAGGTCTCCTTTCATTCATTGCCACAGTTAGATCAAGGGAAGTTTTGGCACTTATTCTGTATCAGTGTGTTTATGGATTGCCTTGCATTTGGTTAGTCATGAGTGACAAATCCGAAACTTTAGACACATCAGTTTTTACATACTTACTAGTTGTATCCCTCATGGTATCAAGTCAAACCTCATGATTGAATTTGTATGAACTGTTTTGGGGTGCTGTATTGTTTTGGTGTTTAACATTTGCTTTGCAATTCGAAATCAGATTCATTGTCCAAAAATTGATTAAGTGTTTTAAGGGCTTGAGTGGTTCCTTGGTTGAATGATATCTTGTTATCACTTGCTAAGTTCTATAGTTGAGTTTTCCTTTATTTTCAATGTAATTTCATTTTTGGTTGCAACCCAAAACCCAATTTTGATTTGAAACCCGAAAACACAAACGACACCTAAATACGAGCGCGAATCGAACAACGTCAACTAGTCCCCGAGAAAAATACGACCTGTGGCCCCTATATTACATTTTCATGCTTTTGATTGTAAAAGGGTTTCCAGCTTTCATTTCATTTATAAATTTTAAATTTGATGAGCCCATACATTTCGTGACAACTTTAATTAGTATATTTGGGTCCGTCAAATTTTTGGCGCCGTTGCCGGGGAACCAACTAGTTGATTTGTTTGATTTTTGCTTGTATACTTTTTGATATATCATTGGGTTCTATTTTTTGTTGCTTATTCTTTTGTATACGGGTACTGCCATTTTTCTTGTTTGTTTTGTGACAGGGATGCAGGTTCAAAATGTTTTCATCCACTTATCAGCAGCCGTGTCCACACTTTCAGCAGACCCAGCAAGAATTCCAACAGCCCTATTCTAATTTCCAGCAACCAAATCAGTTTTTGCAGCCACCACAACAATTTCAACCGGATTTTCAGCCAATTCAACCAATTTTCCAGAATTTTCAGCCATGGCAACAAGAATTTCAGCCCACTCAACTTCAGTGTTCACCACCACAATATCAACTTCAGATCCAAGAATTCCAGGGCTACAATTTTCAGCAATTTCCACCAAGTGGTGAACCAACTTTTCAGCAGTTTAATCAGCCTGTGCAACCATTTTATCAAATGTGTCAACAAGAGCTTCAAAACCTCGAAAGGCAATTGAAACAAGTGGCTAATGATTTAAATCAAATAAAAGCCCAAAGAGCAGAACAATTATCTTCTCAAGCTATTTTTAATTCTGAGAGCCCCGGAGTTGGTTTTATATCAGTTCAAGGTGACCCTAGTGCATGGCAAAGTCCTTCTTCAATTAATCCTGCAAATTTAGTAGAAGAAGAAGAAGAAGAATACATTAAAATCTGGGCACCTACAGCATGCATCCCTCCGGAGACTCCTATTCAAAATCCAATTCCAAATTTTTCAGCTCCAGAAGAAGAAGTTGAAGCTCCACAGGACCATTCTAGACTTTTATTTTCTAATGATAGCATTATTGATGGTCCTAATTTTTCTGACACTGTTGTTGCAGATATTACAGGAGAAGCATGCAGAGGAGATGATTCCATAGGTGTAGGGGACTGCACTAAGCCCCAGGGACCACCACAAGATTTAGAGAATGAACCAGAAAGTGTAGGGACTTGCATGGTGGAAGCAAGCACCCAAGGATCACCAGTTGATTGTCCACCAGAGTCTGAGGCTGAAGAGGAGCATGAACTTGACCAGGAGGAGACCACAGATACACCTTCAGGTATTATCCAGCACGCTCAGGTAAGTATTTCTCCTCTTTGTTCAGAAAAATGCAGTGAGGTACCCAGGGATGATTCTATTGACTCTGATGAATTTATTGATATACCCTGTGTAGAGATTGTTTGTGAAAATCTAATAGAGGTACCAAATATTGATTTCCTTGATCATCATGCATTACTTGATACATCTCTTGCTATGGATAGCGAAATAATTTTAGAGGCACCCATAATTGATGTTGTTTTTTATGATGAATCACTTAATACATCTTTTGTGGATATGGATAGTGAAAATTTTTTAGAAGTGCCTGAAATTGATGTTATTTATTTTGATGAATCTCTTGCTATTTCATATGCTGAGAATGAATGTGAAAGACTTTTGGAGATACCTGAGATTGATTTGATTGGTTGTGACACATTACATGATACACCCTTGATTGAAAATAATTGTGAAATTTCTATTGATGAGTCAGAAATTGATTTCTTTATTTGTGATGAATATCTGGATGCAAATTTGGTAGGAAATAATTTTGAAAATTTCTTTGAAATACTAGAAATTGATTTAATTGAATATGATGCAGTTTTGGATTCATTTGATGCAGAGACTGAACTTATATCATTTCTTTCTGACCCTGAATGCTTGAGAGAGGTATTACATTGTTTTGCAGGGTCCAGAAGACTTCAGGAGTGGGTGCTCCAACTGAATAGACTTCAGCCTCCTGGAAGGACTTCTGAAGGGCATCAAGAAGGAG
>JAGFNQ010007799.1:18698-49062 GCA_024364735.1 Boesenbergia rotunda | reverse complement strand
TTATATGTTTGGGGCATGCACCATCCTTGCATTGTTGCATGCTGACCCACGCGGACGTTGTGGACCATGTCCTGACTGGGTACAGGTTGTCACAGCTCTACCCACGCGGACGTTGTGGGACGGACGATCCTGACTGGGACTAGGGGGTGACTCATGTCATTGCACCATGTGCATATTTTACATTGTGCATTGTTTGCTGCATTTATTTGCTGCACTGGTTTGACATCGCATATACTGGAGACTTGTTATCTATGCTTAGATGCCTATTTGTCTTCTTTTGGTATTTCTTACCCTCTGTACAGGTTAGATGGATTCAGGTATGTACCTACCCAGTATTTTCAGTTCCAGTCTTTCCCTACTGTTGATATGAGACTGTATTAGCTGAACCCTTATTGTTGGTATAACTTTCTATGCATATCTGTTGGGTATTCGCTGAGCTATGGACTCACCCCGTTGCCATACATTTTATTTCAGGTCGATGCCTGCCAGGAGATCCCTAGCAGCCAGTCCCCAGCTCCAGAGGAGCTCTTTTTGGTTTACGTGGTTTTGTTATGGACCCTGTAGTATTCCTATGCTTTCGTTGTGATGTTTTAACCATGTATGCACGTTTTATTCGAAGGTATTGTATTTTTGAGTCCTATGTTGGACTTCGTTTGGTTTTGGTTTTGTTCCTGCCCCTAGCAGCTCAGGTAAGTTCGGATTTTGGTTTTACGACGTATAGTCATTTATGCAGTTATATATGTGTGGATTGGAGGCCTGAGGTCCTTTAAACTGCGTGGTCGTGTTATATTATCTGTGTGTATGTGTAAATTGTCCGTCGGACAGGGGAGGTGCTATCCGATTTTCTATTGGATCAGCGGCTCCTGGGTCTCGGGGCGTGACAATTTATTTTGGTATCAGAGCGAGGTTGTCGGATACCTTGAGGACCTGTGGATTAGGGGTGTCTGTCCGATACCAATTTATTTTGGTATAAGAGTGTAGGTTTGTGATACCTACTTGTTTTACGAGTCTTGTCAGATTTGTTCGGAGTGTTTTTCTCGATGTGGTTGTTTGGGACTTGGCGCGATGGACTTCTTCGGGCGACAGGTATTTCTTCTCATCTCTTGTATTCCTTATCCTGGTTAGGTAGGATTAAGAATGCTCTCAAGTTATTGGATCAGGTTACCATTCCTGTATTTAGGTAATGGTTAGGAATTCTCCCATGTTATTGGATTATGTTACTGTATATGTAGGTATGGTTAGTAATTCTCTCATGTTATTGGATTATGTTTCCATTCTTGTATATTTAGGTATGGTTAAAATTTCTCTCATGTTAGCGGATCGTGTTTTTATTCTTATACCCGACTGCTAGGTATTCTTTATGCTTGGATTAGACTGATAGACTCCAAATACATGATAGTTTGTCTCCCTATTGGTGATTGTCTTTGAGTGGTTGATGGAGAGTGTGGAAGGGAGGATGATTGAACCTTGGACCTCTTGGACAACCATGCATGCTTTAACCAACTCACCTAGCAAGTGATTGAGGTTGATAATAACAAAAGGACCTATTGATTGATTAGTTTGGGATGTGACTAAGATTACATTATTGTAATAGTGTGACATCGACATACGGGTTGGAAGACAAGGGTCAAACCTGTCAACAAAATATGGGAGGTTAAGGATTTTGATTTTTCCTGAACCTTACTATTCATAGTGCTTGTACTAGCTACTATTAGCTGAGTGAGGACTAGGGATGCCTACTGTAATTGGCTTGATTAATATTGGATTAATTCACTTTGACTCATGGAGCTGCAATCTTTTTATGTTGCGTATATCTGGACAGATAAGCTAGATGGCATGTCTTGAGAATATGATCTGCATTGATGCAGTAGGATAACATTAGTCACATACTATTACGATTAGTAGTGGATTGATACAATCTGTTCCTTGGGGATTTTGACCATGGATCACTTGTACTTGGTAGTTGACCTAGAAGGTACATGTTGATAGGTGATTTGGGCTAATATAGAAAAGTGTGAGGCTAGTTGCTTGACACTTACGGGATTACCGCTTGTACTTGGTTGGATAACTAACAAGGTACCTACAGACTTATGATTTGCGTGGAGGCAAATCATTTATAAAACTAGACCACCTTTGGTTAGATGATATCGGGGACGACCCGTTGGGAAATAAAGGAATTGCTTCATGAGAATATTGAGATACACCTGAGAGATTTCACGTCTCTATCTCCTTGTTATGGAGTAGGACCTTAGAAGGTTTTGATCATGGAATGGAGGAATTGGACTGTACTGGTTTACGAGTCGACGGTCGGCGTGACTCGCTAGTGGCTACGCTATTCTATGAGGGATTTTGACTCATAGATTGGGTGTATAGGGTTGGATAATCTTGATGGTGCATCGGGATGTACGACCCGCTAGGGTACGGAGGATGTGGAGATAGTTGTATCCTTACCTTTCGGTGAGATATTGGGCATTAATCAGGTGGTCAAGAATGCCCACTGGTTTTCGGTTGTTATACCCCCCAGCGTGGACTTATTAGTTAATCGGATGATAAGGTTGTTATCACCATGGACTTTCTCGTTAGTGTTGAAAGGTGGATTGAGATTGACGAATCTCTATGATATATTGTATTTTGAGGATTCTATTAGTGGATATGGTCATACTGGATTTGTAGCATTTTGATGGATCATTAAGTGGATAAATGATCTTTTGATGATTGATTATCTAGGAGATCTGTTATATATATAACAGCATATGGTACGATATATTGACACAATCTCTAAATTATATGTTATCTTCTGATGGTCTATTGGGTGATATAGATATACATATATATGACTTGTGATGTTTGGGAGGATGCTATTGACTTGAGGTATGTGTGAGTAGTTACTGTTCAGCATTTCTATCAGCATACTTCTTGATAGTGTTTACTATAGTGAATATCGAAATTTGGGGACCAAATTTTTATTAGTGGGGGAGGATGTTAAATCCGACATGTTTATTCCACTCTGGAAAATTTTTCGGAAAGTTCCTAGAATTTTCCGGGCTCTGGGACGAAGTTTAAGGGTTTGATGGATAAGAGTTCTAAACCCTAGGGGTGGTTTCGTGATTTGAAGAAAATTAGCTGGACCAAAATGCAAAAGGCCAACTTAAAAGGGTCGGTTAAGGGCTCGGTTCAGCCGCAGCTTCTTCTTCTTCTCAGCCCGATCCCGTGCCTGTCTCGCTGCCCTAGCCGACGCCAACTTCTTTCTCCCCGTTCGTGTGCCCTAGCGCAGCGCAGCCTAGCCACGGTCGACGCCGACCCGATTTCCTTCCTCTCCTCTTCGAGTGACCTAGCCGCAAGAAAAGCTCATCCTCCGCATCTCTTCTCCGCGAACCTGGGTCGCAGCCAAGAGGCGACTCCTTCGTTCGTTCGTTTGCAAGCCCTAATCGCAGTCGAACTCATTCAACGACCACTGCTTTCCTCTGAGCCACTTGATGTCGGAGACAACTAGGGCTAGCAAACTAGGTATGGTTTCCTATCTATTGGATATCTGGTATGGGGTGGATGGACTCAAGGTTTCGGATACTAGCTGGTTGCGTGTAATGGCAGGTTTGGTCAAGGAATTTGGAATTTGGACTCCATTCCTGCTTCTGCTTCAAATCCACCGGGAGGTTTTTGCTTAGAGCTGGGAGTTGGATTCTGTCGTGGGTAGATTACTCGGAAGTCTTTGATGGCGTTGACGAGGAAATTGTAGCTGATTCAATCAGAAATTTGGCTTTGGTGCTACTTGCGGTGAGTTCCTGTGGAAATGGAATTGAGTTTTATACCTAAGCTGTGATTGGATTTATGCCAACCATTTTTATCAAGTAAGATCTAGAGATTTAATGTGTTGTGATTAGATTAGTAGATGCTGGATGTTTGGGATTGGTTTAATCGGTTTTGTTCTTTAATTGGGCTAATTGAATGATTGCAATAATGAAGATTAAATCCTTTGAATCCATCTCGGTCTGCAAACCTTGACCTGGGTTAGTTTAGGATTGAACCTAATCGTGATGAGGTTGAATTGGAAATAAACCTAATGTTAATTACGATGAGTAATTAGAAACCTTTCATTTAATTAGGGGTAATTAAATGAAAGAGGACAAATGGGTTAACCCTAATACGGTTTAGGGAATTATCAGCTAGTTACCATTTCTGTGTAATAGCTAATCCGATATAATTATCCTTGATACAGGGACTTGACTTGGATTTATTGCTGCTTACTATTGACGGGTGGTTCTATCACGTTTGATACGGATTTCCACTCTTGGAGGCGGGTACCCTTTGACTTATCTCTTTTGATATTGTCATGTGATTATGCATAGACTGTTATAGATAGCAGTAAGATTATACGCTATCCCTGAGTTATTGTGCCTGTTCTTGATACTTGTTGTTCATCTCTGAGTTATTGTGCCTGTTCTGGATACATGTAGTTTATCCCTGAGTTATTATGCTGTTTGTTCCATTCAGTCTCGGATATTGTCATATCTATATATATGCTTAGAGATAGTGGTGTATCTCCTGCCTTTGACCTTGAGGGATTGGTAGTTTTCCAGTCAGTATACCTTGTAGGTTACCTGTATTTCCTGTTATAGGATTTCAGACTGAGACTTAGTATACTGAGGACTTGGGAGGGAGGTATGTGTATCTATCATACACCATCTCTGCATTATTGCATGCTGACCCACGCGGACGTTGTGGACGATGTCCTGACTGGGTACAGGTTGTCACAGCTCTACCCACGCGGACGTTGTGGACGATCCTGACTGGGACTAGGGGTGACACGTGTCATTGCATCAGGGTGCTTTATATGTTTGGGGCATGCACCATCCTTGCATTGTTGCATGCTGACCCACGCGGACGTTGTGGACCATGTCCTGACTGGGTACAGGTTGTCACAGCTCTACCCACGCGGACGTTGTGGACGACGATCCTGACTGGGACTAGGGGGTGACTCATGTCATTGCACCATGTGCATATTTTACATTGTGCATTGTTTGCTGCATTTATTTGCTGCACTGGTTTGACATCGCATATACTGGAGACTTGTTATCTGTGCTTAGATGCCTATTTGTCTTCTTTTGGTATTTCTTACCCTCTGTACAGGTTAGATGGATTCAGGTATGTACCTACCCAGTATTTTCAGTTCCAGTCTTTCCCTACTGTTGATATGAGACTGTATTAGCTGAACCCTTATTGTTGGTATAACTTTCTATGCATATCTGTTGGGTATTCGCTGAGCTATGGACTCACCCCGTTGCCATACATTTTATTTCAGGTTGATGCCTGCCAGGAGATCCCTAGCAGCCAGTCCCCAGCTCCAGAGGAGCTCTTTTTGGTTTACGTGGTTTTGTTATGGACCCTGTAGTATTCCTATGCTTCCGTTGTGATGTTTTAACCATGTATGCACGTTTTATTCGAAGGTATTGTATTTTTGAGTCCTATGTTGGACTTCGTTTGGTTTTGGTTTTGTTCCTGCCCCTGGCAGCTCAGGTAAGTTCGGATTTTGGTTTTACGACGTATAGTCATTTATGCAGTTATATATGTGTGGATTGGAGGCCTGAGGTCCTTTAAACTGCGTGGTCGTGTTATATTATCTGTGTGTATGTGTAAATTGTCTGCCGGACAGGGGAGGTGCTGTCCGATTTTCTATTGGATCAGCGGCTCCTGGGTCTCGGGGCGTGACAATGAGTTTCGTGCCGACAAGAACTACTAGATTCTCCAAAGGCACGACAAGAATATCAAGAGAGGGAGATGGAAGACTAACCACCAAGTAACGGAATCAAAATCCGGGAAAGGAAGGAGTTGCGACCCGCTTCTTCTTCTTCTTTGGCACCTTCTTGGTGGAAGAGACTCACGACAACCCTAGGAGGTACGCCGGCCCTAGAGGAGGGAGAGGGAGAGAAGGAGAGAGAGAGAGCTTGCTTCTTTATCTCTTGATTGGAATTCAAGCCTTTCCTTGGTTCCTTTATATAGTAGCCTCTCCATTGCCAAGTCTCCCCTTTAACGGAATAAATTTTCATAAGAAATTTATCTTGTAAATTTTTCTATGAATTATTCCGTTATGCCTTGTTTTATTATAACTAAATTTATAATAAAACAAACACATCTCCCCTTTTATTATGGAATAAATTTTCACAAGAAATTTATTATATAAATTTTTATTATCATGGAAAAATCAATTCATAATTGATTTTTTAAAATAAAATAAACCAATCCAAGGTTTGTTTTAATTTCCATGAAAATAAATCTCTTTATATAAATTTCTTTATATAAATTTCTTTATATAAATTTATTTATCCATAATTTTATAAAACAAATCGCGCTTGATTTATTTTATAATTCAAACCAAATAAATTGGTTTCCCTCCTTGTTGTGGCCGGCCAAACCAAAGAGGGTGGGGACTCTCTTTGGCCAGCCAAATCCAAGCCGTCTCCTCGCGAATTAAACTCATTTAATTCGTCCAATAAGCCTTCAAAAGACTTAGCCATTTTAAGCTTCCGATGCGCCTCTGATTAATTCAGATTCGACTTATTTCTCTTGATCGGAAAATCCAATTTTCAACTCGTTTTAAATCCCTCGGATTACTCGTAGTGCGTGTGACTAAATAGGCTTTCGATTTATGTTGGCCGTCTATAATCAACCAATTATAGAACGATCATGAGTGGCACCTAGTAGTACATCATGACCCCCAATTAATCGAAAGATCAACGGTTGACCTCAGAAATAATTCTGAAACCCTTCAGCAGCTATAATGAGTCGTGCCTCATTCCCTTCACCATCTTATACCCACTTGGTTCAGGACACGGTCTATGTGTGTCAGTCCCCACTAGGCTGACTACGTCACACCTAGCTCAAGTAATGTCTTTCTCGTCCAACGGATTCTAATTACTCTCATGTTTCCTAGATATTCATACTCGAAACATGTTGTGCTCTGGCCAGAGGCTTCGAGTAACAATCCGACGATAGGCCTTGGGTATACATCTCCTCGCAAGGAGTGGTGAATCCTTTGTAGGCTGTTCAAACATCTTCGGGCACTTCGGCTTATACCCAACCATCCTGGGTCCACACTACCTTAGAGATGCTTGCTTAAGATGTCAAAGTATAAGTCTCCGTGACCAAGATGACTTGAACACCGCAAGTCAAAGGAACATCGCACTTAAGCTGCAGTAAGAACTTTCATTGACATATCTATATGTAGATTACCATATGAAGTCTTACAGCTAGTCACTCCAATGAACTAGTTCCCTTAACTAGCATCCATATTTATCTCCGGACATCCCAATGTCATCAGCCAGTGAGAATCAGCTGATTAGAGAATAACCCATGCTAGTCTCAACAGAATTGATAGTGTCCATATTTATCAATTCATCGACTAGGGACAATTTCAATACTTCACAATTGCACATGTAGAGATAATCACTAGTTGTGAATTCATCACAAATTCTCTCATGCTGTGAATTGTATTGCGGACATTCAGTAAATGAGTTCAAGATCTCAATCAAATACATGAACATGTATACTCAAATTGTGAATATTCATTTATTAAAGTAAATGATTACAATCATAAGGCGATTGTCTTAGGACACTTCTCTCATATTACTAACAGTACTATAATCTCACCTCCACCCAATACTATGTTGTTCAAATTTCAAATAAATCATTTTATCCTTAATCTAACCAATCCTAAGTCTAAGCATAAAAAAAATTGCAGAAAGAAAATAGACAAGCAAGCAATTTAGTAAAATTATTTAACTATAAATATGGTTTTTATATTGGCTCCCCCTGGACTATAGCCTCGATAAGGGTTAGGCAGGATGTGAATCTTGTCCTTGGGGATCCAATACTGGTTTTGTCTAGTTTGTTTGTTTAAACAGAGCTTGGGGACCCATGCTTGGACTCGGGTTCTAGGTTGGTTTAGTATGCACGTTGTCTTGACTTAGTTCAATAACCGAGTCTGAATCGATTGAGTACAGACTTTTGCTTTCCAAGGATCATGTCAAGACCCTTGGAACCTGAAGTAAACTGTTCCAAGGCAACTCTGAGCTCCTTGACTTGAATTTTCAGGCAGGAATTCTCTTCCTTAAGTTTTTGAACTTGAGTTGAGTTTCCTTCCTGAATTTGCTCGGTCAAGGACCTCGAGTTGACTTCCACTTTCAGGAGTTTTACTTCCTGTCGGAGGGACTCAACCCAGATTTTGGCTTTCTCCAAGTTATGAGACAAGTAAGAAATTAATTTTCACAATTCATATTCTAAGTAACCTCTTACAGTGATTTGCCCGTTCTCCGAGATTGTGAGTCTTCCGTCGTTTGGTTCCGATTCTGATCCAGAGTCGACGTCTTCCGAGGCGATTAGGGTGAGTAGATTCGTGTACGGGACTTCTTCTTCTTCTTCAAAAGATGATTCGTCCCAAGTGGCTTGAAGAGCCTTCTTTCTGCGAGCCTTCTTGGTTTCCTTCATGTTGGGGCACTCTGACTTGAAGTGTCCCTTTTTGTTGCATTCGTAGCAAATAACGTTGATCTTGCTCTTCGAGCTCGTTGAAGGTTCTGCTGGATCTTCCTTTCTTCGGCTTGATTTCTTCTTGCTCGTTTGGTACTTTAGTTCTTTGTAGTAATCCCGAGCTTGCCGTACCAACTTGGGTTGATCCCCTTCACTATCTTTTGATTCCGAGTCTGAGTCGGACTTGGGTGCTGGCTGAGGCTTCTTTTGGGAGCTTTTCCTTGAGATTTTCCTGCAACAAAAGCTATTCCTTTCTCGATCAAGGTAGTGTTAGTCTATTCATGCAGTTCTAATTCAAAAAATAGCTCATCTAGCTTAATTTCAGATAAATTCCTTGAAACTTTGTAGGCATCCACCATAGACTCCCACAGTGAGTTTCTAGAAAAAGAATTTAAAGGATACCTTATCAGGTCACGGTTTTCAACCATGTGACCTATCGTGTGCAGTCCGTTCATCAATTCCTGGATTCTAGCGTGGAGTTGGGCTGTAGTCTCATCGTCATGCATCTTGATTGTGTAGAGTCTGTTAAGCAACAGATCTCTTTTGCTGATCCTCGTGTCGGAAGTACCTTCGTGCAGCTCGATCAGCATGTTCCAAAGCTCCTTCACGCTGTTGAAGGGTCCTACCCGGTTTAGCTCCTCTTTTGTTAAGATGCATTGCAATGTTTGGGTTGCCTTTGCGTCGGCCTCAATTTTCTTCTTCAGTGGGCCATCCCACTCGGTATAGTGTCGCGCCACGCCTTGTGTATTTTTAGGAATTTCCAGCCCAGACTGGATAATTATCCACATGTTCACCAGTAGGAGAAATCTTCTCCACTGAAAAGAGAGGGTTTGGCAGTGTTGTATCCCTCTTGCATGACCATTGAAATTTTCTGAAAAAGAAATAACAAAAAGAACCTGTTCCAAGACTGAGTCTTGGAATAGTAGTGCGGGAAGACTTTTTTATAGCAAAAAAAACGATCGAGTGGTGTTGCACCAACCTCGATTAACGAGAAAATTCAAGCGAAAAAAATTTTTAAAATTCATAAATTTGAAAAAAAAAAATCTCAAACTGGTGGTTGCACCAAGTTTGAGCCACCCGCTCTGATACCACTTGTGGGATCATATTGAATCGATAGAGGGGGGGTGAATATCGATCGGAAACTTTTTCGGAAAGCAAAGAGTAATTGCACAGCAGAAAATAAAAAATCAATCGCTAACACGATTTCTTTTTACATGGTTCGGAGTCACGGTCGGCTCCTACTCCAAGGCCCACGGTCCTTGACCGTTTACGATGGGCAATTCTATATTCGAAAAGAGTTTACAAGTTGGAGTACAAATATATAACTGAAACCAAAATTACAACACTTAAAAACTTTTACCGACGACCGGAAAGGTTGGAAGTTCAGAGCAGCGGGTCGGCGGTGGCGCTCGAATCGCGAGAATGGAGCTTGTCGAACCGTAGCGCTTGAACGAAAGTGTTGAGAGCGAGATTAGCAAGTTGTATGAAGTGTTGGGGGTTAACCCCCTTTTATATTGGTTAGTGGGGCGCCTGTGTTGAAGGGGGCACCTGACACGTGGCCTATCCTGCGAGAAACCCAATCCACAGACTCGGCCAACGCTTATCCCTTCAACTGGGGCGCCTAAGCTAACTGGGGCACCTGTGTTAACACAGGTGCCTAGCTTGACTTGGTCCAGAGGCTTGCGTGGCAGTTTGCTTCGAATGCTTCGTTTAACCCTTCACTGGGGCGCCTGTCTCAATACAGGCACCTAGCCCAACTAGGACGCCTCACTCCATTGAGGCGGCTGAGTACAGAAAACTCCTTCCATTTGTTCCTGCAACCAGGGTTAGTTCCAAAGGCATACCAAGCATAAAAATGATAAGTTCAGAGCATTATTTACAGCCTGAGCTTTCTTGGTTCTGACTAGGTCGAACTGATGTCTAATGTTCCCTCCTACAGGGAACGTGTCCTCACCTACTCCTCTCGGGAGAATTTACCTTTTTACCAACCGGCTCCTCTAGTTGGACTTTTGCCCAGCTTCACCCACAAGGTCTTCGTGCCCAATCCGCGATCAGGTCTTCGTGCCCAGCTTCACTCACCAGGTCTTCGGTGCCCAGTTGTAAAGCCCAAAAATTTCCTCAAATAATTTTAGAAATATCCTAGGATTTTTCTAGAATTTTTAGATATTTTTATGGAATTTTTCCATAAAAAGAAGTGCCAAAAATAAAGAAGATGAGTTGGTGGCATTAGGCGAGTTTTGAAGCCGCAACCTCTAACTAGTTTAAACCCTTGTCATGGCTCTACGAACCATTAGCCCAATGGGAGTTTCCTTGAGTGAAATAATAGAGTATTCTAGATATGTATTTAACTTAGGGTTATTTTACAACTTAATATAAATAACGAATTAAAGAATTAAAGGAGGAGATTTTTTTTAGGTTTCGTGAGCCAAGGGTGCGCCGACGCCCCCTCCTCCTCTCCTCTTCCTCTCTTGCATTTTCTTCCTCTTTCTCCTCTTCTCTTGCCGCCCAAGACAAAGGGAAGCCAAGGGATGGTCTCAAGAGGCCCTATTCTCTATGGGGACCCTCGTAGACGCGAGGAGAACACCAAGAAGCAAGAAGAACATTGTAGTTCGACGTTCCCTCAGGAATTTCAGATTTTTATTCGTAAGAAAACCTAGCGCAGGATGTAAGTACCCCTCACCTGTAGTATAAGTAGTTTCGATTGAGTTTCGTATGCTTTACTTCCTTGTATGTATGTTTTAAGATTAAAAATCGTAAATTATGAACAAACACGTTGTGCTACCCTTCAGTTTGGGTCAAGAAGCACATTAGGTGTTTGTTAAATTGTTCAGTTCAGTTAATGCTATAGAAAGCATTAAAGAATAGAAACTCTTGCTTCAGTTTATGATTGGGACCAAGGTCCAACGGGACGGGCTCCTAGTTGCCCCTAGGTTTAGATAACCTAGTAAAAGCAAGAATCAGAAGAGAAAAAGAAAAGTATAAAAGAACTATTTTATTTTCAGTTGGCATTGTACCGGACTTCGATCCAGGGATGGGCTCCAAGTTGCCCCTAGGTTCAGATAACCTAGTATGGGATGGGCTCCTAGTTGCCCCTAGGTTCAGATAACCTAGTAGAACCCTAATGGATTCGGGATTTGCTACCTCAGATTTATTAGGGATGCGCGCACAGTTGGTACATTGTCGGGCCCACAGTAGTTGATTATTACTTTCACCTACTATATGTACTTAGTTTTCAGAAATTCATTTTAGTACGTGGTGAATTTAATAATTAGTTTTATGTTAGTTGGTTTTAGTTTCAGTTCAGATTGTGTATGTCATGCTATAGCGTAGTTTTCAGCTTCAGTTCAGTATATGCCATGTCTCAGTTATTTGCCATGACATTCTATGACATGTATTTTAGCATGAGCATAACATGATTATTTATGAACATGAGCGTGTATTTGCATAGCATGTTTTGAAAAGCATAGTCCGAGATTTTATAGTTTTGTGAGGCTAGATGGTACTTACTAAGCTTTATGCTTATTAGTTTGCATTTCCTTATACTGCAGATACAGGTAAAGGAAAGCACTAGTAGCGGAGGCGGCGGTCTTGATGCAAAGTGTGTGTGATGGTGGAGTTGGAATAAAAGTCTTCGGAACTTGCAAAGCATAGAAATAATCCATTTTATGCTTCTTTAGTTATTCCGCAATATACTATGAGAACCATGTATTAACTTGTTTAGACTCGTTATTTGTGGTGCCTAGTGTACCTAAAGTAGCTTATTTACCTGATTTAATAATTGTTTAGTAGATGTTGAATGATATGAGTTACTACTTGTAATATGGTGATTTAGACCCATGTTTACGCTTTAGGAGTAAGAACTTGATACTTTTGATCTACATGCTAAATACTTAAGATATGCTTGTTCTAAGATTAATGCACCATATAGAATGACATGTAGTAGCTAAGGATGCCTTTAGATAGGAATACTGAATAGTTTCAATAAGAAGTTGATACGAACTTGGCGCATTCATGTTATGCTTCTACATGTCGTTTTTGTGATTTCTAAGTTGCTATACATGCTAGAAACCCTCCAAAAACATGTAATAAATGCCCTAGAATAGTTGTGGAACTTTATTTATGTTATTATGCTTGTTAGATATGATTTTGGTACATTGTAGCTCAAGTTTGATAAGTTCTGGAAATCTGAAAGCTTGATTTTCAGAACTACCAGTCGACTGGGAAAACACCAGTCGATTGGTATCGGGCACAAAAACATTCTGTGGCCTGACCAGTCGACTGGCATATAGCAGTCGACTGGTTCTGTGTAAAACAAAAGTGTTGTAGAGCAGCTGATTAGTGCTTTAGTCATGTAATGCAGAGGTGGGGGGATCGAATCGTGGCCAAATTAATAAAATTAAAGTTTTTGTTTTATTTTGGCTGATTAGTATTTTAAACATGATTAAGAATTGTTAGTTCAGTAAATAGCAAAATAAGAATTTTTAAAATTCTCCCACTTGGGTTTAGCATCTAGAAAATCATTATCAGAAATCAGTAATTAGTCAGCCAGTTAGTTAGTAGTAGCGATCCGCCTTAGTGCCATAGTACCAGAACACGGGTCGTTACAGAGTGGTATTAGAGCAAGTTCCATCTTTCCTCCCCACACACATCAGCATCAGACCTGCAGCTTCCAAGTAAGAGTATCTCTCACTTTACCATATTTTCTTGCTTTCAGATTTATAGTATTTTCATGTTATTCATGCTATCTGTGTTTTAGTCAGTTTTTCTTTACGGTTAACGGAAGCATGTTTAATACTTTAGTTTATATCTGATAGCATGTTGTTAGAATTAAAATATGAATTGTATGTCCTCTGTTATTTAGATAATGGCTAGAGGATGCCCAACTAGAAGGGCACCAGCTATTGAGCCTCAATAGGAGGCAACTGACATAGTGACTCCACCTAATCTCATGGAGATAGTGGCTCAGCTCCAGAGACAGATAGCTGAGCAGCAGTAGGAGATAACCACTTTAAGGGCTAATCAGCAGACCACACCTACTGCTACGCCAGGACCAAATGTGGAAACCCCGATAGTGACAGAGGTTCCACCTAGAGCACCAATCCCACCAATAGCACCAGAAGCCCCAACAGTAGGGGCTAGAAGAGAAACATATCTAGTTCAGTGGCAGAAACGCAAACCAGAAAACTTTTCAGGCACTAGTGAACCCTGGGATGCACAAGCCTGGTTCAAAACCCTGGAGAGTACCATGGAGCTTCTGGACTGGCCAGAACATGAGAAAGTAAAGTGTGTCTCCTTCTGCCTAGCAGGAGATGCTAGAATGTGGTGGGAAAGGGTGAAGGCCAAGCGAGACATAAATCAGATGACGTGGGCCAACTTCGAAGCTGAGTTCTTCCAAGAATTCTTTCATATGCGGGTTACTAACTGGCATTATGATGAATTCACTGAATTTCGTCAAGGTAACCTATCAGTAGAGGAAGCCGTGAAGAGATTCAACAGACGGGCTCGCCTATGCCCTGAACTGGTCAGAACTAAACGAGAGCGAGTCAGGCTAATGCTCAAGATGCTAAGGCCAGAAATAGCATTGAATGTGGCCAGCGGCGTCCATAGGCCGCAAACCTCAGAAGAACTAGTTAGTAGTGCTCTGATCACCGAGCACTACCTGAACAGCATGCAACAGCAGAAGTCAGTCATGATAGAAAGTAAAGGCCAAGGCAGTTCAGGAACTCAGAAACCCCAAGGCGTTCGCAAAGAAGTTAACTATACCTCCAGATGTACTCAGTGGCCAATTCTTAACCACCCTACCTTCAGGAGAGATTATGGCATCCACGCACTGGCTTCGAGCAGTGCCAGTCAGTATAGCAGGCAGAGAACTTTATGGTGAACTGATCGTGCTGGATATGACTGATTATGTTGTTATTTTTGGAATGGACTTCCTAATCAAGTACGGTGCCTCTATAGAATGCCGTAAAAGGAAAGTCATATTCCAACCTGAAGAAGGAGTGCAGTTTGAATACATCGGAAAACCCAAGAGAAAGGCCAAGAAATTTCTCTCAGCTCTAAAAGCACAGAAACTGCTGGATTCAGGATGTACCGGATTTCTAGCACATGTAGTCAATACCACGCAAGAGAAGGACCAAAAGCTAGAAGAGGTCCGAGTGGTATGCGACTGATATACCCAAATAGACTTTCACGAATGTGGGTCTCAAATTTAGATATGAATAAAATGCTGGAAACCCTTTTTGCAATCAAAATATGAAAACGTAGTAAAGGGGCCACAGGTCGTATTTTTCCTCGGGACTAGTTGACGTTGTTTGATTAGAGCTCGTGTTTGTGTGTCGTTGATATTTTTGGGTTTCAAATAGTAATTGGGTTTTGGTTTGTACTCGAAATGAATTCACAATGAAAATAAAGAAAACTTAGCTAATAAGCTGAACAAGGTGATGGCAATTAACACTCAATCAATAGGAAACCGAATTAACCAAGGCAACCACACTTGATACAATGGGCTGAATCTTCAACTGTTACTCATGCATAATACAACAATCTAATTGCATATATGAACATTAAACTTGATACAAACTGGATGCAAAATAGCTAGTTTTAATTGCAAAGAAACTGCAATTCCGAAACTTAACTGAGGCAAGCTGCAGAAATTAACACTTCTGATTTTCAAGAAAGACCAATGAATACAGGAAGGAATTCCATTCAAAACCGAATCTCCAATTGGTACCACAGGCAGCAATGAATAAAAGGAACTTGATAACAAGGAGTGAAAGAATCTATGTGCCAAAATAGAAATCTGGTTCTGAGTAGCAAATCTATCACTAACAGCTGGAATTACACTGATTGGATCAGCTGGAAGGCTAGGCTATCAGTGAATAAGCATTGCAGGAATTAATGAAGAACATTCAACCACAGCAAACTGCTCAATGAACTGCACACCAAGTGCAGAAACGAGTTGCAGAAAGACAGAGCTGTGTGCAGAATTGAATTTCAGAGATGCAGAAATTTATACTCAGGTAACAAGAGTTAAATGCAGAGTTTCAGATATCACAAATTGAATGCAAAGACAACAGATGCAATCTAAAACAACATTGCAGAAATAAAAATTTCAGAAACTGGCACGCCAATGAAAGGGCTGATCAAAACAAAAATCGACATAAACTGCAGAAATGGAACAAGGAACTGAATGCAGGTTTCCTAAGCTACATAGAAACTCAGAAACGAAACTAAAAGTAAAAAAAAACTTAGCTCAACTAAATTAACTCACTAGATGTGAAATAAACTAAAGAAATTCAGATGCAAGATGGAATTTCAGAAGGAAAAACTGATACGCAGCTGAAAACAGGGCATGGAGTTGATGCGCAGCTATAACTGACTGATACGCAAGCTAAAAAAACAAAAATAAACTGTATTTAAACCAGATTGTTCACTAACAAAATTCTTAGCTAACTACTTGCAGGAATTAAACCTAATTAAGCAGAAAACAATCAGAAAACGCAATTACAGCTAATGAAACAGAATCAGAAACTGCAGAAACGAAATTTACAGCTAATTGACTGAAATTAACTACGGTAAACTAATCCTCAATCCTCCCTAAGCTCAAAATCTTCTTGGTCGTCAAGCAAGAGCTGGCTTCGAACCCCTAGGCTCAGCAAATCAGTGGAGCGCAGCTTCAATTGACCAATTTGCTCAAACTGCCTCAGCTGGGAAAATTCCAGTCCAATCTCTCTTGTCTCAATGGATGGCTTGCGATTGTGATTTGAAGAACATCTGAACTCACCTGAGAACCCCTACAAGCAGCTCAAATGATCTGAAATGGCTTGTGGACGAGACACAATCGAATGGGTAGCAGAGATGCCGAAACCCTCAAACACCCCTGTTCTGGCGCAAATTGAGCTGAAATCTCGATTGAAATTGTCTTCCACGGATTCAGATGATGATCAAATGGAGAAATTGAGGGGTCGCGCCCCTTGGATGAACGAAAAGCTAAAGAAAATGCAATGAAACGAAGAAGAAGGTGTTGCGGCGAGGAAACGCGACGAGGGTGAGCTGCGCAGGAAATTTGATTAAATACATAAGCATTGGACGGCCCAGATTTCTCCACATCAATCCAACGGCTGATCTTGCTCTGATTTGAGCCAAATTTTTATGATGATGATCAGGGGTCAGGATCTGGCTCATGGTAGCTCGGATCCTCCAGATGTGCAACGGATGGTCCAGATCAACTTAGTCTTTGAATGGACGATCTAGAGCCCTCCGAGCTTGATCCAACGGTTGATTTAGCTCTGATTGGGATGAAACTTCCAGATCATGATCAGAGTACTTGATCAACCCTAGCCCTAGCTCGGATTGCTTCAGATGGTCCCGGATGGCTCAAATCTAGCCGCTTTTGAATCGGACGGCCCGGATTAATCGTAAGCTTGATAATTCGATCCGGTTCCACTTCCGACTCAAGTTTGACCCAGTATGGCCTAGGTCCAGGATCCTTTCATGCCTACAAAAAATAAATCAAGAATTTAGTGGCCAAATAATCCAAAAAATGTACAAATTTGCAATTAAGTCCAAAATAAGAGGAAATCCTAAAACCTATGGTAAAATCATAGTTAAGCAAGTAAAACATGGGTCAAACATGGATTTTAGCAATTAAAATAATCAATAAAATGGTACTTATCAACTCCCCCACACTTAACCTTGAGCGTCTCACGAAAACACTAAGTAAGTATCCCTTAGGTTTTCTAAAGCATAATTAGAAACAAATGAAAAGAAATTACCTAAGGTTGTCAATTCTCATAAATCTAAGCTCTGTGGATTAGTATCTTGTCCTTAAATCAACAACTTAGCCTTTTCATCCATCATGAGTCATTGAGATGAATTTAAATCACTAGCCTTTCAAGGAAAATTTTTGGTGGCTCTCTCCTTAAATTCTAAGTAGATGATGGAAGTGGAGCTCACTCAAACACACATGCTTCTTGCACTACCATAGGCTTGCTTGTTATCTAATCTCCACCATTATTTATGATTAGGATCAACATCTACAAAAACAAATGAAAGACATAGAAATGGTAAGAAATGGAGTAAAAATCAAGGAAATGGAAAAATTGATAAAGTGGAAGACTTGAGTGCTCAAGTATGTTTCCAATGTGCTTTGCCCCTCTTGTCAGTCCTCGAGTGATATCAAAAATGTGGTGGAGTTAATCTTGACCAATGACTTCGACTTGGATGAATAAAACTTTCCTTGACCTCATTTTGCCAAGTTTTGTCTATGCGTGCCACTTATTTTTCTTTTCCTCTTTTCATCATATATTTTTTTTTCTTCTTTCTTTCTCTCTTGTCAGGTCAGAATGTAGTGATGCAAGGCTGTAATTTGGATGAGAAAACTCCACTGAATTCAGGGTGCCGAAACTCCCAATGTATGTGCCACCCTTGTTTTTGTTTCTATCTTCTTTTCTTTTCTCTGCTTATATGGTCAGCTGCCAACTTCTATTCTTGGTTTTCATTTTGCTCAATCTTGTTATGCTCATGCTCCACAAATCCTTGTTCAGAAACTGGCTCCACTCCAACCTGCCGTGAGCTTCAAATTCATGCCCTAGGGAAACCAATTCATCCCTTAGTTGATACAAAATTGTTTGAGTGGCCTTTCGGAAATGGTTGAGTAGCCACTGCCCAAGCAGTTTTCAAGTTGCTAAACTGATTAATCCTTGATTGATCTCCTCCATTACCTTACTAGAAATCTTAGCTTTCTCTTGAATTATTCAATCAATGGAAATCTGCAATAAACATTTGAATCAAGTGGCTGAATTTGGGGAAAAACATTTCTGCACTTCTATTCAAAATCAATGATCTTCATAACTAAATGTCTAGCTCTTTCTCCCTTCCATAGCTGCATTTTCCTCTATTTAATTTTAGTAACACAATGCTGGATTAGAGAACTCAGATTCAGTTTAGAGGTGTTACAAAATTGCTTGTAGGGAACCCAATTTGATATAGCAAACAAATTTCTGCCTTTGAACTTGGCACAGATTTTTGCAACACTTCCAGATCTGATTTCTCCAATTCCTTCACAAACAATCCTTCAAGATATTCCATAAGTCGCAGCCCACTCATTTCAGTTGCAAGTTGGCACAAAACTGCCTTCATCCTTACCATTCCATCTGATTTTTTTTCTTTTGTTCTCTGTTCTGCTCTAAAACAGCAAATCAGCCAAGCCACTGCCTTCCCTTTCCATTCTCTTCAGCAGCTTCTAGCATCCATTGATTCTTCTTAGATCCAAAATTGAATGTGCACCTTCAACTTCAGATACATTTTACACTTCAAATGGAATGCAGTTCAGCTTTTAGGCAGTTCCGGAATTTTTTTCTCAGCTTTTGATCAGTCTTCACTCAGCTTCATCAGATTATACAGCTATATTTCAGGCCTTATGTGCTCAAATTCCTATCAGATATCAGCTTCAACTCAGCCCTTGCCGTAAAAGTGGAACAAAAGAGACAGCTACTCTCTTGATCAACTCAGAATTCCTGCTTAAACTTCACTGCACTTTCGAAAATGTCTTCACTGCATTCGATCAGCACAATTCATGCATTCCTTTCCTTTCACTTCATTCGTGTGCTTCATTTCTTATTTTACAGCCTTGAAAAATTAAATCCAGCCCCAAGTTGATACAAGCTACTTGCAAGGAAACATTCCAATTGGACTTTTTTCTTTTTCAGCTTTGCATTCTCAGCTCACCCTTTCCAATCTTGCTGCATTTCAGAATCTTTTTTATGCTGTCGAATGGTTGTTCTGAATCCTTGTCAGCTTTCCTTGCGATGCCATTCAGATTATAACTGCAGATTTTCTTGCATTTCTCTGCTTCAATCAGCTTCAATTCAGCCTACATTCAACTTCTCAGCCTTCAATTCAAATTATCTTCAGCTTGTTTTCTTCTGCAGTTCATTGTTTTCGGCCACAAATTCAGATTGTCTCTGCTTCAAATCCATTCCATTCCATTCCAGATCAGAACAGTAAATTTGATTCCAGCCTCAACAATGCACAGGTTTCAGAAATCTGCTCCCCAAGAGATTAATTCAGCCTCACCATTCTGCAATTTCTATCTAAGATCAGTGATGTATTGCGGATTTCTCCCATTCAGCTTCACAAACAGTCCTTTAATGGACTTGTATCATTTCAATAGCTCCAAATTCAAGTCTCGGCACTGATTTCTCTTTTCTTTTTGCAGCTGCAACAATGTGCTCAGCTTCCATTCAGATTGGTTCATCTTCACTTTCAAATCTGCTTCCTCCCAATCAGCTTCAAAGACATTCCTTCAATGAATTCAGAACTCGCAGCTTCTCTCAAAGAGTTTCTGAAATTACACCCAATTTATAGCTGCTGTTCAAATTGCATTCCATTTTCAAACCTTGGCATCCATTTTGGCACACAATTTTTTTTCTTCATCAACCAATTTAAACTTAGCCATGTAAGCTTGGATCTTCAAATTATAATCAGTAGAATCTAGATGCCTCCATTTGCTTCCATCCTCTTGCTCATTTTCGAAATTCAAATTCAACTCACTTGGCACCTTTTGGCCTCAACTTGGCAAAATTTTGACATGAAATACATCCAAAACTTTAGTCACTCCCCCACACTTAAATCTTTGTCCGTCTCGGGCAAAATAGTATTAGAAACATTCCAAACAACAAACAAGCCCATAGAAAAGTGGGGTTAAGAGTAGGAAATAAGTAAAGAAAAATGGATTGAACATGATTTTTGCCAAAATTGATATAGAAAGGTAAACAAAGTGATTAGTCTCTATAGATGTGATTCAATCATTGAAATATGATTTTGATAGAACCTAGGCAAGTTCTAGAGCACAATAACATATGTGTGTCACAAAGATAAGGCTAAATCTCACTAGGCAAAAATAATTCATCTCAAATCCTCAATTAAGAATCTAAAGCTAAATAGTACTCAAGCATCCAAGAATTCATCCATGAACTCAAACCCTAAGTTTTGACAACCAAATTTAATTTATTTTTCAAAAGACTATAACATGCTATGGAGATAACCTAGAGGGATACTTTTATTTCTACTCATGCAAGAAAAAGTGACAAAAGAAATAACAAGGTATTTACAATGTCTCCTATGCATTCTACTCTACTCATGCATTTATTAGCAAGGACTCAATTTAAAGGAAAATTCCAAAAGTCATAAAAGTGAAAGAAAATACAAGAAAAGAAACAAACTCCCCTTTATTTCTGGTGGACGGAGTCTATCCAACAGTAGCCTCCATCGTGGTAGTGGAGGAAAATGGGTGGCTGAGAGAATTAGGACTCCCCCACACTTGAACTTTGCAGAAATATGCTCCGGTGGCCGAAGGCGATTCAGGTATAATAGCCATTGAAGGAATGGAGGGCTATGGATTAAAGTAAGATCTTCTCCTCCTTCTTGATGCCTTTCAGAAGTCCTTCCAGGAGGTTGAAGTCTGTTCAGTTGGAGCACCCACTCCTGAAGTCTTCTGGACCCTGCAAAACAATGTAATACCTCTCTCAAACGTGCAGGGTCAGAAAGAAATAAAATAATATCAATCTCTGCATGAAATGAATCCAAAACTGCATCATGTCCAATGAAATCAATTATTGGTGCCTCAATAAATTTTTTACAATTATTTTCTACAAAAAATGCATCCTGAAATTTATCACAAATAATAAAATCAATCCTTGGCACTTCAATAGAAATTTCACAATTATTTTCTACCAAGGATGTATCAAGCAATGTATCACAGCCAATAAAATCAATCTCAGGTGCCTCAATGAATTTTTCAAAGTTATTTCCAGCATAAAATATGTCAAAAGACTCATCACAACAATCAACAATACTAGGCACTTCTAAAAAAATTTCACACTCAGCATTGGCATCTGATGTAGCACAACATGCTTCATTTTCAGCTAATTCAACACTAGGTACCTCTAGGAATTTTTCACAATCAAATTCTACATGAGATGCATCCCTAAGTATATCACAAACAATAAAATCAGTTTGAGGTACCTCTATGCAATTTTCAGAAAAATTAGGAGGAGTATTTACCTGATCGTGCTGAAAAATACCTGAAGGTTCTACAGAAGTAGATGTATCCGTGTTCTCCTCTTGGTCAAGTAATTGCTCCACTTCAAGTTCAAGTTCTGGTGGACACTCAACTAGAGCAGGTGATCCTTGGGTTCTTGCTTCCACCATGCAAGTCCCTACACTTTCTGGTTCATCATTTAAATCTTGTGGTGGTCTCTGGGGCTTAGTGCAATCCCCTACACCTATGAAATCATCTCCCATGCACGTTTCCTCCACCATTCCTGTATCAACCAAATTAGAAAAATTAGGATCATTAACAACTAAATCATCACAAGATAAAAGTATAGAATGATCCTGTAAAGTTTCAGAATTTAATTCAGAACTATCACAAGCTCCGCTATTAATCTCCTCCCAGGCCTCTAAATTAGTAGGAATGGGTGATTCTCGGGGCTCAGTGCAATCCCCTACACCTGTAGATTCATCTGATTGTCCTGATCTTTGGGCTTGTATCTGATTCCATTGATCTATCAATTTTGCAAGGCGTTGTTGTTGTTGAAAATTTTGTTGTTGTTGTTGTTGTTGTTGTTGGACTTGTTGCAACATCTCCATCATCCTTTGGTGTAGAGTCTCATCCCAATCAGGATCATCAAAGCCTTCTTGATTAAACTGCTGAAATGGGAGGGGCTGAAAATTCTGAGTGTCTTGCTGAAAATTCTGTCCTTGAAACTGGAAATCTTGCTGAAAATGTTAAAATTGTGGTTGAAAGGATGGTTGAACTTGCTGAGAATGGTAGCCCTGGAAATCTTGGATCTGAGGTTGAAATTGTGGTGGTGAACACTGAAATTGAGTGGGCTGAAAATTCTGGTTACAAGGGTGAACTTGTTGTGGAAATTGACATGGTTGCTGGAAATTAGAATTAACTTGGTACCCTTGTTGAATTCCTTGAAAAGATACTTGATTTTGTTGATAGGGTTGCTGAAAATTGGGCTGAAATTGCTGAAAGTGGGGCTGAAAATTCTGGAATTGTGGCTGCCCATTCTGAAAATTTTGGAAATTTGGTAGACTTGGCTGAAAATCTTGCTGAAATTGTTGGAATTGCTATGGTTGCTCGAATTGTTGTAATGGTGGCTGAAAAGACTGATTTGGTTGCTGGAAATTAGAATAGGGCTGTTAGAAATCTTGCTGTGACGGTTGAAATTGCTGTAGTGGTTGATTGAAAGGTTGGTTCTGCTGAAATTGTGGACACGGCTGCTGATAAGTGGATGAAAACATTTTGAACCTGCACCCCTGTCACAAAACAAACAAGAAAAATGGCAGCAACCGTATATAAAAGATAAAGCAAAATAAAATAGAACCCAATGATATGTCCATAAGCATACAAGCAAAAATCAAACAAATCAACTAGTTGCTTCCCCGGCAACGGTGCCAAAAATTTGATAGGACCCAAAATGACTGTCACGAATGTGGGTCTCAAATTTAGATATGAATAAAATGTTGGAAACCCTTTTTCCAATCAAAATATGAAAACGTAGTAAAGGGGCCACAGGTCGTATTTTTCCTCGGGACTAGTTAACGTTGTTTGATTCGAGCTCGTGTTTGTGTGTCGTTGATATTTTTGGGTTTCAAATAGTAATTGGGTTTTGGTTTGTACTCAAAATGAATTCACAATGAAAATAAAGAAAACTTAGCTAATAAGCTGAACAAGGTGATGGCAATTAACACTCAATCAATAGGAAACCGAATTAACCAAGGCAACCACACTTGATACAATGGGCTGAATCTTCAACTGTTACTCATGCATAATACAACAATCTAATTGCATATATGAACATTAAACTTGATACAAACTGGATGCAAAACAGCTAGTTTTAATTGCAAAGAAACTGCAATTCCGAAACTTAACTGAGGCAAGCTGCAGAAATTAACACTTCTGATTTTCAAGAAAGACCAATGAATACAGGAAGGAATTCCATTCAAAACCGAATCTCCAATTGGTACCACAGGCAGCAATGAATAAAAGGAACTTGATACACAAGGAGTGAAAGAATCTATGTGCCAAAATAGAAATCTGGTTCTGAGTAGCAAATCTATCACTAACAGCTGGAATTACACTGATTGGATCAGCTGGAAGGCTAGGCTATCAGTGAATAAGCATTGCAGGAATTAATGAAGAACATTCAACCACAGCAAACTGCTCAATGAACTGCACACCAAGTGCAGAAACGAGTTGCAGAAAGACAGAGCTGTGTGCAGAATTGAATTTCAGAGATGCAGAAATTTATACTCAGGTAACAAGAGTTAAATGCAGAGTTTCAGATATCACAAATTGAATGCAAAGACTACAGATGCAAGCTGAAACAACATTGCAGAAATAAAAATTTCAGAAACTGGCACGCCAATGAAAGGGCTGATCAAAACAAAAATCGACATAAACTGCAGAAATGGAACAAGGAACTGAATGCAGGTTTCCTAAGCTACATAGAAACTCAGAAACGAAACTAAAAGTAAAAAAAACTTAGCTCAACTAAATTAACTCACTAGATGTGAAATAAACTAAAGAAATTCAGATGCAAGATGGAATTTCAGAAGGAAAAACTGATACGCAGCTGAAAACAGGGCATGGAGTTGATGCGCAGCTATAACTGACTGATACGCAAGCTAAAAAAACAAAAATAAACTGTATTTAAACCAGATTGTTCACTAACAAAATTCTTAGCTAACTACTTGCAGGAATTAAACCTAATTAAGCAGAAAACAATCAGAAAACGCAATTACAGCTAATGAAACAGAATCAGAAACTGCAGAAACGAAATTTACAGCTAATTGACTGAAATTAACTACGGTAAACTAATCCTCAATCCTCCCTAAGCTCAAAATCTTCTTGGTCGTCAAGCAAGAGCTGGCTTCGAACCCCTAGGCTCAGCAAATCAGTGGAGCGCAGCTTCAATCGACCAATCTGCTCAAACTGCCTCAGCTGGGAAAATTCCAGTGCAATCTCTCCTGTCTCAATGGATGGCTTGCGATTGTGATTTGAAGAACATCTGAGCTCACCTGAGAACCCCTACAAGCAGCTCAAATGATTTGAAATGGCTTGTGGACGAGACACAATCGATTGGGTAGCAGAGATGCCGAAACCCTCAAACACCCCTGTTCTGGCGCAAATTGAGCTGAAATCTCGATCGAAATTGTCTTCCACGGATTCATATGATGATCAAATGGAGAAATTGAGGGGTCGCGCCCCTTGGATGAACGAAAAGCTGAAGAAAATGCAAAGAAACGAAGAAGAAGGTGTTGCGGCGAGGAAACGCGACGAGGGTGAGCTGCGCAGGAAATTTGATTAAATACATAAGCATTGGACGGCCCAGATTTCTCCACATCAATCCAACGGCTGATCTTGCTCTGATTTGAGCCAAATTTTTATGATGATGATCAGGGGTCAGGATCTGGCTCATGGTAGCTCGGATCCTCCAGATGTGCAACGGATGGTCCAGATCAACTTAGTCTTTGAATGGACGATCTAGAGCCCTCCGAGCTTGATCCAACGGTTGATTTAGCTCTGATTGGGATGAAACTTCCAGATCATGATCAGAGTGCTTGATCAACCCTAGCCCTAGCTCAGATTGCTTCCGCTTTTGAATCGGACGGCCCGGATTAATCGTAAGCTTGATAATTCGATCTGGTTCCACTTCCGACTCAAGTTTGACCCAGTATGCCCTAGGTCCAAGATCCATTCATGCCTACAAAAACTAAATCAAGAATTTAGTGGCCAAATAATCTAAAAAATGTGCAAATTTGCAATTAAGTCCAAAATAAGAGGAAATCCTAAAACCTAGGGTAAAATCATAATTAAACAAGTAAAACATGTGTCAAACATGGATTTTAGTAATTAAAATAATCAATAAAATGGTGCTTATCAGGGACTACCCAGCAGTTTTCCCTGATGAGCTACCAGGCCTAGCACCAGACAGAGAGATTGAATTTGAGATCGAACTCATTCCGGGTACAAATCCGATCTCAAAAGCACCATACCGTATGGCTCCAGCAGAATTGAAAGAACTTCAGTAGCAGCTACAGGAGTTACTCGACAAGGGCTTCATCCGCCCTAGTCATTCACCATGGGGAGCTCCAGTGTTGTTCGTGAAGAAGAAAGACGGGTCCATGCACCTGTGTATAGATTACCGAGCTTTAAATCAAGTCACCATTAAAAACCGGTACCCTCTACCCAGGATCGATGATTTGTTCGATCAGCTAAAGGGATCCACAGTCTTCTCAAAGATAGATTTGAGATCCGGCTATCACCAGGTCAAAGTTAGAGAGGGTGATATTCCCAAGACAACTTTCAGAACCAGATATGGGCACTACGAGTTTGTAGTCATGCCTTTTGGGGTCACAAATGCTCCAGCAACATTTATGGACCTCATGAACAGAGTATTCAGGGAGTACTTAGATAAGTTTGTCATCGTCTTCATTGATGACATTCTTATCTACTCAGGAACTCAGGAGGAACATGCTGAGCATCTCAGGACAGTATTGCAGATCCTTCAGCAGAGCCAGCTGTATGCAAAATTCTCAAAATGTGAATTCTGGCTCGATCAGGTGTCTTTTCTAGGTCACATCATCTCCAAGGAAGGGGTGATGGTAGACCCCAGCAAAATAGAAACAGTAAGTAACTGGATCAGACCAAAGAATGGCAGTGAGATCAGATGTTTTCTGGGTCTAGCCGGTTACTACAGGAAGTTCGTAGAGAATTTCTCCAGAATAGCCTCCCCACTGATAGCTCTTACCAGAAAGAACAGAAAGTTTCAGTGGACAGAGGACTGCGAGAACAGTTTTACAGAGTTAAAGAGAAGATTGACTAGTGCTCCCATCCTGACTCTTCCAGAGACCACTGACAGCTTTGACATATATAGCGATGCGTCTAAATTAGGACTTGGAGCAGTGCTGATGTAGAATGGCAAGGTTATTGCGTATGCCTCTAGACAACTCAAGGATTATGAGAAGAATTACCCTACCCATGACCTTGAGCTAGCTGCAGTAGTGTTCGCTCTCAAGATTTGGAGGCATTACTTATACGGAGCTCAGTGTAGGATTTTCATAGATCATCAGAGTCTAAAGTATTTCTTTACTCAGAAGGATCTGAACATGAGACAACGCAGTTGGCTTGAGCTGGTCAAGGATTATGACATCGACATCCTCTACCATCCAGGTAAAGCTAATAAGGTGGCAGATGCACTTAGTAGAAAATCTAGTGCCACCCTACTAGCTTTGCCCACGATGTCACAGCCCCTTCGGAAAGAGTTATCAGAGTTCGGACTGGAAATTTTAGTTGGGCAGCTCTCCACTTTGACATTAGTGTCCACCCTGATTGAAGACATCCAGACAGCACAGGATCAAGATCCTGACCTTCAGAAAATCAAGTAGGGGATAACAGAAGCCGAAAATGGAGAATTTCGCCTATCAGATAATGGGACACTGTACTACGGTGACTGCTTATGTGTTCCGAACCAAGAAGAGCTCCGAAGAAAGATCCTAGAGGACGCACATAGATCTCCTTATGCAATGCATCCTGGTTCCACCAAAATGTACCAAGACCTCAGGGGACGTTTTTGGTGGCCTGGGATGAAGAGAGACATCGCCAGATATGTCAGTACCTGTCTGACATGCCAAAGAGTCAAGGCAGAACATCAGAGACCAGGTGGAGTTCTGCAGCCTATTCAGATTCCAGAATGGAAATGGGAAGATATTTCCATGGATTTTATAGTGGGACTACCCAGAACAACGAATGAATATGATGCAATCTGGGTAATAGTAGACAGATTGACTAAGTCTGCCCACTTCCTAGCTATCAGGATCTCCTATTCCATGGAACAGCTGGCTCAGTTATACCTCAAGGAGATCGTCAGACTACATGGGGTCCCTAGGACTATCATCTCAGATAGGGACAGTAGGTTCACTTCGCACTTCTGGGAGTGCGTACAGACAGCACTAGGCACCAAACTGAAGTTTAGCACAGCTTTCCATCCTCAGTCAGATGGTCAGACAGAGAGAGTTAATCAAGTACTAGAAGATATGCTCAGAGCTTGTGCTTTAGATTTCAAGGGCAGTTGGTGCAGATACTTGTGCTTAGCGGAATTTGCTTACAACAATAGATATCAGGCCACTATCGGCATGGCACCCTATGAGGCTTTATATGGGCGGAGGTGTAGATCTCCTATCTGCTGGTACGAGGGTGGTGAGAGGCAAGAGTTAGGCCTACAGACAGATCTTATAGATGATACCACCGTAGCCATACAGCAGATCCGCCAGAGAATAGAAATAGCTCAGAGCCACCAGAAGAGCTATACTGATACACGGCGCAGACCATTAGAGTTTGAAGTTGGGGATTCAGTATTCCTCAAAGTGGCTCCCATGAAGGGAGTAATGCGTTTTGGGAAGAAGGGCAAGCTAAGTCCCAGATATGTAGGACCATACCCCATCACTAGAAGAGTTGGCAAAGTAGCTTATGAGTTGGAGCTACCTCAGGAGATGTCAGCTATCCACAATGTATTTCATGTTTCCATGCTGAAGAAGCATATCCCAGATGCCACCCAGGTGATAGAGCCACAGACGGTACAAGTTCGCGAAGATCTCAGTTATGATAGTCGGCCTATTCAGATAATAGACCGAGCAGTTAAGAAATTGCGAAATAAGGAGGTACCATTAGTGAAAGTTATATGGCAAAATCACAGAGTAGAAGAGGCAACCTGGGAACCAGAGGACAGCATGAGACAGAAATATCCAGAGTTTTTTTAAGTTCGAGGATAAACTTTTTATAAGGTATGGGGGATTGTAAACCCCAAAAATTTCCTCAAATAATTTTAGAAATATCCTAGGATTTTTCTGGAATTTTTAGATATTTTTATGGAATTTTTCCATAAATAGAAGTGCCAAAAATAAAAAAGATGAGTTGGTGGCATTAAGGGAGTTTAGAACCCGCAACCTCTAACTAGTTTAAACCTTTGTCATGGCTCTACGAACCATTAGCCCAATGGGAGTTTCCTTTAGTGAAATAATAGAGTATTCTAGATATGTATTTAACTTAGGGTTATTTTACAACTTAATATAAATAACGAATTAAAGAATTAAAGGAGGAGATTTTTTTTAGGTTTCGTGAGCCAAGGGTGCGCCGACGCCCCCTCCTCCTCTCCTCTTCCTCTCTTGCATTTTCTTCCTCTTTCTCCTCTTCTCTTGCCGCCCAAGACAAAGGGAAGCCAAGGGATGGTCTCAAGAGGCCCTATTCTCTATGGGGACCCTCGTAGACGCGAGGAGAACACCAAGAAGCAAGAAGAACATTGTAGTTCGACGTTCCCTCAGGAATTTCAGATTTTTATTCGTAAGAAAACCTAGCGCAGGATGTAAGTACCCCTCACCTGTAGTATAAGTAGTTTCGATTGAGTTTCGTATGCTTTACTTCCTTGTATGTATGTTTTAAGATTAAAAATCGTAAATTATGAACAAACACGTTGTGCTACCCTTCAGTTTGGGTCAAGAAGCACATTAGGTGTTTGTTAAATTGTTCAGTTCAGTTAATGCTATAGAAAGCATTAAAGAATAGAAACTCTTGCTTCAGTTTATGATTGGGACCAAGGTCCAACGGGACGGGCTCCTAGTTGCCCCTAGGTTTAGATAACCTAGTAAAAGCAAGAATCAGAAGAGAAAAAGAAAAGTATAAAAGAACTATTTTATTTTCAGTTGGCATTGTACCGGACTTCGATCCAGGGATGGGCTCCAAGTTGCCCCTAGGTTCAGATAACCCAGTATGGGATGGGCTCCTAGTTGCCCCTAGGTTCAGATAACCTAGTAGAACCCTAATGGATTCGGGATTTGCTACCTCGGATTTATTAGGGATGCGCGCACAGTTGGTACATTGTCAGACCCACAGCAGTTGATTATTACTTTCACCTACTATATGTACTTAGTTTTCAGAAATTCATTTTAGTACGTGGTGAATTTAATAATTAGTTTTATGTTAGTTGGTTTCAGTTTCAGTTCAGATTGTGTATGCCATGCTATAGCGTAGTTTTTAGCTGCAGCTCAGTATATGCCATGTCTCAGTTATTTGCCATGACATTCTATGACATGTATTTTAGCATGAGCATAACATGATTATTTATGAACATGAGCGTGTATTTGCATAGCATGTTTTGAAAAGCATAGTCCGAGATTTTATAGTTTTGTGAGGCTAGATGGTACTTACTAAACTTTATGCTTATTAGTTTGCATTTCCTTATACTGCAGATACAGGTAAAGGAAAGCACTAGTAGCGGAGGCGGCGGTCTTGATGCAAAGTGTGTGTGATGGTGGAGTTGGAATAAAAGTCTTCGGAACTTGCAAAGCATAGAAATAATCCTTTTTATGCTTCTTTAGTTATTCCGCAATATACTATGAGAACCATGTATTAACTTGTTTACACTCGTTATTTGTGGTGCCTAGTGTACCTAAAGTAGCTTATTTACCTGATTTAATAATTGTTTAGTGGATGTTGAATGATATGAGTTACTACTTGTAATATGGTGATTTAGACTCATGTTTACGCTTTAGGGGTAAGAACTTGATACTTTTGATCTATATGCTAAATACTTAAGATATGCTTGTTCTAAGATTAATGCACCATATAGAATGACATGTAGTAGCTAAGGATGCCTTTAGATAGGAATACTGAATAGTTTCTGTAACACCCCAAAATTTTCCCATATGAAATATTATGAATTCATGAAACATTATTATTATTATGAAATATTATGAATTCATGAAACATTAT
>JAGFNQ010007799.1:0-17238 GCA_024364735.1 Boesenbergia rotunda | reverse complement strand
TAGCAGAATTAAGAGAACTTTGGGAGCAACTACAGGAGCTGCTCGACAAGGGCTTCATCCGCCCTAGTCATTCACCATGGGGAGCTCCAGTGTTGTTCGTGAAGAAGAAAGACGGGTTCATGCGCCTGTGTATAGATTACCGAGCTTTGAATCAAGTCACCATTAAGAATCGGTACCCTCTACCCAGGATCGATGATTTGTTCGATCAGCTAAAGGGATCCACAGTCTTCTCAAAGATAGATTTGAGATCCGGCTATCACCAGGTCAAAGTCAGAGAGGGTGATATTCCCAAGACAGCTTTCAGAACTAGATATGGGCACTACGAGTTTGTAGTCATGCCTTTTGGGGTCACAAATGCTCCAGCGACATTTATGGACCTCATGAACAGGGTATTCAGGGAGTACTTAGATAAGTTTGTCATCGTCTTTATTGATGACATTCTTATCTACTCAAGAACTCAGGAGGAACATGCTGAGCATCTCAGGACAGTATTGCAGATCCTTTAGCAGAGCCAGCTGTATGCAAAATTCTCAAAATGTGAATTATGGCTCGATCAGGTGTCTTTTATAGGTCACATCATCTCCAAGGAAGGGGTGATGGTAGACCCCAGCAAAATAGAAGTAGTAAGTAACTGGATCAGACCGAAGAATGCCAGTGACATCAGAAGTTTTCTGGGTCTAGCCGGTTACTACAGGAAGTTCGTAGAGAATTTCTCCAGAATAGCCTCCCCACTGACAGCTCTTACCAGAAAGAACAGGAAGTTTCAGTGGACAGAGGACTGCGAGAACAGTTTTACAGAGTTAAAGAGAAGATTGACTAGTGCTCCCATCCTGACTCTTCCAGAGACCACTGACAGCTTTGACATATATAGCGATGCATCTAAATTAGGACTTGGAGCAGTGCTGATGCAGAATGGCAAGGTTATTGCCTATGCCTCTAGACAACTCAAGGATTATGAGAAGAATTACCCTACCCATGACCATGAGCTAGCTGCAGTAGTGTTCGCTCTCAAGATTTGGAGGCATTACTTATACGGAGCTCAGTGTAGGATTTTCACAGATCATCAGAGTCTGAAGTATTTCTTTACTCAGAAGAATCTGAACATGAGGCAACGCAGATGGCTTGAGCTGGTCAAGGATTATGACATTGACATCCTCTACCACCCAGGTAAAGCTAATAAGGTGGAAGACGCGCTTAGCAGGAAATCTAGTGCCACCCTACTAGCTTTGCCTACGATGTCACAGCCCCTTCGGAAGGAAATATCAGAGTTCGGACTGAAAATTTTAGTTGGGCAGCTCTCCACTTTGACATTAGTGTCAACCCTGATTGAAGACATCCAGACAACACAGGATCAAGATCCTGACCTTCAGAAAATCAAGCAGGGGATAGCGGAATCAGAAAATGGGGAGTTTCGCCTAACAGAGAGTGGGACACTGTACTACGGTGACCGCTTATGTGTTTCGAACCAAGAAGAGCTCCGAAGGAAGATCCTAGAGGACGCACATGGATCTCCTTATGCGATGCATCCTGGTTCCACCAAAATGTACCAAGACCTCAGGGGACGTTTTTGGTGGCCTGGGATGAAGAGAGACATCACCAGATATGTCGGTACCTGCCTGACGTGCCAAAGAGTCAAGGCAGAACATCAGAGACCAGGTGGAGTTCTGCAACCTATTCAGATTCCAGAATGGAAATGGGAAGATATTTCCATGGATTTTATAGTGGGACTACCCAGAACAACGAATGGGTATGATGCAATCTGGGTAATAGTAGACAGGTTGACTAAGTCTGCCCACTTCCTAGCTATCAGGATCTCCTATTCCATGGAACAACTAGCTCAGTTATACCTCAAGGAGATCGTCAGGCTACATGGGGTCCCTAGGAGTATCATCTCAGATCGGGACAGTAGGTTCACTTCACACTTCTGGGAGTGCGTACAGACAGCACTAGGCACCAAACTGAAGTTTAGCACAGCTTTCCATCCTCAGACAGATGGTCAGACAGAGAGAGTTAATCAAGTACTAGAAGATATGCTTAGAGCTTGTGCTCTAGATTTCAAGGGCAGTTGGTGCAGATACCTGTGCTTAGCAGAATTCGCCTACAACAATAGTTATCAGGCCACTATCGGCATGGCACCCTATGAGGCTTTATATGGGCGGAGGTGTAGATCTCCTATCTGCTGGTACGAGGGTGGTGAGAGGCAAGAGTTAGGCCTACAGACAGATCTTATAGATGATACCACCGTAGCCATACAGCAGATCCGCCAGAGAATAGAAATAGCTCAGAGTCGCCAGAAGAGCTATGCTGATACACGACGCAGACCATTGGAGTTTGAAGTTGGGGATGCAGTATTCCTCAAAGTGGCTCCCATGAAGGGAGTAATGCGTTTTGGGAAGAAGGGCAAGCTGAGTCCCAGATATGTAGGACCATACCCCATCACTAGAAGAGTTGGCAAAGTAGCTTATGAGTTGGAGCTACCTCAGGAGATGTCAGCTATCCACAATGTATTTCATGTTTCCATGCTAAAGAAGCATATCCCAGATGCCACCCAGGTGATAGAGCCACAGACGGTACAAGTTTGCGAAGATCTCAGTTATGATAGTCGGCCTATCCAGATAATAGACCGAGCAGTTAAGAAATTGCGAAACAAGGAGGTACCATTAGTGAAAGTCATATGGCAAAATCACAGAGTAGAAGAGGCAACCTGGGAACCAAAGGACAGCATGAGACAGAAATATCCAGAGTTGTTTTAAGTTCGAGGACGAACATTTTATAATGTATGGGGGATTGTAAAGCCCAAAAATTTCCTCAAATAATTTTAGAAATATCCTAGGATTTTTCTGGAATTTGTAGATATTTTTATGGAATTTTTCCATAAAAAGAAGTGCCAAAAATAAAGAAGATGAGTTGGTGGCCTTAGGTGAGTTTTGAACTTGCAACCTCCGCTAGAGTAAACCCTTGGCATGGCTCCACGAACCACCAGGCCAATGGGAGTTTCGTTGAAGGAAATAATCGAGTATTCTAGATATATATTTAACTTAGGATTTTTTTACAACTTAATATAAATAACGAATTAAAGAATTAGAGGAGGAGATTTTAGGTTTTCGTGAGCCAAGGGTGCAGCGCCGACGCCCCTCCTCCTCTCCTCTTCCTCTCTTGCGTTTTCTTCCTCTTCTCCTCTTCTCTTGCCGCCCAAGACAAAGGGGAAGCCAAGGGAAGGTCTCGAGAGGCCCTATTCTCTACGGGGACCCTCGTAGACGCGAGGAGAACGCCTAGAAGCAAGAAGAACGTTGTAGTTCGACGTTTCCTCAGGAATTTCAGAGTTTATTCGTAAGAAAAACCTAGCGTAGGAAGTAAGTATCCCTCACCTGCAGTATAAGTAGTTTCGGTTGACGTTTCGTATGCTTAATTCCTTATATGTATGTTCTACGATTAAAAATCATAAATTATGAACAAGCACGCACGTTAGGTGTTTGTTAAAATGTTCAGTTCAGTTAATGCTATAGAAAGCATTAAAGAATAGAAATTCTTGCTCCAGTTTATGATTGGGACCAAGGTCCAACGGGATGGGCTCCTAGTTGCCTCTAGGTTTAGATAACCTAGTAAAAGCAAGAATTAGAAAAGGAAAGAAAAGTATAAAGGACTATTTTATTTTCAGTGGCATTGTACCGGACTCCGGTCCAGGGATAGGCTCCAAGTTGCCTCTAGGTTTAGATAACCTAGTATGGGATGAGCTCCTAGTTGCCCCTAGGTTTAGATAACCTAGTAGAACCCTAATGGATTCGGGATTTGCTACCTCGGGTTTATTAGGGATGCGCGCACAGTTGGTACATTGCCGGGCCCACAGCAGTTGATTATTATTTTCACCTACTATATGTATTTAGTTTTCAGCAATTCATATTAGCATGTGGTGAATTTAATAATTAGTTTTATGTTAGTTAGTTCCAGTTCCAGTTCAGATATGTATGTCATGCTATAGCTTACTTTTCAGTTTTAGTTCAGTATGTGACATGTCTCAGCTATATGCCATGACATCCTATGATATGTATTTTAGCATGAGCCTAACATGATTACTTATGGATATGAGCATGTATGTGCATAGCATGTTTTACAAAAGCATAATTCGAGTTTTCATAGTTTTGTGAGGCTGATGGTACTTACTAAGCTTTATGCTTATTAGTTTGCATTTCCTTATACTGCAGATACAGGTAAAGGAAAGCACTAGTAGCGGAGGCGGCGGGCTTGATGCAAAGTGTGTGTGATGGTGGAGTTGGAATAAAAGTCTTCGGAACTTGCAAAGCATAGAATAACCCTCTTTATGCTTCTTTAGTTATTCCGCAATATATTATGTGAACCATCTATGAACTTAAATAGACTTGTATTCGTGGTGTCTAGTATGCTTCTTTAATTTTCTTGTTTATGCTTCTTCAGTTATTTCACGATATATTATGAGAACCATGTATTAACCTGTTTAGACTCGTTATTTGTGGTGCCTAGTATATTAAAGTAGTTTATTTACCTGTGTTAATACTTGCTTAGCGAATGTTGAATGATATGAGTTACTACTTGTAATATGGTAATTTAGACCCATGCTTAAGCTTTAGAGATAAGAACTTGATACTTTTGATTTACATGCTAAATACATAGGATATGCTTGTTTTAAGATATATGCACCATATAGAATGACATGTAGTAGCTAAGAATGCCCTTAGATATGAATAATGAATGGTTTCAATAAAGAAGTTGATACCAACTTGGCACGTTTATGTTTATGCTTTTACATCTCGTTGTTGAAATTCCTAAGTTACTCAGTCAGAAATCAGGTAGATATATATATTTACGTAGCGATCCGCCTTAAAGCTTAGTGTACTAGAAGGTGGGTCGTTACAACTAAGTCTCAGTCTGAATCCTATAACAGGAAATACTGATAACCTACAAGGTATACTGGCAGGAAACTACCGATCCCTCAACGTCAAATGCAAGAGATACATCAAGATATCTAAGCATACATATAGATATGACAATACCTGAGACTGTATGGAACTAACAGCATAATAACTCAGGGATAAACAACAAGTATCCAGAACAACCCTACTAAACAAGGATAGCGTATAAACTTACTGCTATCTATAACAGTCTATGTATAACAACATGACAATATCAGAAAAGATAAGTCAAAGAGTACCCGCCTCCAAGAGTGGAAGTCCGTATCAAACGAGATAGAACCACCCGCCAATAATAAACAGCAATAAATCCAAGTCAAGTCCCTGTATCAAGGATGTATTTAATTAGCTATCACAAATATAGTAGCTAGCTAACAAGTCCCTAAGTCATATTAGGGTTAACCTAATCCTCGTATTTCATTTAATTAACTCAAATTAAATGATTAATCCTCGTCTGGTTTGGGATTAGGTTTTCTAATTTAGGTTCAGTCTACAATTAACCCATAGCTTCCTCTTCCAGTAACTCAACAAACCGATCAACTGAAATAAACTAGCCACCCATAATTCTAAAACAAGAGTATAATTACATGTATGAAATACCTAGTGCACAGAGCTTCATCTCCACACACAGTTCATTAACAATTCCATAACCAAGTACCTTTACTTGAGATGTGGCCGATCACTGCAATCTCCAATCACAGATACAAAGCTAAGCCTAAAAGTTCCAGATCAACCGAAATTTCCTCAGCTTCTCCACACGGCCAGATCCAAATTGAGGCACTGTCATCGAGCAGCTGCCTTCATTCCCATAAGGATTCATCGCCAACACTATATTCGACATCAAAATCCCAACCCAATCAGAGGGAAAGCAGAACAATCGATTCATAGCCACAGATCTAAAAGAAAACCTAAGACTCTTTGCAGACTAGTAGGCTGCCATCCTTACCTCAATTTCCAGCTTCCATTGCAAGACCTTCCATCGAGCGATAGCCTCTCAATCGCCATAGAGCAGGGAGCTCACCCCTAGTGGAGATAGTCGGCGAGCCCTTGATTTTTCTCCCTGATTCGTTGACTCGTCGGCCTGAGGAAACCGCCGCGCCCCAAATCGCCTGACACAGAAAGCCTAGCAACCGTTCACGAGAGGGCTTGAGGATCGAGGGCTTGAGGCTTCGACGCCGACTAGATCCGAGATTAAGGTTCGCCGGAGGGAGGGAAAACTGAGGGAGTCGGTGTCGTCGGCTCTCGATTGATAGGCTTGGAGGGTGCTCGCGTTTGGCTTGGTTGTCGGCGAAGGAGTCGAGAGGAAGAGAGACGATCGGGCGTGAGTGGAGTGCGGCGGACTCAATCAACCCTAACCGGCCTTTTAAGTGGGTCTTTTTGCATTTTGGTCCAATGAGTTTCGGCTTTTGCAATTCCATCCTTAGGTTTAAAATTCCTTTGCACCTTAGCCCTTGTAACTATTTATTTTAATTACAATTTAGTCTCTAATTTATATCCAAGGCTTCGAAAACCCTGGAACCGTCCCGTAACCCTCCGAAAATTACCGGGACCTAGTCAAACGTGTCGGATTTAACAATCGGAGCCTATATTTTAGGGCTAGCTCCCGATTCTGGGTAAGTTTGAGAATGTTTCTTTGGATTTCGCTGTGAGACCGTTGCTTCATTGTTGAACCCTAATCGACTTTAAATTGTAGCTTTGCGTGGAGTCCCTGGTGAATTAGAGTGCACTAGAGCTGCATGGATAGAGCATAACCTTATAATTGGTGGCCACTCTTTTCCGTGGTGGTGGATTCTCGGATCAGAGCAGAGGTGTGGATCACCAACACTAAATTTAGGTCAGGGGTTGATTGGTTAGGTTTGATCTATAAAAGATATGATCTTAGATTGAATAGAATTGTGTGAAATGATTTTGACGATCTGAGCTAGATCTGTTGGAATTCTTCGTTCGGATTTGGTTTGTGTTCCTGGTGTTAGGATCTTACCGTTAAGCTAGAGGGGGTGAATAGCTTTCTTTCGTTTTTTCCTCCTACAAGTTGTTAGTGCGCAAGCGGAAACCCAATGAAAATGAAAATAAAACTAACAACTAATAGAACACACCGATGTACGTGGTTCGGAGATGAAACTCCTACTCCACGACAGTCCGTAAGGTGGACGATCCCGATCTTTCGGTGGATGATTCCCCGGAGCACCTCTGGCTAGCTCTTGTCGCTCCTTGTAGGTGGAGAAACCTCGCCACAACCCAAACAACACTCCTGAGCTCTTAGACTACTAATTAGCCTTTTACCAAAGCCAATTTCGTCAAGAACTCTCAGCCAAAACCGAGCCCCTTTAAATAGTGCTCAAGGCTGAGAAGACCGCTACCAGTCGACTGGTTCAAGGCCAGTCGACTGGTCCCACTTGAATTCGACCGTTGTAAGCCCAACGTTCAAATTTTCAGGCACCACCAGTCGACTGCCAACTCTCTAAGCCTAGGGATTCCCTTCCCGAGTACATTTCTCTCAGCACTCAAACCCTCACGACTTAGTCCAAGAGTTTCCCTACCCGAGTACAATCCCTCAGCACTCGAACTCTCACGACTCAATCGACTCTTCTTCCAGCAGCCTCGATCTGTTGCCTTCGTGCCCTCTTCGTCTTCGGCTCCCTTCCCTCAGATGTGCACACAAGCCCTCGACTTGCCTCCATGTCATCCTTCACGCATGCCTCGAAGTCCGTGTCCCTCGACTTATTGTTCCTGCTTCAGCAGCCTCAATCTGTTGCCTTCAAGCCCTCTTCGACTTTGGCCCTTGTCCCTCAGATGCGCACACAAGCCCTCATCTTGCCTTCATGCCATCCTTCACGTACGCCTCGAAGTCCGCTTCCCTTGGCTCATCGTCCCTGCGTTGTCCATGGTCCCTCGGATGCACACACAAGCCCACGACTTACCTCTATGCCATCCTTCACCTACCCGAAACCGTCCAACTGAGTCCATGTGTATCCTATAAGACCTGCACACTTAAATACACATATCAAACACAAGGCGAACCTAACTTAAACCTTTTTCCCAAACATCAAAACACATGGTCACTCCGGACCATAGATTGCCCCAACACTTGGATCAGTTTTTGGATATAGAAGTGGTTCTGCTTTCGTGTTGGTTATAGTTTCGAGAATCTGTTAGAAGGTGGGGTTGATGATTTAATCTGTACTGCGTAATGTTGCTATGAGTTTTTGGTGCTTGTTGGCCAGAGTTTGGTTTAAGGTTTAGACATGGTGAGGTTATGTGGTGTTTTAAAGATACCGTAGGCTTTGTGTTGACTTTTGATCTGGATTGTGGCTTGTGAATTTGATGGTAGTATAACTTAGTTCTGTAGACAAATGGTGTGTTGTATTAATGTGGGATGTTTGGGTTCTTCTCTATGAGAGCTCATTGTCAATGGTGTTGATTGGTTTGTGGGTGAGTTACCAATCCTGGATTTGAAGGATCGGTATGGTAGGAAGTTGGACTTGGTTATTGATAGTAGGAGCCCTAGAGCCAATTATGTGATAATTGACTAGGGGTATTTTGTATCATATTCTATTATTAATAAAGGCATGTTTGGTTATTATACTTACTTTGTATTCTGTGCCGAATGACTAAGTATAATAATGTTCGTGTAGAAGGTTCTTATCTACATTATATCGATTGGTTGAATCGATAGTGAGATAATGTAGAGAACACTATACTAAATTATTCCTAGTCAAGCATTAATTATTCAGGGACAATATTGATGCATGGAGACTAGCATGTAGGTCAACTGATGACTTGAGCTCACAAGTCATGGATATGTAATATCAAGTTGACACATGGGTATACATTGGAGAATGTGTACTGAATGACCCGCTATGAGAAAGTTTCATAGATTGTCATATGAGTGTCATAGACTTTCTCATGTGACTATTGGTATGAATAGTCCTTAGACCTGAAGTCACTACAGTTCCCTACATAAGGAGTTATGTACTTTGGTATCGTCAAACGTCACCCGTAACAGGGTGGACTATAAAGGCGATCACTGGGTATGTAATGAATTATGCGGAGGGATGTGAGTGATGTAGATGGGATCTATCCCTCCCATATGACGGGAGTGATATCTGTGGGCCCCTTGATCGAGTAGGACTACTGAAACGCATGACCATGCTCAAATGAGTCAATATGAGATATTGAGCTCATTTGTTTGAGTGAGTCTACTCGGGGATCAAGAAACACAGGATTGATTGAGGATGACACGGTCTATGCCTCATTGGTCAATCTAGATATCAAGGATAAAAGGACAAAGTCATACACTATCATAGTCATGGAGGTTTAGTCGGATCTCGACTTTTCTTGTTACTTGGGTAGCAATGATGCATTGCTAGATGCCGCTCATTGCTTATGTATCTAAAGTGTTTAGGCGCATTACCAACATCACGAGAACCTATTGGGTCACACACAAAGGACACAATACTTCGGGAAAGTTGATCGGCAGATCTGAGCCCGAGTTGGGAACTCAGGAGATCTGAGCCCGAGTTGGGAACTCGGGAGACCTGAGCCCGAGTTGGGAACTCGGGAGGTCAATTCGGGGGGCTCGAGTTGGGAACTCGAGAGAGACCGAGTCGGAGCTCGGCGGGCCGAGTCGGAGCTCGGCGGGCCGAGTCGGAGATCGGCGGGCCGAGTCGGAGCTCGGCGGGCCGAGTCGGAGCTCGGCGGGCCGAGTCGGAGCTCGGCGGGCCGAGTCGGAGCTCGGCGGGCCGAGTCGGAGCTCGGCGGGCCGAGTCGGAGCTCGGCGGGCCGAGTCGGAGCTCGGCGGGCCGAGTCGGAGCTCGGCGGGCCGAGTCGGAGCTCGGCGGGCCGAGTCGGAGCTCGGCGGGCCGAGTCGGAGCTCGGCGGGCCGAGTCGGAGCTCGGCGGGCCGAGTCGGAGCTCGGCGGGCCGAGTCGGAGCTCGGCGGGCCGAGTCGGAGCTCGGCGGGCCGAGTCGGAGCTCGGCGGGCCGAGTCGGAGCTCGGCGGGCCGAGTCGGAGCTCGGCGGGCCGAGTCGGAGCTCGGCGGGCCGAGTCGGAGCTCGGCGGGCCGAGTTAGAACTCGGCGGACTGGGTCGGAGCTCGGCAGACTGGGTTGGGAGCTCGCCACTCGAGAGACTTGGTCAGGAGACCGAGTCGGAAGCCCGAGAGGCCCGGTCGGAGTTGCATGAAGGAAAGAGAAAAGTCTCTCTTCATTAGATGAAAAGATTCTTTTCTTGCATGGGAAATGATAAAGAGCCACATAAAAAGATGTGCTTTTTATTGGGAAGCCAAAGAGACACAAGCCTCTTCATATTCATGGGATGATTATAAAAGAGGGCCTTATGACTTTGGATGAGGTCTTCTTCTTGCCTTAGCTTTTCCCCTTCCCTTCCTCTCTTCTTCCTCTCCTCCCTTTTGGCCGAAACCTTATTGTAAGGTTCTTGGTGTTCTGCGAGCTACCTCAAGTTGCTAGCACAACTAAGGTAGCTCTCCCGAAGTTGAGAGATTGTGTCCGTGTGGATACGAATAGAGGCACGGACACTTGAACGTGCAAGAGATCCGGCGCACCTTGGACGAGCGGGATAAGCAAAGGGCACGCTCCGAAGGTATATCTTCTTTAGAAGTAGATGTAGATCAACTTTGTACGAGTTTTTCTTTCGCATGGATCGCTCGTGGGTTCTTATTTCCGCTGCATTTTTATTGTTTTGTGCTGGGAGAACCCAACAGTTATAGCTCTGGATAGTTGATAATCACAGTTTGCCTAGTAGTGTTTTGATTGGATCAAGTGTTAGCTTAATATGTGAGTTTTGATTAGTGAAAGGTTAGCTTGGTATTTGTAAGGTGTCTGGCCATGTATCATCATTTGTTGGTTATGGATTTCGACTTGTTTGGTCTAGCTCGAGTATGTTTGGATTTGTGATGTTTTGTTTTCATATGAGGATCAGTATGAGAACTCTATCTTGCAACTTGATTTGTGTTGGAGTATGAAACTGGTGGTGCTCATTTGATTTGGTTTGATATTAACGTTTGGATCTTGTTTTCTGATCATTGGTTTGATATGGTGTAGATCAATTTGGAGGTAACTAGGACCCGAATTTCATTTGGGATCTTTGAGTTGTTTGGTTTATGGATTAGGTATAGTTGCGGTGATCACTGCGGTTTAAGCTTAGATTAAATCTAACATGATCTATGACTCGACCTAATCATAGAATAATCACTAATTAGTGATAATTAGTGACCATTGCTTTAGGAAGGATTTTAATTAGAATTGCGGTTGTGTTCAACTAGATATCATTTGTTATGATGGCTAAAAACTGTCCTTTGATACAGGACACAAATTTGTTGCGGAGTATTGGATTGGAGGTTCTCTACGTATACGGACTCCTACTCTTAAGGTGGGTTCTTCTTGCTTGTTTCTTTATATCCATTTTACCTTTATGCATGGTTGTCTATTTATGTGCAGTAGGTTTTATTCACCTTAAATCTGCTACCATATTTTCCTGCTTGATACTTATTGCTTGATCTTGGATGCGATCTAATTTCCTGCTATATAGTCTCGTTTAATTATTATCTGATTTTGTATAGCATCTGTGCGAGCATGTGTACGTAGATATAGTAGCATGTCACTGTTTATTTGCATTGATTGATTCTAGCTATAGTTGAATGTGTATCTAGATGTATGATGATTAGGTTATGATACCTGTGTACGACCTGTGCATGTTAGGTTTGTAAGTACCCCTGGTTGGTTTTGATGTGATCAACCGATTTAAGTTAGGTCCTAGTGTATTTAATACCTCTGCTAAGTGTGCAGGAGCTTAGGTACGGAGGAAGTCGAGTGTATGATGTAGCGGACGAGAAGGATTGTGCGGGGAAGTGAGCCAACGGGCTCAGTGAAAAAAGAGGGATTTATTTGTTGCTAAGAAGACTCGAACTCGAAACCTCAACTAACACATGTCTCCATGCTTACCACTTGGGATAGCGAGCGAAGTCAACGAGGTGCTGCCGATGTTACCACTTAGAGATCACAACAGCGAAGTCTCAAGCAGAAGATAAAGTTTTAATTAAACTTTATGTCTTAAAGGATAATACATTATCCTTTAATCAGATCCAATAGATGCAGTTTTATCCCATCCAAGATCAACCGTCCAGATTATATCCATGGATCAACAACCAAGAGAAAATTCATCAACAATCAACAATCCAGATTTATTCTCTTAGGCTATAAATAGGCTTAGAGTTTCAGCTTTATTTTTCAATCAATTCATTCATTTGCAAAATCTCTTAAGTCTAGTGCACTGTTGTTGTAAGGCTTCTCCGCCATAAAGAGATTTTTATTGAGCATCCACTGCCTTGGAAGCAATGTCCTTAGTTGCGACCATGTTTTTTAAAAGATGAGTGTCTTCCATTTTAATTTTTTTTACCGTCTATTCACCCCCTCTAGCCGGTCCAACCCGATCCAACAAGTGGTATCAGAGCCAAGGTCACCGCAGAAGGACTAACCACCGACTGCAGCAACTTCGAGAAAATGGTTGGAGTCGTAATCTACCCGCCGAAGTTTGAGGGGGAGTTCGCGATGTGGAAGCGCCGAATGCAGGTATTTTTTAAAACTGAAATTGAACTGCTACTAATTATGAAAATGACTTTTTAGTTCCTAAAGACAACAATGACAAGAATAAAGAAATATAGTCATAGACCAAGAAGGAGCAAGCGGATTTTGTAGCAAACGGCAAACCGGAATTTCATCTGCTAGCTGTTCTTCCCGTGCAAGAAGTCAACCGCATCAAGAATTATAACTCGACAAAAGAGCTCTAGGAGAAATTCCTGGAATTACATGAAGGTACCTCAAAGGCCACCTGGGATGAGTCCTCGTCAAAAGAGTCATAAGGTCAAGAATACGCGGGACTTGCGCTGATGGCAAATCATCAAGAATGGAGCACTGATGAAGGGGGAGAGACGTCAGAAGAAAGCGACGACGAAAGAGGAACCTCGCTTTTCGAAAGCAACTCAGTAAGTGAGGTTTGCTTTCTTCCTCATGATCAGTTGTATGCAGGAGTTAAAGCCTTGCTCAAATCTAATTGTAAATTAGACAAAGAAAATTTGAAATTAAAAAATGAATTGGCACTTACATCCTCTTCTGAAATTTTGAAAAATAAAAATGATAATTTAAAAAACTTAGTGCAAAAATTAGAACTTGATATTGCATATTTACGCCAAAAAAAAACTTTCCTGATAATTTAAATTGATATTTTAAAAACCATAAGGGTCAATTTAAAAAAGTGCCCAAAAGCTATATTCCGCCTAAGTTTGTAATTAATCCTGTAGACAGGAACTTAATTTGGGTACCTAAATTTGTATTAAACTGATAAGTTTTTTATTATTCATGTGCGATTTTTTTCTACAAAAAATTATGTCTTTTTTTATGCGAATTATGTTGTTCATCTACTGAGAATTTTTCAAATTTTTTTAAATATTTTTCGTTTTTATGATTTTTCGCTCGAAATTTAAAATTAAAATTTTAAAAATAGATAAATAATTTATTTTCATATATCCAATTTTTCATGATTTTGGTATAGTGGAAAGAACTCGCTATAATTTTTCGAAGCATTTTTCGATTTTTTTTAAATTTTTTTTTAAAACTCAAAAAAAATCCCTAATTATGTTTCCTCATTTTTTGATGTAATCAAAGGGAGAGAAATAGGGTTAAGTTAAGGGATAGACTTTTAATTTATTCTAAATTTAAGTTTTTTTGAACTTACACTATTTACAATATTATGCATGTTTTTTGATTTTATTTACAATATTATGCATGTTTTTTGATTTTGTTTACTCTAACTTAACTCGGATTGATGCACATCAAAAAGGGAGAGATTGTAAGTACCCCTGGTTGGTTTTGATGTGATCAACCGATTTAAGTTAGGTCTTGGTGTGTTTAATCCCTCTGCTAAGTGTGCAGGAGGTTAGGTACGAAGGAAGTCGAGCGTAAGACGTAGCGGACGAGAAGGATAGTGCAGGGAAGTGAGCCGACGGGCTCGGTACAATCCAAGGGACATGGAAGCGTACACCGGTGGATCGAGAAGGACGTACGCGACGCCCGAGGGACGGGAAGCCGGGAGGAAGCACGCTCGAGGGGCAAAAGGTCGGAGTCGGGTTCAGATGACCCTAACTCTGGTTGGTCGGAAATCACCTAGAAAACGAAGAACCAAAAGACTGGTCAGTTTGACCAAGTCAAACCATACGCCCGAAAAAAGAAGGATTTATTTGTTGCTAAGAGGACTCAAACCCAAAGCCTCAACCTACACATGTCTCCATGCTTACCACTTGGGATAGCGAGCGAAGTCAACAAGCTATTGCCAATGTTACCACTTAGAGATCACAACAGCAAAGTCTCAAGCAAATGATAAAGTTTTAATTATACTTTATCTCTTAAAGGATAATACCTTATCCTTTAATCAGATCCAATGGATGTAGTTTTATCCCATCTAAGATCAACCATCCAGATTACATCTATGGATCAACGGTCAAGAGAAAATTCATCAATAATCAACAATTCAGATTTATTCTCTTAGGCTATAAATAGACTTAGAGTTTCAGCTTTACTTTTCAATCAATTCATTCACTTGCAAAATATCTTAAGTCTAATGCGCTGTTGTTGTAAGGCTTCTCCGCCATAAAGAGATTTTTATTGAGCATCCACTGCCTTGGAAGCAACGTTCTTAGTTGCGACCAAGTTTTTTAAAAGACGAGTGCCTTCTATTTTAATATTTTTTACCGTCTATTTACCCCCTCTAGCCGGTCCAACCCGATCTAACAATATTGAGTTGTATATTGATGAGCTGGTAGCAGCTGCATGAGTTAGAGTCATGCACCATTCCTGCATCGTTACATGCCGCCTATGATCGGCTCCCTTATGGTCTAAGCCCGTCGTCCAGTACATGATATGCACACACGGCCACTCATGAGTTAGTGGATACCATTGGGTGTGTGCATTTGCTCTGTACTGCTTTGCTCGGCACTCATTGGAAGTAATTCCGGAGCATGGTAATAGGCAAGGATCCCTCCACTTCCCATATACTAGAGGAGATGAGAAAGATATCTCCCCATATATATATGGGGTGGAGCGATAGCTCCACCAGCATCTTGTCCACTCGGTCACTCAGGAGCAGTGATGGCAAAGTGCAAACAGTGTCACAGCTCTACCCACTCGTCCAACACATATGGCATGTCTCGGTGGCTTGACTGGTATTAGGGGTGATCATGTCATTACATCATGTGCATATGAAGCATTATGCATTTGATTGTGATTGTCGTATTTGTTTGCTGCATATGTTTGATATGCACATACAGGAGATATTATGTGTTTGGTTTATTGACCCTGCACCTGCTCGTATGATACAAGCCTTATATGATTCAGGACAGGCTGATTTTTGATATGTACATTCATTTGATACTTTCAGTTATGCATATTCTGATATTTCCTTTGAGTATGTATCATGTTGTTTCTTTATAGCTTGTTCAACTATTTATACTGTCATGCATATTTTTCTTTATACCTGCAGAGTCCACTTGGACTTACCACCCGTCATAATATTTTGATTTCAAGTTGATAGGTTGTCAGGGGGAACCCAGTTGCCAGTCCCAAGTTTCTACGACTCCAGCTTTGAGTGCTTCTACGCGTTTTTGTTACCTTTACAGCATACCTATTGTTTTGTATTATCTTTTTCTGTCATGAACTTGTATTCGTGTTGCATTTGCTGAGGTATTATATTTTTTTAGTCCTCTGTTGGACTTTATGGGTACTATTTTGCTGCGTGCTTGCCCATAGGACAGTTCAGGTGAGTTTTACGACTTTATTGCTGAGATGCATTTATTTTCTTCTATTATATCTCTTGCTTTAAAGCCTGAGGTCATTATTATATTATGTGGTGTTGTATGTATGTTCTAAATTATAAATCGTACAGAGGAGATGATTTCTGATTTTATATTGGACTAGCGGCTCCTCTGTTCTCGGGGAGTGATAGGCATGATAGGTGAAGGCTCGACAAGAAGAGGTTCAGCACGTGGAGGCTTGGCAGGGGTTGACTAACAAATAATTAGTGGTATGTGGCATGAGTTAAAGGAGCAAATAAGCGAATAATCAACAACAAAGGAATCCTCTAGAGACATACTAGGTAGTGCTCCAAGAAAGGGCCCAGCACTAGAACCACCACTAACAAAAGGAAAATCAGACTCAACAAAAATAACATGACGAGAGATAATGATTTTTTTAGAAGATGACTCATAGCACAGATAGACACTCTGCGTAAGAGAGTAACCAAGAAAGACACAGGATGAAGATCGATGTGCAAATTTATGAGAAGCATATAGACAAAGCCAGGGATAGTAGAGGCAACGAAAAGTGTGAAGTTTGGAGGGATTTTGCAAGGAGACAAAGAGACACTCGAAGGAAGATTTGTAGGAAAGATTATGTTTGAGTAGTAGATTAATAAGATAGGTGACAGTGGCAAAAGCAAAAGGCCAGAACTGGGTAAGAACAAACGTATGATGAAAAAGCGCAAGATCAATTTCAACAATTTGGCAGTGACAACGTTCAGTGAAACCATGCATTATGTTCAGGAGTATGAGGGGGAGTGTTCAGGTGAGAAATTTCATGCAAACTAAGAAATTCATTAAGTGCATGAAATTCACCGCCATTGTCAGTATACATGGCAAAAATAGGACAACCGTTTCTCGACAAGAGAAAGCATTGGAATACAGAAAGGACATCTTATTAGCGTTTTAAGGAATATAGTCAAATATATCTACTGTGATGATCAACAAATATAACATAATATTTATAGTCATCACTTGAGAGAACTAGAGAAGTCCAAATATCAGAAAATATTAGATCAAGGGGAAATTGCGAAGAGAGCGACGAGTCATGAAAAGATAATTTATGACTTTTATTGCATTGACAGGAATTACAATCAAATGATGAACTGACGAAGCGAAGCAAAACAACAAGTTAGACACAACTAACTGATGTAAGACACAAGCATATAGGTGGCCTAGATGACTATGACAATAGGGATAGAAACAACAGAAGAAGAAAGCACTAGTGGTGGAGTGGGCGCGGATTAATAATAGACACCGCATTAAGTAGACCTTGATGGTGAAAAGCCCCCATGCGAGAATCCTTCACCTAAAAAGCAGAGGAAGTGAAAATAATAATGACATCATTAGCTTTACAAAGTTAGGAGACTAACAAAAAGTTCTTATTAATTGATGGGACATAGAGGGAATTGGAAAACTTCAAAGAAGAAGA
>JAGFNQ010007798.1:231817-253364 GCA_024364735.1 Boesenbergia rotunda | reverse complement strand
ACTATTGGATCAAACAAAATGTCGCTAAAAGTATATTGATAAACTCAATTGATTATTATCAGTCAACTGTTGGGTATGAGTAATGATATTATTATAGTGATAAAAAGTTTCTTTGTTTATTCAGAACTCGCGACCGTTGATGAACAGTCATTGATAGGGTATAACAATTGATTATTGTGGTCAATACTTGATAGGGTATAACAATTGATTATTGTCAATATGTGTTGGAAGAGCCATTTTACTCGTGCAACATTCAAATTAGTTATCAAACGATTGCTCATATCAACAATCGATTGATATACTGCAAACTCCCTTGAACCCCAAACTCAAGGTTTAGAGGTTATCAATCGATTACTACTCTCTAGCAGTTGACTTGTACCTCTATTTCAATTTTACTAAAGCTAAATTCTTACTTTGCCTAATAACTAATTAACCTCAACCCATCAAGATTTCTTTTGTCTAGCATCAAGTTAATCTTAACATGTTAGGACTTTCTTTGCCTACCATCTGATTAACCTTAACTTTTCACGATTTCATCGTTGTCTAACATTGGATCAACCTTGATCTACTAGGGTTTTATAACTGTTTAGCATCTAGTCAACCTTGACTTGTTTCAACTTCCCTTCTTATGCCTAGTTCTCTACGACTTATCAAAACTTCATTTCTAGTGTCTAACATAAAATCCTCCGTAATTTATTAGGACTTTCACCCCTACTAAATGTCCAATCAACCATGACTCACTTAAACTTCACTCTTGGCAACTCCCTTTAGAATTTTCAATCACCAAATATTTGATCAACTTTGACTTACTTGGACTTCGTCCTCGTCAACTCTTTTTTTGGACTTCCAAATATTCAGTGTTTGTGTCACACCCCAGAAGCACATGCTCACTCGAAAATCGGGCAGCATCTCCCCTATACGGCGGACAAGTTGAGACAAATAATACATGATCCTCATCACATAAGATGGCTTAGCCATCAAAAACTAGAAATTAAATACACAACCACACAGTTTTTATCAATATGAATAATAAAGATAAAATAACTTAAACATCGCAAAATATTTAACGTCTTTTACCTGAAATAAAGCTAAAAGAAAGTCCGAATACAAAGGAAACTCCAACATGAGTCTAAAACAAGCATAACATCTCAATAAGAGATAATACGGAAATCTTCCAAGACGATACTAGATGAAGAAATAAATACTAGACTAGGAGATAAAAACGGAAAGAAAATAATCTCCAAACCGACTTAATTACTGTGAGACTGGTAACTAGATCCTCTCCTTACTCTAAGTAACGTATCTACCTGCTACCTAAAATAAAAATAGGTGGCAGGGGTGGTGCGTCTGGGTGGACTCTGCAGGTATATGAGTAGACAAATGCATGACATCAAAAAGATATATATATCAACAAATACAACAGTGTATAGTCTCTAGGAAATAGAAGAACCTCTAAGCATGTATAAAACAACGTGAAAGCATACGAGATATCATAGTATTAAACATACATGCATGTCAACCAAATGCAGCAACCATAGCTAATATAAATGGAACAAACACAAGAAAATGCATAAATGCAATAGATGCATATGATGCAATGACATGTGTCACCTCTGACGCCAGTCAAGCTGCCAACACATCACATCTGTGTGGCCGTGTGGGTAGGGTTGTGACAACTGTACGCACTCCGACAAATATCACTGATAGATGTGGTTGAGTGAACATGATGTCGGGAAGCCAACTACTCCAAAACCCCGAGATAAAGGGGGAGCCACCAACAACTCTGATATCCCTCGGAAACAATGGTGAGGGTGTCAACTACTTACCTACAACTCCAACATCCACTGTACATGAGTGGTTGAGTGTGGCGTAACAAGATGGTTGCTCTCACTCTAGAAACTACCACAACAAATGGTTGAGTGGCAAAGCAACTAAATGACTGACGACGACTTAACCACATGGAAGCCCAACAGTCGTCAGTATGCAACAGTGCAGGTATGGTGCATGATACCAAAATGCACAAACAACCGAATAACAACGATGCAACAATATAAATAGTAAGTACTAGAAACCAACCGGAAACTAACGAATATGCAACTAAACTACTAGGTAGGGTGTCTCTAATACCAACCATCCTAGTGGTGTTTAATGAACATCTAAGTATTCGCGTACGAGCGGTACTTTATATAATGAAAAATCAATGAGAGACTGTACGGATACGAATTTTCGATTAAACTCGAAGGTCAAACAAAGGAAATATCAACTGCGATATTAAAATAACCAACAGCAAAAATCAAGGTTAAGCAGACCTATTCAGACATAAAAAGGCATGCATTTAAGGTAAAATCACTACAAGAATATAAAGGAGAAATACCCACCTTTTATGTAGAATGTATATGAGAAGAGAATCTCTCACGATCAACAGTGCGAGTCCACAGTCAAGGTCCTGTATCAAGAGCATAGTTTAGCTATTTATAAAATTACTAAATTAGCTAAACAAAATACTAAATATGACTAGGATAAATCCTAACTATAATATCTATTTAATTAACTCATAAATAACACCAGGTTCCTTCTTAACCTAATTGTTACCATTAGGTTATTAAGTTAACTTTCCAAACTAACCTAAGGAACTACCACCAATTCAAAAGCAAAAATTTCCTCTTAGTGATCCAAATCAAATTCAACTCCAAAACTAAGCACCTACTAATCCAACTCACCCAACTCCTAAATGCTGCTCACAACAACAACCAAGATAGAGCTAAAGTTGTTCACGAGGAAGTTTTGAAGTTGAATAATGTGAACAATTATACCAACCTATGCATCCTTGCTACTGGGATACCCCCAACATAAAAACGTATCTGATTAATAATGGGAAATTAAAAGCTAGATTTTATTCACGCTTAATAAATGGTAATCCAAGATAAAATAGCCAGAAGAAATTAAACAATATACAACTTCATTAGAATTCAGCATCGGAAATACGAACAATACTGACGAGAAACAAGTCCTCACTGCATGCATCTAATTAACTACAAGATCTTAGTTATATCCTACACCAATCAACACAAGAAACCCATCTCCACTGAACCAACACAAAATATCAGCCAATTCATGGTTCCAGCAAGCATTTCTAAACCTAAAGATCAATCTTTAACCTAATCCATCCTATAACTCACCTGAGATGCGCCGATGACCTCTACCTCCGTATATGCCCTTTTTCGATCAGATCCAGGAACTCAACACAGAGGATGAAGAAGAAAAGAAGAAGATCGTCGGCGTCAGTCGAGTTAGGAGGTGGAATCCCAGTGGCTTCGCTCTCGGTGGCGTCGCTCTCGGTGGCGTCGCTCGCTTAGGCAAAGGCTGCGGCGGCGTCGACTAGGGTTCCACGCGAGGTATAGCGCGACCAGAGAGACGGGGTGCTCGGAGAAGAAGAATAAGAAGGAGGAGAAGGAGAAGAGGACACTTGTGATAGCTTTGGCGGCGAGGAATGGCTCACGCGTGATGCGTGTTGCGTGCGGCGTCAGGGCGAGAAGGTTGTTGGGACCGGGTGCATGTTGACATGGATGCGGGTTCGTAATTTTAAAATTAATTACGTGCAGCGGAAGGTTTAGCATAAATAATTTCTCAAATTATTTAACCACACATCTAAGCATGCAACTTTATCTTGTGTAGACATGATCATATATTTAAAATTTTGCAGAAACGTAAACTAATTTACTTAATACCTCGCGTAACTCGAAGGAAGGGACGAGATCCAACCGTAAGCGTCCCTAGGAAGCTCTGCCTCTATTTGCGTCCACACCGAGTATCTTCGGGATGACTTCGCAAAGCCACGAGTTTCATGTTCTCGAGAACTACTAGATTCTCCGAGAACGCGACAAGAAAAACTAAGAGAGAAGTAATCACATCGGAAAAACTCACTACCAAGGTTGGCCGGAATCATAATTTCGGCGAGAAAGAAGAAGATGACTTGCGCCCAATCCCAAGGTGATGATGGCCGGAGAGGAAGATTGTCCCAACGGAAGAACTTCATCACCTCGGTGGTTCTCCTTGTGCTCACAGCAAGAAGAAGGGAGAAGAACCTTGTGGCCGGCCAAGAGTAAGAAGGGAGGAGAGGGAGAGAGCCCAGGCAAGAATACTTCGATTGATTTCCAAGCCTTGCCTTGGGTCCTTTATATAGTGGCCTCTCAACCATCAAGCCTCTCAAAAAGAGACTTATTCTATCATGCCAAGTTTTATCATATTTTAATTCATGATAAAAATCGACCAAGTCTCCTTTTTTCTTATGGAATAAATTTTCTTATCATGGTAAATCAATCCATGATTGATTTTATAAAATAAAATAAACCAATCCATGGTTCATTTTAATTTCCATGAAAAATAAACCAAACTTTGGTTTATTATATAAAAAAAATTTATATCATCCATAATTTTATAAAACAAACCACACTTGGTTTATTTTATAAATTGAACCAAAAACTTGGTTCTCTCCCTTTATTGTGGCCGGCCAAGCAAAGAGGATGGAGACCCTCTTTGGCCGGCCCATCCAAGCCACGCCCCAATGAATTAAACTTATTTAATTCATCTATTAAGTCTTCAAAAGACTTATCCATTTTACGCTTCCGATGCGTCTATAAAAAATTTAGATTCGTCTTATCGTTTGGCTTAATCAAACCTAATCTCTCTTGATTGGAAAATTCAATTTTCAACTCATTTTAAATCCCTCGGATTACTCGTAGTGCGTGTGACTAAATAGGCTTTCGATTTATGTTGGCCGTCTATAATTAATCAATTATAGATCGATCATGAGTGGCACCTAGTAGTACATCATGATCCCCAATTAATCGAAAGATCAACGGTTGACCTCAGAAATAATTCTGAAACCCTTCAACAGCTATAATGAATCGTGCCCCATTCCCTTCACCATCTTATACCCACTTGGTTCAGGACATGGTCTATGTGTGTCAGTCCCCACTAGGCTGACTACGTCACACCTAGCCCAAATAACGTTTTCTCGTCCTACGGATTCTAATTACTCTCAGTATTTAAGAGATTCATACTCTGAACATGTCATGCTCTGGCCAGAGGCTTCGAGTAACAATCCGACGATAGGCCTTGGGTATACATCTCCTCGCAAGGAGTGGTGAATCCTTTGTAGGCTGTTCAAACATCTTCGGGCACTTCGGCTTATACCCAATCATCCTGGGTCCACACCTCCTTGGAGATGCTTGCTTAAGATGTCAAAGTATAAGTCTCCATGACCAAGATGACTTGAACACCGCAAGTCAAAGGAACATCGCAATTAAGCTGCAGTAAGAACTTCATTGACATATCTATATGTAGACTACCATATAAAGTTTTACAGCCAGTCACTCCAATGAACTAGTTCCCTTAACTAACATTCATATTTATCTCCGGGCATCCCAATGTCACCCGCCAGTGAGAATCAGCTGATTAGAGAATAACCCATGCTAGTCTCAACAGAATTGATAGTGTCCGTATTTATCAATTCATCGACTAGGGACAATTTCAATACTTTACAATTGCACATGTAGAGATAATCACTAGTTGTGAATTCATCACAAATTCTCTCATGCTGTGAATTGTATTGCGGACATTCAGTAAATGAGTTTAAGATCTCAATCAAATACATAAACATGTATACTCAAATAGTGAATATTCATTTATTAAAATAAATGATTACAATCATAAGGCGATTGCCTTAGGATATTTTTCTCATATCACTAACAAAGGTAACGACGGAAAGAGTGTTTTTTAGGGAGGAATTGTTTAGGGTTTATAATAGTTTTTCTCTTTTTGCAAAAAGGCCCTCCAAGTTCACTTATTTGCAAACTACTCCCTAATTTTTGAATTTTTCCTCTTTAACCCCTTGAATTTCGGTATTTAACATTCTCCCTCACAACTAAAATTTGGCCCCCAAATTTCGCTAGCATACCACAACAGGTACTTGTCAATCACATCAGGTATCAACAACTCAAATATAACATCAATACTGAATGCAACTCAACCATACGCACCTCAGGTAAATAGATGAGGGTAGTGAGCTCTGATCGTATGCTTGAGCTCCCAAGTAGCTCCTCATCAGAGTGGTGCTGACAACCAACTGAATAGTCTTGTTCCTCAACCGATGCTCTTTGCGGTCCAGAATCCACATAGGTACCTCCTCGTAGGTCGCGTCTGGCTGGAGTGAGATCGACACCTCCGATAACACATGTGTAGGATCTGGTACATATTTACTTAACATGGAAACATGAAACACATAGTGAACCAGCCAAAGACAGTGGTAGTGTCAGACGATAAGCTACTGCTCCAATCCACTCCAAAATCTGAAATGGTCTAATGTAGCACGGAGCTAGCTTACCTCGCAAACTAAATCTCTTCACCCCTTTCGTGGGTGATACTCGTAAGAACACGTGATCGCTCACGGAGAACTCCAAGGGGCTGTGTTGCATAACTCTTTTGGCGGTCCTGAGCCTCTGACAAACGACATCTGATAATACGGACTAGCTCTGCGTCACGCTGAATACTTCGAGGTCCTAGCAACTGAGATTTCCCAACCTCCTCCCAGAGGGTGGGTGTCCTGCAGGCCCTACCATACAACGCCTTAAATGGTGCCATCTAGATAGCCGAATGATATCTATTATTATAGGTCAACTCAACCAAGTGCAAGTGATCTTCCCAGTTGCCTCCAAAATCCATATCATAGGATCTGAGTAAATCCTCTAGAGTTTGAATAGTACGCTCTGACTGTCCGTCTGTCTGCGAATAAAAGGTTGTACTGAATCGAAGCTCGGTACTCATGGCCTGCTGCAAACTCTTCCAAAACCGCAAGTGAAACGCGGGTCTCTGTCTGATATGATGCTCAGAGGGACACCATGTAGTCTGATAATCTCACGGTAGTACAGCTCTACCAGCTTGTCCAGTGAATCTGTCCTCTGAATCCCCAAGCAATGAGCAGATTTGGTTAATCGATCAATGATCACCCAAATCGCATCATGTTTTCTCCGAGACCTCAGTAACCCCACAACAAAATCCATAGTGATGTGCTCCTATTTCCACTCAGGAATAGAGATCTTCTACAGTAATCCAGCAGGTCTATGATGCTCGACCTTCACTTGCTGGGACACCAGACATCTAGCTACAAAATCTGCAATGACTTTCTTCATACCGTTCCACCAGTTGGAACGTCTCAAATCTCAGTACATACGGGTTCCACCAGGATGTATAGCAAATCGAGATCGATGAGTCTCCTGAAGCAACTCACCATGACCGGATGTGACTTAGGTATGCACAATCTCCCTCGGAAATATAGAATACCCTCGTTATCTCGTGTAAAGTCAGTCTGCTACTATGAGGCTATCCGGCTGCCTAGGAACTGTAGATGCTGATCACTAGCCTGAGCCTGTCTGATCCTCGTCCTGATCGAAAATTATGCAACCATAGTTACCAATAACCCTTTCTTTGCCTGACCCTGCTCCTCTAGTCCCAACTCTAAGAAGTTCTATACTAAGTCTGTGACCATAACCCGGTGACAAGCCAGAACACTTCGGGATTTTCTGCTTAGTGCATCTACAACCACATTAGCTTTCCCTGGATGGTAGCTAATAGTACAGTCGTAATCCTTTAGGAATTCAATCCATCTCATCTAACGAAGATTCAGCTCCTTCTGAGTGAATAGATACTTGAGGCTCTTGTAATATGTGAAAATCTCAAACGTGACGCCGTAAAGATGGTGTCTCCATATCTTCAAGGCAAAAATAATGGCTGCAAGCTCTAGTCGTGAACTGGATAGTTATTCTCATGCTCCTTTAACTGACGAGAAGCATAAGAGACTACCCATCCATGCTGCATCAAAGCTTTGCCCAAACCCTGATGTGATGCGTCAATGTAGAGTACGAAACCATCCTCTCCCGAAGGTAACACTAAAACAGGCGCAGACACCAATCGCCGCTTGAGCTCCTGAAAACTGGTCTCACAAACTTCTGTTCAAACAAATTTCACGCCCTTTCTGGTCAGACGTGCCAACGGTGAAGTAATGTTGGAAAGCCCCTCAATAAACCGTCGATAATAACCGGCCAATCCGAGAAAACTACGCACCTCCTGAACTAACTTAGGCTGCTCTCAACTGGTGACAGCCTCGATCTTATGGGGATCTACAGAGATACCTCTACTGGAAACAACGTGTCCAAGAAAACCCACAGAAGACAACTAGAAAGCACACTTGCTGAACTTCGCATACAACTGCTCCCGCCGGAGCGTCTTCAGGACGATGCGAACATGGCGCACATGTTCCTCCTCGGAACGGTAGTAAATCAGGATGTCATCGATGAAAATAATAACAAACTGATACAAATACTCCATAAAGACCCGATTCATCAAATCCATGAATACTACAAGAGCATTGGTAAGCCCAAATGGCATTACCAAAAACTCATAATGTCCGTACCGAGTGCAGAAAGCTGTCTTCTTCTATCTAATCCTCTGATCCTCAACTGGTGATATTCTGACCGCAAATCAATCTTAGAATACACTGAGGTATCCTTCAATTGATCAAACAAATCTTCGATACGAGGCAGGGGATATTTGTTCTTAATAGTCACTGCATTCAACTACCTGTAATCGATACATAACATCATAGAACCATCCTTCTTCTTGACGAATAGAACTGGCGAACCCCATGGAGATACGCTAGCATGAATGAATCCCCTGTTAAGCAACTCTTGAAGCTGGACCTTACACTCATCCAACTTCTTAGGCGTCATATGATACAGAGCCTTTGATATCGGTGCTGTCCCCGAAATCAACTCAATCATGAACAAGACTTGCCTACTGGGAGGCAAATTAGGAAGCTCCTCTGGGAAGATGTCGGGAATTCTCAGACTACTGAAACATCCGAGAGCTGAGGGCTACTGCTGTCATCAGTGTTGATCAATGACAAAAGAAAACCCTGGCATCCATGTGACATAAGCTTCTAGGCCTGAAGTGCAGAGATAATCAAAATCTCATCATCTCTGGTGCCAATGAATTCCAACGAAGGTTGGTTCGGAGGCTAAAACGTGACCACCCTCTCTTGGCAATCAACTGTGGCATGATAGGCCACCAACGAGTCCATACCCAGAATAATATCAAATTCTACCATCTCAAGAACTAACAGATCCATGATGAGAGTATAATCGCCGAAATCCAATGGATATGCCTTGGCTTCCTGCTGTTGGGGCAATCTATGGTCCGGAGTGACAAAGTATTTTGATGTTTGGGCAAAGAGTTTAAGTTAGGTTTACCCTTATGTTTTGATATGTGTATTGGAGTATGCAGGTCTTGCAGGATACACATTGACTTAGCTGGACGGCTTTGGAAACGGTGAAGGGTGGCATGGAGGTAAGCCGTGGGCTTTTGTGCGCACCTGAGGGACTATGGATAGCAGGGACGATGAGCCAAGGGGCGCGGACTTTGAGGTATGCGTGAAGGATGACATGGAGGCAAGCTGGAGGCTTGTGTGCACATCTGAGGGATGGGAGCCAAGGATGAAGAGGGCACGAAGGCAACAGTCGAGGCTGCTGGTGAGGAGTCAGCTGAGTCGTGAGGGAACGAGTGCTGAGGGAATGTACTCAGGGGAAATTCTAGGGGTCGAGTGCTGAGGGAATTGTACATTGGAAGGAAAACCTAGGTGGGCAATCGACTGGGGTTTTGGCACTCGACTGGTAAATCTCACAGTAACATCAGTCGACTGATATGGGGGCAGTCGATGTTGATGCAATCTGACCCTAATTGTTATTTTGCTGTTGACAATGATTTAAGTTTAGGCTAATAAGTTGAGTCTGGTTTAAGTCCTGGTCGGGGACTGGGCATGACTCCCGGTGAGTGAAGCCGGGTGACTGAAACCCAGGTGAGTGAAGCTGGGTCCTGGTGAGTGAAGTCGGGTGATTAGAACCTCGGTGAGTGAAGCCGGGTCCTGGTGAGTGAAGCCAGGTGATTGGAAACCCCGGTGAGTGAAGCCGGGTCCTGGTGAGTGAAGCCAGGTGACTGAAACACCGGTGAGTGAAGCGGGGTCCTGGTGAGTGAAGCCAGGTGATGGAAATCCCGGTGAGTGAAGCCGGGTGACTGAAACCCTGGTGAGTGAAGCCATGTCCTAGCTAGGGAAGCTAGGTTGAACGAAGTCCCGGTGAGTGAAGCTGGGCACGAAGTCTTGGTCCGGGGGACTGAGCATTGTGTGTACTGGTTGGGGAGGGCACGTGAGCTCGTTCTTTGGGACCAGAATGAGTCAAAGAAGGCTAGGGAGGCTGTTCTCTGGACTTAGAGCTGATTTGGTCGAAGTTGGATCGGTCTGGAGACCGATCAGGGAGTTAGCACGAACTCCCCGTTGGGATCGGTCTGGTGACCGATCCAGGGAAGTCTGATCATTCTGGTGAACGATCAGAGGGAGAGCCAAATGCTTCTGTTAGGCTCCTGATCGTTCTGGTGAACGATCAGGAAGAGAACAGAAGGCTTATACTGGGTTTCTGATCGTTTTGGTGAACGATCAGAGAGAGTTCAGATGGGTTCACAAAGGTTTCTGTGAGGACATTTGATCGGTTAGCCTGACCGATCAAATGTCGAGACATTCCTCATCCTGACCGATCAGGATGGCTCCTGATCGGTCAGGGAGTGAACTGATCGGTCAGGTGATCGATCAGGGTACAACCTGATCGGTCAGGTGACCGATCAGGGGTTTTGGCCTGCGGAAGCTGTAGAAAGCTCCAGCAAGTGTTGGATCGGTTCGGTGACCGATCCACGATCTATGATCGGTCAGTGTGACCGATCACAAGAAGTCCGCGATCCCTGTTTTCTCACTGTGGACTGATCGGGCTGAAGCCTGATAGGTCAGGGCCTACCCTGATCGGTCTAGTGACCGATCAAGGTCCTCTCTGATCGGTCTGTGGACCAATCAGTAGCTGAAAACTTTAATTCAAATCCGCTGTCAGACATCTGATCGCGTCTGTTTCCTCTGTGTTTTCTCTGCTGCTTATTGATTCCCGTTTAATTTCATTTTCTAAGTGTCTGCTAAGTGTGCAGGTGATACAGGGAGGATTCAAACAATGGAGGAGAGTCAACTAGGGACTTTCCATTGAGCAGGTTTGGCTGTTTTCTCTTCTCAGGTTTCAATGGCCGTCTGGCGCTGCTGGTAATGGTTGGGAAGCTGATGAACTGATCTGGGGCTCGGCTGAAGAGAGTTCAGGGAGTCCAGAAGAGGTCAATGTAGCTGGGGCAGGTGTAGATGAGTAGCTGGGAGCTGCAGAGGCGCGCCTGTGACCTGGGTTTTGGGCAGAGGCTTAAGAGTGGGTAGCAAAGAAGCCTCAGTATCTCTTTTGCGACAACTTTGATCATTCTGAACCTTAAGCAATCTCTTGTAAAGCTGAAACCTTGAGTCTATGGAGGAAGTTGCGAGTGGATCAGCAAGCAAACGAAGAGCTGAGGGTTCTTGCGTTGGTGGTGCCTTGCTATGCACGGTGATTTGTTCTCCTGTTCACATACGTGAGTTTGCTTGCGATCGGTAAGATCATCCTTTTCAGTCTCTGTACGCTTAATTCATATCTCTTGAGACTATTTATGTGGAGAGGTTTCTCCATCGAGAAGGAGGCACTTGATATCCGGATTTTCCGGGGCTTAATCTGTCGACTATCAAGGGATCGCCCACCTCACGGGCACGCCAAGGAGTAGGGGCAAGTTATCCCCGAACCTAGTAAACCATCTTTGTTAGCGTCTTGAGTTTGTGTTTAGTTTTAGAGTTTTATCTCCTGTTTAGTTTCTGCATTGTTTCTGCATTTAATCTTGTAGTCTTTCGTTGCTAACCCTTCAAGTGCAGGGAAACTTCAAAGTTCGAATAGTTTATGTCTGGCTACAATCCCCCCCCCCCCTTTCTAGCCATCCAAGCACCAACAAGTGGTATCAGAGCTTGGGACTCTGTTCAACGGATCAACACTCGAGAGTTTACAACAACAATGGCAATGAGAGAAGGATACAGCACCACCCGACCACCCTTCTTCGACGGGGCAGATTTCCAGTATTGGAGATCACGCATGGAGTACAACCTCAAGACCGACATAGGTATGTGATTTTCGGTGAAGGAGGGGTTCACTCCTCCAAATGACGCTGAGGGAAAGGAGCTTGACTCCTCAAGGTGGTCGACTGAGCAAACTCACAAGGGAGAAGCCGATGCGAAAGCGGTGGTCACCTTGCAGTGCGGGATGACCAAGGACCAATTGATAAAAGTTGGTCCCTTCACAAGCGCCAAGGACCTTTGGAATAAGCTTATCGAACTCCATGAAAGCACCTGGGACTCAAGGATAGCCAAGAGGGACTTGTTCCTCAACCAACTACAAAATCTGACCATGAAGGAGTCCGAGACGGTAAGTGAACTCCATGGTCGTTTCAAAGAGATACTCAACGGTCTCCACTCCATTGATGAAAAGGTCGAGAACCGCGACCTTGTGAGGTACGTTCTAAAAGCTTTCCAAGGAATGCTTTGTGGTCATCCATGGTGGATGCCTACAAGGTTTCCAAGGATTTGTCAATTGATAAAATAGATGATTTATTTTGTGAAATGGAGCTACACGAAATTGCTAACAAAGGCCCCAAGGAGAAGGGGATTGCACTTGTGGCAGGGGACAAGACCAAGAAGAAGAAGGAAAAGAAGGAGGTCTCTTCTTCTTCATCTGAGTTCGAGTACGAGGAGGATGGTAGCGAGTCATCTTCATCCGAGATGGCTAATTTCGTAAGGAGGATGATGAGGAAGATTCGACGCTACAAAGGCAAAGGTAATACAAGTGAAGTTAAACTTGATAAGACTAATGTTACATGCTTTGAGTGTAGCAAGAAAGGACATTACAAGAGTGAATGTCCAAAGCTAAAAATGAAGGAGGAGAAATCGAAGAAGAAGAAGAAGGCTTTGAAGGCCACGTGGGATGAATCTTCTTCTAGTTCATCCGAAGAAGAGAAGGAAGAGAAGAGTACTCGCCATATAGCTCTCATGGCCATTGGAGATGTGGAGAGCTGTGATGAATCCATGGACTCCTCAAACGCGGCTTCATCATCTTTAGATGATGAAGTGGTAATTTCTCCTGAATTAGACAAATGTTATAGAACTATTGCATGCTTAACCGAATTGTTAAAGAAATCTAAAGAAAAGGTTAGGTCATTAAATGTAGAAGTAGAACAACTAAAATCCTCTAAGAATGAGGATCTTGATGACTTGCATGTAGAAGTCTTAGAAGATGAAAGAAAAGCCTTGAAGGGTGAGGTTGAGAAACTCAAGAGTCTTCTTGAAAAATTCTCAACTAGCTCTAAGACTTTGGATATGATTCTAAACGCTCAAAGAGCGGTTTACAACAAGGCCGGTATAGGTTACCAACCTAAAGAACCAACTTTTGTTTCTTTGATGTCTAGGACTCATGTTAGATCACATAAGGTTCCTAGGATCCAATAGAAAGTGGTCAAGGCATGGGTGCCTAAGTCATGCATTGTAGATGCTTTAGGTCCCAAGATTTGGGTACCTAAATCATTCATTTTTTTCGTATTGTGTAGGCTTTGATTGAGGGGGAGCATCTATCAACTTGGTTCGTTGATAGTGGGTGCTCCAAACATAAGACCGGTGATGGATCTTTATTCACTACCCTTCAAAGCAAAAGTAGAGGTAATGTATCTTTTGGTAACAATGGTAGCCTTAAGGTTGTAGGGATAGCAGACATTCAAATATCCGGATGTCTTAGAATTAAAAATGTCCTTCTAGTCAAGGGGATGACATTTAATCTCCTAAGTGTCAGTCAATTATGTGATGCGGGTTACACAATTGAATTTTATCCAAGTCAATGTCTAGTTAGACAAAATGACATACTTGACACGGTACTAGTAGGCACAAGGATAGATAACATTTATCAAGTTTCTTTTAAAAGTGCTATTAATTCTTTTGTTAAGTGTTTCATGTCAAGAGAAGATGAGTCCACCCTTTGGCACCGGGGATTGGCACATGTGAACATGAAGAACATCCGGAAATTGGCCAAGAAAGGACTTGTTCGTGGCTTACCGAGCATCAAGTACGAAAAGGAAAAGCTTTGTGATGCATGTCAAATGGGTAAGCAAACGAAATCTTATCACAATGGTAAAAGCGCTGTAAGTACCTCTACTACTTTAGATTTACTACACATGAATTTATTTGATTGTAGTACTATAATATCTTTAAATGATAGTAGATATTATTTTATGATCATTGATAACTTTACAAGATACACTTGGACATATTTTTTAAAATATAAGGATTAAACCCTAGATGTTTTATTTCATTTTGTAGAAGAATTGAAAATGAAAAATCAACAACAATTAAAACAATTAGGAGTGATCATGGAGGAGAATTTCAAAACCAAAGATTTTTAAAATTTTGTCAAGAGTGAGGATATAGACATGAGTTCTCTACTCTTAGAACAGCACAGCAAAATAGTGTTGTAGAGAGGTAGAACCGAGTCTTACAAGAGGCTACACGAAGCATGCTCAATGTGAAATTTATGGTGCATTTCTGAACTTGGGTTCAGAAGGCTGAAAAATTAGTTTTCAGCGTGCCAGTCGACTGGTAACTGTCACAGTCGACTGGTAAAGGCTGGAAAATGGGTTTCAACTATTGGAAGGTGTCCAAATGATGTAAAACAAGTGTGGAACCTTTGGGGGGGGGGAGGTTAGTACACTGTGTTTATAATCATTTAGGGGTTAAAGAGTCCAATAAGGGGGAAATTGTTAGAATCGTTTTGATGTATAGCAAAGGGAGAGAAGTGTTGGGTTTAATTTGGGAAACCAAACACTCCTTTGCAAGAAATCCTATGTCTAGGGGGGCTTAGATAAAGGGGGAGCATTGTTGCTCCATTCATGGCGTAAGGGGAACCTTGGAGGGATTCTTAAAAAGCCTTTGTAAGTCCAATGTAGGGAGAGCCTTTGAGAGGTTTTACAAAGTCCGTTTTGGTAAAAGTCCTAACTCTTGGAAAGGTTAGGTGTGGGATGCCTTGGGATAGAATCCATGTTTGCATTGCATATGCATTGGCGGTGTAAGTCTATGGTGGAGCCTTGGCAACGTAAGTCCAAATGGTTGTTAGCATTTTATTTGCTATTTGTTTTCCCTAACTGAAACGTATTGCCAAACATCAAAATTGGGGAGATTGTTGGGGCAATCTATGGTCTGGAGTGACCATGTGTTTTGATGTTTGGGCAAAGGTTTTAAGTTAGGTTTACCCTTGTGTTTTGATATGTGTATTAGAGTATGCAGATCTTGCAGGATACACATTGACTTAGTTGGGCGGCTTCGGGAATGGTGAAGGGTGGCATGGAGGCAAGTCGTGGGTTTGTGTGCGCACCTGAGGGACTATGGATAGCAGGGACGATGAGCTGAGGGGCGCGGACTTCGAGGCATGCGTAAAGGATGGCATGGAGGCAAGCTAGAGGCTTGTGTGCGTATCTGAGGGACGGGAGCCAAGGATGAAGAGGGCGCGAAGGCAACAGTCGAGGCTGCTGGTGAGGAGTCAGCTGAGTCGTGAGGGTACGAGTGCTGAGGGAATGTACTCGGGGGAAATCTTAGGGGTCGAGTGCTGAAGGAATTGTACTCGGGAAGGAAAACCTAGGTGTGCAGTCGACTGGGGTTTTGGCAGTCGACTGGTAAACCTCACAGTAACATCAGTCGATTGCTATGGGGGTAGTCAACTAGTAGTTGATAGGAATTCGAACGTTGGGCTTGCAACGGACGAATTTCAGTGGGGGCAGTCGACTGCCCTGGGAGCTGTTGATTGGTAGCTGGAGTTTCAGCCTTGAGACCTATTTAAAGGGGCTCGGGTTTGGCTGAGAACTCCTGACGAATATGGCTTTGGTTAAAGGCCAAATAGTAGTCTAAGAGCTCAGAAGTGTGTCCAGGATTGTGGTGAGGTTTCTTCACCCACAAGGAGCTACACGAGCTAGCCGGAGGGCATCCGGGGAGTGTTCCACCGAAGGATCGAGGGATCGTCCACCTTACGGGCAGCCGTGGGGTAGGAGCGTCATCTCCGAACCACGTAAAGGTTGGTGTTAGCGTTGTTTCATTTTGTTATTATTTTTTCTGCTTGCGCACGCTAACATCGTAGGAAGAACGAATCGAAGAAAAGCTATTCACCCCCCCCCCCTCTAGCTTGATGAACACGATCTAACACCTGCGTCATATTCTATACCTCACCGGATGGCAGAGACACTGACAGATATTGTGATCTAAGAGTAGGCAACCTACTAATCTTTCGCATAAACAACCGTGATATAAAAGAACTAGAACTACCGGTATAAACAAGCAATTTAGCAGGAAATACAACCCGTGTGAATCGACCCTTCATAGACGCTGCCAACAACGGAATCCGAACTCTGTCCAGAATCCAACCTGCTTGGGCTGGGGGTACCATTTGTTAGTGATATGAGAGAAGTGTCCTAAGGCAATCGCCTTATGATTGTAAACATTTATTTTAATAAATAATAATTCATTATTTGAGTATACATGTTTGTGTATTTGATTGGGATCTTAAACTCATCTACTGAATGTCCGCAATATAATTCACAGCATAAGAGAATTTGTGATGGGATCACAACTAGTGATTATCTCTACATGTGCAATTGTGAAGTATTGAAAGTATCCCTAGTCGATGAATTGATAAAAACGGACACTATCAATTCTGTTGAGACTAGCATGGGTTATTCTCTAATCAGCTGATTCTCACTGGCGGGTGACATTGGGATGTCCAGAGATAAACATGGATGCTAGTTAAGGGAACTAGTTCATTGGAGTGACTAGCTGTAAAACTTCATATGGTTATCTATACAGATATGTCAATGAAGTTCTTACTGCAGCTTAAGTGCGATGTTCCTTTGACTTGCGGTGTTCAAGTCATCTTGGTCATGGAGACTTATACTTTAACATCTTAAGCAAGCATCTCCAAGGAGGTGTGGACCCAGGATGATTGGGTATAAGCCGAAGTGCCCGAAGATGTTTGAACAGCCTACAAAGGATTCGCCACTCCTTGCGAGGAGATGTATACCCAGGCCTATCGTCGGATTGTTACTCAAAGCCTCTGGCCAGAGCATATCATGTTTAGAGTGTGAGTCTCTTAAATACATGAGAGTAATTAGAAATCCAAAGGACGAGAAAGACACTACTTGGGATAGGTGTGACGTAGTCAGTCTAGTGGGGACTGACACAAACAGGCCATGTCCTGAATCAAGTGGGTATAAGATGGTGAAGGGAATGTGGCACGATTCATTAAAGCTGCTGAAGGGTTTCAGAATTACTTCTGAGGTCAAACCGTTGATCTTTCGATTAATTGGGGGTCATGATGTACTACTAGGTGCCACTCATGATCGTTCTATAATTAGTTGATTATAGACGGCCAACATAAATCGAAAGCCTATTTAGTCACACGCACTACGAGTAATCCGAGGGATTTAAAACGAGTTGAAAATTGGATTTTCCGATCAAGAGAAATAAGTCGAATCTGAATTTATCAGAGGCGCAATGGAAGCTAAAAATGGCTAAGTCTTTTGAAGGCTTATTGGGCGAATTAAATGAGTTTAATTCGCGATCGGTTCGGCTTAGTTTGGCCGGCCAAAGAGGGTGCCAAACCCCTTTGGTTTGGCCGGCCACATCAAGGGGAAGAAACCAATTTATTTGTTTTAATTAATAAAATAAATCTAGCGCGATTTGTTTTATAAATTATGGATAAATAAATTTGTGTAAAGAAATTTATATAAATAAATTTATAGAAATTTATTCTTTTATGGAAATTAAAATGATCCATGGAATGGTTTATTTTAATTTTATAAAATCAATTATGAATTGATTTTTTCATAATAAGAAAGTTTATAAATTTCTTGTAAAATTTATTCCATAATAAAAGGAGATATATATTTGGTTTTATTATAAAGTTAGTTATAATAAAACTTGGCTTAAACGGAATAATTCATAAGAGAATTTATAGGATAAATTTGTTATGAAAATTCCGTTAAGAGGGAGACTTGGCAAGGGAGATGCTACTATATAAAAGAACCAAAGGCAAGCCTTTAATTCCAATTGAGTTATCAAGAGAGTAGTAGCTCCTTCCCTTTCTCTCTTAATCTCTCCCTCTCCTTCTCCCTTCCCCTTAGGGTCGGCGCCCACATCCCCTAATCCTAGGGCCGGCGCCCAAGCTACACCACCTAGGGCCGGCGCTTCCTCCTCCTAGGGTCGGCGCAAGCTTCCATCAAGAAGGAACCGAAGAAGAAGAAGAAGAAGCGGATCGCATCTCCTACCTTCCCGGAATTTAGATTCCGATTCTTGGTGGTTAGTTTCCTATCTTTTCTCTTGTTGTTCTAGTTGTGCCTTTAGAGAATCTAGTAGTTCTCGTCGGCACAAAACTCGTGACTTTGCGAAGTCATCCCAAAGAGAACTCGGCGTGGATGCGAATAGAGGCGGAGCTTCCAAGGGACGCTACGGTTGGATCTCGTCCCTTACTTCGAGTTACGCGAGGTAATAAGTAAATTAGTTTACTTTTCCACAAAGTTTTAATTTATGATCATGTCCACACATCATAAGGTTGCATGCTAGATACGTGGTTAAAGTAATTTGAGAAATTATTTTATGCTAATTCTTCCGCTGCACGTAAAAATTTAAAATTTTACGAACCCGTATCCTTGTCAACATGCACCCGGTCCCAACAGTGGTATCAGAGCCGGTTAGTGTTCGACATAATCATATAATTGTTTTGTGGAAAACTTTGTCATGATCTCAATTTTGGAAAAAATTTTCAATTATGGAAATTTTCAAATTATAATAAATTTTAGATTTAGGAATTTCTAAGTTTGGAAATCCTCATGAAATTTCGTAAACTTTTGAAATTTTCTAGTTTCTGAAATTTTATAATAATTGTGAAAACTTCCCATCTTTGGAAACTTTCCAATTTTGGAAATTTTTCTATTTTAGAAATTTTCAAATTTTGAAAATATGTATGTTTTCTTTGTACCAGAAACTTACAATTATTCTGAAAACCTATTATGAAATCTCGCAATTTTGGGCACTTTCTTTCAAGAAAGTCTAGACAAATTTATGGACAATTAATTGACAATTAAATTTGAATTGGTTTTTAAATTGACAATAAAATTCTTTATTTTGGATTGAGCCTCGGGGAGCCGTCCAATTTAAAGTTAGTTGTTGTAATTTAATTTTCTAATTTTAAATGAGATTGTCATGTTTAATTTGGTTACGCTTCCGAAGCGGACCAAATTGGATTTACGACAAATTACTTTTCTTTGGGTATCTGAGTCTCGGGGAGCCACCCTTAGAAAATGATTTGTTGTAATTAATTAAATCCATGAATAAAATATGATTTAAGAGGTGATGCTCTTACATATTGTTGTCTCCAAAATTAATTAGGAAAATAGTTTCCTATAGAGTTTTCTTAAATGAGATTTTCATGAAAATAATATGTGGTTGAATTAAGGGATTTGTCTCTTAATTTAATAAGATTTGATTTAGAGAAATCAAAGTCTTAAAACATATTATTTCCGAAATTGATTATGACAATTTAGGAAATTGTTTCCCAAAACAATTCCTTAAATAAAGTATGAAATTAGAATTAGGAAATCCGGTTCCTAATTCAAATAATGAGACTTGATAAATTAAGTCACATACATACTTTATTAAGGAAATCGTTAGTCATGATATAATTCTATGTCATGAATGTGCTTAGAAAAGAAAGGATGAGACCCAAAACCCCTTACAAAATATTAAGGCCAACACCTTCCATTAATATGGTTAGAATCGAAGTTTTGTTTCTCGTTTGGGTTGATGGACACATCCATGCCCGGCTTGAACCTCAACATGTTCAAACCATGAAATTAGTTTATGAATAATATAGTAGGAGTCAGAGGTCAATCCTTAGTTTTGGTTGTTGGACACATCCAAGTCTGACTAAACGGTTGAATGAGCTCCAACCATATTAAAACTATTTCTTGATTAATGGGTCAGCCTTAAGCTTGGAGCATCGATTTGTTGTGCCACAGCCAAGGTCGATGTAAAGAGAGGTGCAATTGGGTGCTATGTATAATGTTGCATACTTGTTAATGAGTTAACAACCCAATGATTTATGCAAACATTCAATTAGTTGATAGCATAAAGTGATAGTTACTTATATGTGATGTGTAATCGGTATAATTACCTACCTTCATAGCTAAGAATGACTTGATGGCCACAGCCATGGTGGTTCTTATCTATGGTTGGATATCAACCTATTTGGAGATGTTCCTACGATCTCCCGAATTGATAAAAAGGGTTATTCAATTTGAAAAATAAATAAGATTTTATTTATGTATGTTGATACATTCTTTAATCATTCTTCTCACATAAGCTCAATTTGTATTTCTAGGTTAATCACTCGATCATGTCTTCTTTGAATTTGCGTTCCATCTTGGACACCAATAAACTGACCGGGCCAGAGGGTGCAACTCCAGACCAGTTAATGGCCTATCAGAAACATGTGACCGATTCTGAACTTGCGAGTTGCATCATGCTAGCCTCTATGATACCTGAGCTGCAAAAGCAGCATGAGCATATGGATGCTTATACCATCATCTTCCATCTTCATGAGTTGTTTGAAGAGCAGGCGAGATCCGAAAGGTTCGAAGTCTCCAGACTCCTCTTCACCACTAAGATGCAGGAAGGCACTTCTGCCTCGCAGTTTGTGTTAAAGATGTTGGGGTACATTGAGCGACTGAACACACTCGATTTTGCAATGGATCATGAACTAAGTATTGACTTAATTCTGAGTTGTTTGCCCAAAAGTTATTCACAATTTGTGAAGAACTATCGGATGAACAAACTAGAGACTACCATTCCTGAGTTGCTCATCCTGCTGAAGACTGTAGAGCCTTCTGTAAAGCCGGATCAAAAGGCGGTACTATTAGTTGGTTCCTCGAAGAAAGGTTCTAAGAGGAAGGCCAAAGAACAGAATAAAGGAAAGAAGAAAAAGGCCAAAAAGACTGAAAAGAAACCAAAAGGAACTTGCCATCATTGTGGCAAGGAGGGTCACTGGCGAAGAAACTGCAAGGTTTATCTTGAGTCCTTGAAGAATAAGGCATCCGATGCCCCATCCTCTTCAGGTATCTTCGTTATTGAATGTCACTCTATTTCCTCAAATACCTGGGTACTTGATACTGGGTGTAGCTCACATATATGTAATGACATACAGGGGCTAAGGAATAGAAGAAGACTCGTCAGGGGAGAAGCGGATTTGCGAGTTGGAAATGGAGCAAAGATTGCTGCTGTTGCCATCGGAACATATTTGCTAAAGCTCCCGACTGGGCGTGTCTTAGAATTGGATAATTGTTATTTTGTTCCTTCGTTAATAAAGAATATTGTATCTATTTCATGTTTGAATGAAAAAGGTTATCATTTAACTTTTAGTAACAATTGTTGTTACATAACGTTAAATGACGTTCTTTATGGGAATGGAATTTTGTGCAATTGGTA
>JAGFNQ010007798.1:0-230976 GCA_024364735.1 Boesenbergia rotunda | reverse complement strand
ATGACGTGTTACTCATAAGCGATGACGAACCTATCAGTTATGAAGATGTTCTGAAATGTTCAGAAAGGGACAAATGGCTTGAGCCATGAAGTGGAAATGGATTCCATGTACGAAATCAAGTATGGGACTTGGTTAACCCACCTGAAGGGATTAAACCCATAGGGTGCAAGTGGGGTTTTCAAGAAGAAAACGACATGGAAGGGTAATGTGTTACCTTTAAGGCTAGATTAGTGGCAAAAGGATATCGTCAGAAACAAGGAATTGATTATGACGAAACCTATTCGCCAGTAGCTATGCTTAAATCCATTCGGATGCTCCTAGCCATAGCAGCTCATTATGATTATGAGATATGGCAAATGGATGTGAAAACAGCTTTCCTTAATGGAAACCTGCTTGAGGATGTATACATGATACAACCTGAAGGTTTCACATCGGTTGATAAAACCAAAGTATGCAAGTTTCGACGATCCATATATGGACTGAAGCAAGCATCTAGGAGCTGGAACATCCGTTTTGATGAGACAATCAAAGAGTTTGATTTCTCACAAAATCCTGACGAACCTTGTGTGTACAAGAAGGTTAGTGGGAGTGCAGTCGTATTCCTAATATTGTATGTCGATGACATATTACTTATAGGAAACGACATATCAGTTTTACAGACAGTTAAAAATTTGGTTGTCCAAAACTTTCTCCATGAAAGACCTGGGAGAAGCAACCTATATCCTTGGGATTAGAATCTATAGAGATAGATCAAAACGGTTGCTTGGTCTTTCGCAGTCTACATATATAGACCGAGTGCTAAAAAGGTTTAGCATGTCGAAATCCAAGAAAGGTTACCTTCCCATCAGGCATGGGATCAACCTTTCAAAGTCTATGTGTCCGCGCACAGAAGATGAGAGGATTTGCATGAACAAGATTCCTTATGCATCCGCGATAGAATCTATCATGTATGCTATGTTATGTACAAGGCCCGATGTATCGTATGCTTGAGCGTCACAAGCAGATACCAGTCGGATCCAGGAATGGATCATTGGGCGGCTGTCAAGACAATCCTTAAGTACTTAAGAAGAACTAAGGATGTGTTCCTAATATATGGAGAAGGAGATATGGTAATACGTGGGTATACAGATGCCAGTTTCCAGACAGATAAGGATGACTCCAAATCTCAGTCTGGATACATATTTACTTTGAATGGAGGCGCAATAAGTTGGAAGAGTTCCAAACAAGACACCGTAGCGGATTCTACCACGAAAGCGGAATATATCGCAGCTTCGGATGCAGCAAAGGAAGGAGTCTGGATCAAGAAGTTTGTCTCCGAACTTAGTGTGGTTCCAACCATTGATGAAGCAGTGCCGGTTTACTGCGACAACAATGGAGCTATTGCACAAGCAAAGGAACCAAGGTCTCATCAGCGATCCAAACACGTGCTTCGCCGCTATCATCTGATCAGAGAGATTATAAGTAGGAATGATATACAAATTGAGAAAATTCCCACTGAAAGGAATTTAGCGGATCCTTTAACTAAGGCCTTGCCTCAGAGCAAGTTTGAGGGTCATGTTAGAGCCTGTGGTATTGGATACCGTAGCGATTGGCATTAGGCCAAGTGGGAGTTTGTTAGTGATATGAGAGAAGTGTCCTAAGGCAATCGCCTTATGATTATAAACATTTATTTTAATAAATGAAAATTCACTATTTGAGTATACATGTTTGTGTATTTGATTGGGATCTTAAACTCATCTACTGAATGTCCGCAATACAATTCACAGTATAAGAGAATTTGTGATGAGATCACAACTAGTGATTATCTCTACATGTGCAATTGTGAAGTATTGAAAATATCCCTAGTCGATGAATTGATAAAAACGGACACTATCAATTCTGTTGAGACTAGCATGGGTTATTCTCTAATCAGCTGATTCTCACTGGCTGGTGACATTGGGATGTTCGGAGATAAACATGGATGCTAGTTAAGGGAACTAGTTCATTGGAGTGACTAGCTGTAAAACTTCATATGGTAATCTATATAGATATGTCAGTGAAGTTCTTACTGCAGCTTAAGTGCGATGTTCCTTTGACTTGCGGTGTTCAAGTCATCTTGGTCATGGAGACTTATACTTTAACATCCTAAGCAAGCATCTCCAAGGAGGTGTGGACCCATGATGATTGGGTATAAGCCGAAGTGCCCGAAGATGTTTGAACAGCCTACAAAGGATTCACCACTCCTTGCGAGGAGATGTATAGCCAGGCCTATCGTCGGATTGTTACTCAAAGCCTCTGGCCAGAGCATGTCATGTTTAGAGTATGAGTCTCTTAAATACATGAGAGTAATTAGAAATCCAAAGGACGAGAAAGACACTACTTGGGCTAGGTGTGACGTAGTCAGCCTAGTGGGGACTGACACACACAGACCATGTCCTGAACCAAGTGGGTATAAGATGGTGAAGGGAATGGGGCACGATTCATTAGAGCTGCTGAAGGGTTTCAGAAATATTTCTGAGGTCAACCGTTGATCTTTCGATTAATTGGGGGTCATGATGTACTACTAGGTGTCACTCATGATCGTTCTATAATTAGTTGATTATAGACGGCCAACATAAATCGAAAGCCTATTTAGTCACACGCACTACGAGTAATCCGAGGGATTTAAAACGAGTTGAAAATTAGATTTTTCGATCAAGAGAAATAAGTCGAATCTGAGTTAATCAGAGGCGCAACGGAAGCTAAAAATGGCTAAGTCTTTTGAAGGCTTATTGGGCGAATTAAATGAGTTTAATTCGCGATCAGTTCGGCTCGGTTTGGACGGCCAAAGAGGGTGCCAACCCCCTTTGGTTTGGCCGGCCACATCATTGGGGAGAAACCAATTTAATTGGTTTAATTAATAAAATAAATCTAGCGCGATTTGTTTTATAAATTATGGATAAATAAATTTGTATAAAGAAATTTATATAAAGAAATTTATAGAAATTTATTCTTTTTTATGGAAATTAAAATGATCCATGGAATGGTTTATTTTAATTTTATAAAATCAATTATGAATTGATTTTTCCATAATAAGAAAATTTATAAATTTCTTGTAAAATTTATTCCATAATAAAAGGAGAGATGTATTTGTTTTATTATAAAATTAGTTATAATGAAATGTGGTTTAAACGGAATAATTCATAAAGAAAATTTATAGGATAAATTTCTTATGAAAAATTCCGTTAAAGGGGAGACTTGGCAAGGGAGAGGCTACTATATAAAGGAACCAAGGCTAGGTTTGATTTCCTTAATAGATTGATCAAGAGATTAACTCTCTCCCTCTCTCTCTCTAACTCTCTCTCTCTCTCTAGGGCCGGCTCTCTCTCCACCCCTAGGGCCGGCGCAAGCACCTAGGGTGCCCGTGAGTTTCCTCCACCAAGTTCGTGCCGAAGAAGAAGAAGAAGCGGATCGTGACTCCTTCCTTCCTTTCCCGAAATTTTGATTCCGTTACTTGGTGGTTAGTTTCCATCCTTCTCTCTTGATTTTCTAGTTGTGTCTTTGGAGAATCTAGTAGTTCTCGTCGACACAAAACTCGTGGCTTTGCGAAGTCATCCCGAAGAGAACTCGGCGTGGGCGCGAATAGAGGCGGAGCTTCCAAGGGACGCTACGGTTGGATCTCGTCCCTTACTTCGAGTTACGCGAGGTACTAAGTAAATTAGTTTACTTTTCCACAAAGTTTTAATTTATGATCATGTTCACACATCATAAGGTTGCATGCTAGATACGTGGTTAAAATAATTTGAGAAATTATTTTATGCTAATCCTTCCGCTGCACGTAAAAATTTAAAATTTTACGAACCTGTATCCTTGTCAACATGCACCCGGTCCCAACACAACGTGCAAGTATGGTGCATGCTATACGATGCACGAACAACCGGAGAAACAACGATGCAATAAAATCCAACGAGTAAAACATGCATCGATACAACCAACCGAAAATCAAAAACCAACGGTTATGCGTCTACACTACTAGGTAGGATATTTCTAATGTCAAATAAACCTATCTGTATTTAATGGACTTCTAAGTACTCACATACAAGCGGTACTTTATAGAACAGGAAACCAACAGAGGACTGTACAGAAACGAATTTGGTATACTCAAAGATCAACGAAGAGTAAGTATCAACGGTGATATTAAAATAACAAACGACAAAGAACAAGGTCAAGCAACCTACTAGACATAAGATAGCCATGTTTTAAGGTAAACGAAACTACTCGAGTACAAAGGAGAAATACCCGCCTTTTATTGAAGAATTTCGTAAATGAGAACCGTCCACGATCAACCGAACGAGTCCGAATCAAGGTCCTGTATCAAGGACTAAGTTTAGCTATTTATAAATTAATAAATTAGCTAAATAAAATACCAACATGATTAGGATTTCTCCTAATTACAACATACATTCCTAAGAATCTAGAATCTCCTAACTACCGAATGAATTAAGTGTTCACGACACAATATAAGACAACAACCAAACATCTCCAACTTAAATAATACTCAATTAAGAGATCTTGTATCATTACAAGTAAAGGAGAAATGCTACAGAAGCAAGCATAGCCAGTATGATAAAACCCAACTTTGCATGACAACTAATCCCAATCTACAACTCTTTGCATTTTTCTTTCCATAAACCTAAACAACTTAGTTTCATGCTTACGACAGTGTGCCAAAAACCAAATGTCAACACCCAAATCCCATATTCCTAATACAAAGCCAAGCTATAACGGGAATGCTCATACAGAATAAATTTTATTACTGATATCTTATCCAATTCATTCCAAACCTACAATCTCAAACGAGGGAATAGTTCATCCTTACCTGCTGTGTGCACCGACAGTGATCCTCCTCAAATCTAACATGATGAACAGCTAATCATGGAAATCCCAATAGGAGATCTTCCCTCCGATCAGATCTGTTGAAACCGATAACCCAACCATATCACAAGTCCAATTTGATTAACGATTTAACCAAAAACACTACCTATGTATCTTAGATCTAATGCTCCAAACAATCCTTACCTTGGTTGGTCACAGCCGAAACCCTTTCAAAGGATCTCGCCCAAACTCTGATCCAGCCTAAACTCTTCACAAGCACCAACTGAACCCTTGATATTTCTCCAATTCTGACCACTCGGCGCAGGAGGAGAGGGATCGTCGGCTTCGCTCGTCAACAGGGACTGTCGGCAGTCGGCAGTCGGCGCACGGGCGTGCGGCACCCTGTTCTTGCGCGTCGGAGAAGGCAGAAGAAGAAGGGAAGTGGAGAAGGCAGGACGGTGGTCGGCGACGGCGCGATGGAGTGTCAGCGTCGGCGTCGCTGAGGCGGAACCGCTCGCGTGCGGCGAGCGTCGGCTAGGGCAGAGGTGGAATCAGGCGTGGAACTTATTTGGGAGGAGGTTTCTAGGGCTTTAATATTTGTTTTGGCATTTTGCAAATAAACCCTCCCATTCCGAAAAATTACAACTAAGCCCTTATGTTTCAAATTTTTCCATTTAACCCCTCTAAAACTTGGTATTTAACACACATCATCCACTATGACAACCTCCTTCTCAGAAAAATTTCGGAAGCGAAGAAGTCTCATACAAGCTCAAGCACAAGAATATAACATGAAATATAAAATACACAAGTAAATACAATCGAAAACAATTTTATAATAAATAACTTTGCTTGCTTGAGCTCTTATTGCGTGGAAGTATCTCTTGGTGGTTAGAAATACAGCAGGACTTTACTCCCCAAACCCTCAAGAACTGGCATTCTATTCTCTCGTGAAGACACATCCAATCGATCACCTTAATTGATTGGATTTAGGGTAATTGATTTATCAATCGATTTGAAACCCTACTGTGCTCTTCGAAATGAGCTGTTAATCGATTTCCTCATTTGATTAGACCAATTGATTCCGGGCATGCAAACTCAGAATTCTGGATTTAGGATTTACCAATTGATTTCACTCTCTAGCAATCAATTACTAACTATAATTTTAGCCTTTTCGAGACTAAAATCACGCCTTATCTAGTATCTGGTACCTTAACCTATCAGGACTTCCCCTACTCAACAGTCAGTCATTTGTGACCTATTCGGACTTCCCGTTGCCCAGTATCTAGTTATCCGTGATCTGCCAGGACTTCCACACCAAGCATCTGGTCATCGTGATTTGCTAGGACTTCCCCACCAAGTATCTGGTCAACTTTTGACTCGCTTAGACTTTCTTATTAAGTGTCCAGTCAACCATTGATCTACTTGGACTTTCTCATGCCCACCAAGTGTCCCATCAACTTTGACTTACTTAGATTTTCTCACCAAGTATTTAGTCAACCATTGACCCATTTTGATTTTCTCACTAAGTGTACGATCAACTTTTGTCCCACTTGGACTTTCTCACTAAGTGTTCAGTCAACCTTGACTCACTTAAACTTTTTTCCTTGTCATCTTCCTGTTGGAATTCTCAATTGCCAACCTTCTCGTTACACTTCTAGTCACCAAGTGTTCGGTCAACCTTTAACTCACATAGATTTTTTCCTTGTCAACTTTCCATTAGACTTCTCACTTGTCAACCTTCTCATTGGACTTTCAATCACAAAGTGTTTGTCAATTTTTGACTCACTTGAACATTTTTCCTTGTCAACTTCCCGTTAGACTCGGCACTTGCCAACCATCTAATTGGACTTTCAATCACCAAGTATCTTATTCTCCTTGACCCACTTGAACTTTTTTATCACATGCCAAGTGTCTAGTCTTCCGTGACTCACTTGGACTTTTCCTTACCAACTTTTTGTTGAACTTTCGCATTGTTTAACATCCAGTGTTGGGACTTTCCCAAGTCAAGTATCTACTTGGCTTCTCTCTCACTTATTGTCAAATATCAAAACTCAAACTCAAGTAAATCCGAGCTTTGTCAACCTGGTCAACCTTAACTCAAGGATGATTACGCCAACATGAAGAGGTTTCCAAAATAGGTTTTCCCTTCGCAGTCTTCCTTTTCGCCCTTTTTTCTCTAATAGGTGATTGAAGCAGTTACGAAATCACAGTTGAGTTAGCTATGCGACTGCCTGGTCGTGATTTTGCGGTAGCCACATTCTCGGAGGAGGTAGGTTCCGAAGCACACCATGGTAACTAATAAGTAGGGTTGTAGCTTGATAATATAATAAACTAACTTTATATATATTAAACAAATATAAATAAAGTCTTACCAAGTTGAACATCAAGAACAAGAGTTTGAACATATATGTATTCAGCTTGTTAATATTTATGAATAAGAATTATAAACGGTTCGTGAAGCAACAGGTGTTGTAGTGAAATTGATAGCAAAAGAAGGTAAATTGGCCACATTAAGATTAACAACTGGGGAGGTTCATTTGATATCCAAAAATTACTTAGAAATAATCGGATAAGTGGGTAATGTTGGGGTGAACCAAAAGAGTTTGGGTAGAACAAGATGTAAGTGTTGGCTAGGTAAATGTCTTGTAGTAAGAGGAGTAGTTATGAACCTTATAGACACTACAAGAATTTTTGCAATCAACAACGCCCAATCGACAACGTTTTTAAAAAAAAACGTTGTCTTTTTTTGTTTTACAACGTTTTTAGTGAAAAGCGTTGTCTATGTGTTTTACTTTTTAATAACGACAACGTTTTATAATGATGCGATGTGCTTAGTGTTGTGGTTTCGGATGAAAGACAACGCTGTTACAAAAGCGTTTTTTAAAAGCGTTGTCGTATTTCCCGCTAAAATAAAAAACACATCCCTCGCTCATTGCCAAACCTCGGCGGCTCGCGAAAAATCTCTCCGCGCTTCTTTTCTCCGCGAAATATCTCCCTCCACCTCCCTCCACCTCCCTCATTGCCACCTCCCTCGTCCTCCCTCCACCTCCCTCATTGCCACCTCCCTCGTCCTCTCCTCTCCACGAAGATCTGGTGAACATACATCTTCTCCTAGCTCACCACCAAGAAGTATCCTCCACGAGCTCTTCGTCCATCGAGTGGAAACTGAACCCCAGCGGCAGCATCACGACGCTCACCACTACCCTCTCCATCTCTCTCTCTCGCAGTCGCCGACGTTCTGACTTTGTGGCGGTCAGATTTCAAGCTTCTGCTGGTGACGCTCGGGGAGAAGGGGGTTGCAAATTACTACACCAAGGTACATCCTCCTCGAATCACACTTCTCTCTTACCGCTTTGGGAGTAAGATCGATAGATTCTAAAACCCTAGGCATTTTCCAGTTTAGGGTTTTCGAAATCCTTAAGGGTTTCTGAAATGGAATGTATGCTACTTCCAGATTCCCAGTGTCTGTTGCAACCCAAACCTGGAAGTACAACAGTATGCTATTAGGTGTACTAGATCAGGTGTTCTAAGAATCTACGAATGAAATAAAAGAAATAAGATGATCACAAGAAATAAGATGATCACAAGAATAAAGGACAATAGTCACAACTTTTTTTTCGCACTTGAAATCATATATCATATAGCCTGGCTTACCAACCTAGACCACCAGCCACTGTATGCCAAGATTGATAGTGGTTGGATTTGGCCAACCTTTTGCATGAACTTCTACCATCGTAGGTATTTCTTTAGGAACCTTGTACTTTGTTTTTTTTGGTTTCAGAATCTCACATTTGCATGTTATTTCGTAGACTCGAGGAGAATGAGAAACTTTTACTCACTCCTTTTGAGAAAATTTGGACATTTGGAGACAACTTTGGAGTGTTCTTGAAAGAAGTGACATGGTAAGCATTTTTTCCTCTCTGAACTTAGATTAACAACTATTTTTCTTTTTCTTTTTCCCTAAGCGGCAGTACTTGATGCAACTTCTTGTTGCAATTTCTATCTATTTGAAATCTTTTGAATTTATTGAAAAATAAATAGCTTTCTTATGCATTGCAAATTTGCAAATATAATCTACATAATAGCCACTCTGTTGGAATATGTCTACATTTTATTCAGGAAGTAAATAACCTTAACGACAAGAAAGTAATTGACCTTGGATGCTGAAATTGGTCTCATTGGAGGTGAACATTTTTACAGTATAGTTCTGGCTGACTAACCTTCTTATTTGTATCTACCCTTTTTCTTTGTGATACTTGCATGTGAAGGTTTACAGATTGTGTGTCAGTTTGAGAAGTTTGATTCATACGTTGAGTTAATCACATGAATAATGCATTATTGTTTGAAAATATGTAAGATTGGTCAGGTTTTAATGTCTTTCAACTCTTCAATCATGGTAAGTGTATTGGCTGATCTGTAAATTTCCTGTAAAAATTCTGTTTATTCAGTTACATTATCAGCTTTACAGAATTATTTCAATCAGGTGTGATTATCTTTCATGAACTATCTGATGGAAACTAATACTACTGAATCAACTTTTTAGATTGTGATGGTGGTTGATGCTCGGATCCACTATTTTATCGATGTCCAGACCTTGAGGTTTGTTTTATCTTTTTAGAGCTATGTTTCTTTTTTTTATGATAAACTTTATACATCTGTGGCTATGTTTTGCAAAGTTCGGCATTGCAACTGCTGTTTAGTTTCTCAGTTCAGTGATCATGTCTACAGATTTTAATATCAATATTATTGGGAAATTCATGATGCCACTTTCTGAATCTCCTGTAATATTATTTAAACACAAATGAATTTTGGAATAAACATATAATTGGCAGATCCTAACCTTGGAAATTAGGACATATCTGGTTATTTGCTTAAGACGCAATGCACTGGAGGCAGGATGTATTTTACTAAAATAACTGAAGCTAGGTTGCCCATCCATCCATTGAAAAGGAAATGGTTACAATCACGCTTCTATTGATGGAGCTCAAAAGTACATACATGTGTGGGAACTAGTTCTGTCATTACAACTTCACTCTCAACTCCCAAAGAATCCCAATGTTATGGTAACTGCCAGTCTAGTGTGTGTATGTGGTTTTCTCCTCTCCAAGGCAATGTATGCATTGATGAAAAGAGTATACAATATCACTAGTTATGAGTTAATTCCTCATCTATATGAAGAGCTGATTTCTGATTTTTTTTTTCCCCCAATTTGTTTATGCATATTTGACTTGTATATTTCTCACTCCAGAAAAAATTTAATTCAATGGCTAGGAAATTTATCAATTCAAACAATTCCTAAGCCTGATTTCAAGTGGCAGTTGGTTTTCGTTGGTATGACGGAAGGCATCTTTCTGACCAATTGACATATACAATATTCATGAGCATGGATATATGGTATTTTTCTGGGCATACTGACACATCTTAAGTGGTATTGGCTGAAACATGCTTGTATTTCAGTTGGTTTCAAACTGAAATCGCCGAGACGGTTAGATTTTCCTCATCCTTCAATTCTGCGTATAGACCATAGGGGATAAAGAAACACGAAAAGAGAGGAGGAAAAGANGGCATTTTATCAATATATCTTTTGCTGTGCCTATTTCAGTTCTAGTTGTGTTAGTCCAAGTTCAACTCCTAGTGGTTAATTGAGATTTATAGACATGGAGAAATTAGTTCTATCATTAGATGTCTTATGAGCATTATTTATTCTAGGCATCAAACAATTATAAGGCTTGATCGCATTATAATGCTACAGGAACCAATGCTCTATCGGATGCATGACACTTATTTTGTGATTAATAAGGAAAATTAGTTGAGATGCTTGTATTTTATTATTATTTTTTTTGTAATTTGTTGATTTAAAATTCTAATTTAATTGGCTCTAATTATTAGAGGCAAAGCAACATAGGAGGGCATTATAGACAGAATTTAACAAATTATGGAGTCTACTAGCAACCTAATTATGGTGGGATATACGAAATTACATGACAGTCTACGATTGATTTGTATGATGACGTTAAAAGGAGTAGTTGACAACCAAATGAGAGACCACACATTGCAAACAATATGTACTTCTAGGAATAGAGAGAATTTATTAAGTAAATAACTTGACCTTGGTAATATTACCAAAGAGACTCATGGACCACCTTTATGTGAATCTCATGCAACTTCTAATATGAAATAACGGATATGAAGTGAATTGCCATCCCCACAGCCATCATTCTTTGTCGCCATATGCATGAGTTTGAATGAAATTGTGCAACGAGCTTGTGCCCCTTTTCCGTTATGCATGAGTTTGCTTGATCTTCTTGTTGTTGTCACCTGCACTGACCATCCTTCTGCCTTGAAGTAGTTGTAACATATGGAGGTATGTGAAGCAGTCTTTCTTGATAACACCCAAGTATGCTCATCCCAGTCATAATGTTTTATTCTAATTTTTTATTATTTTTCCTAATAATATTCTCTGTTGCCAGTATGTGAAGCTGAGCTACATGTGGAGGTATACACTGTTTTATTCTGATTTAAATTTTGTATACAACCTGATTACCACTGCACGCTATTTAGTATGAATAGTTTCAACTAGCTGAGAACACTAAGATTAGCAAGTCATTATTTGCACTTATAAATACTGTGCACGCTCTTAATGCTGGTGAAAACTTCATTCCCTATCGAGAAAGCAAGCTAACTCGCCTACTGCAAGATTTCTTGGGCAATTCAAGTATGGCTGTATTGTTTACCTGCTTGGTGAGGACCTTATTTATTTCCTCATTTATCCTTATCAATGTTGTCTATTTTAGTATTATCCTATTTGGTTGTTCATGTTCAGTATCTCGTTATCTGTTGTAGAATCCTGTTCCTTGTCAAGATACTGTCAGTACAATCAAATTAGCATCTAGGGCATGCCAAATCAATCAACAACGTTATCACTTGGAGATTTCCATTATCATTGCTTTCGTGGCTTGAGCTCTATAGTCAGGACAATAGCTAATATAACATGTTAAACTTTTATTGACAGGCAAGAAAAGCTAGGAAGTTCCCCAAAGATGACAAGTGCTTCCTCATTTGGTTCAATTGAGAAAGAAAATGAATTTTCGTTTGGTGTAAAGGAAAGGTATCTTCTGTTAACACAATGCCTATCTTTATAAGAAGTAATTCTTTATTATTTACTTTTGTTCTCAGGGAATTGCTCAGTGGAGCCTATTCGCTAAATACAAATGAGATCATGAAGGTATTATGTTTAGCAAAAATAATATTTCATTTTAGGCTGTGATACATTTGTGATCAACTTGACCAATCACGTGTATGAATTTATTTATTTGAAAAATGGATAAAATGGCCGGAAGAACTCACCATGGTCCATTGTATAATTATAAATAACTCCAAGTGCAGCATAAATGTTAACGAATCTATGAATTATAATTAACCTCGTTTTTAGCTAGATACTAAACTGAAAAATATCCATCTTAATATTTATGTTGTTGATGCAAATATGAGGGACAAAATTCTATTCTTCCATCACAGCAGGTCCATAGAATTCTAAGAATTCTCACTTGAGAGAGAAACTCTCCTTTGTTGAGAGAAATTTTAGGGTTCTTTGCAATTCTTAGCAGAATGATTTTTTTTTCTTCTTCAGGGAATTTCTGATTTTGTCGATCCAAGTCATGAAGAGCACACCAAGCCAAAAGGGGTCAGTTTTTTCACTCAATACTAAAATTTTACTTCAGTTTTCAGTATGGGACAGTGACATATCATTTTAATGTTTCTGTTGATATTAAAAGGGGACAATATTCTGCCATACAAATGAACAAACTAAAATTGAGAGCACTACTCCTAGACTTATATTAGATGGGAAGCTGGCTGCTGATGCAACTGGTCAGTACCAGGAACTAAATATTATATTTGATAGAATATGCTCCCTATCTTTTCTATCCTTTTGTTTGCAATTGCAGAGAATATGCTTCCTATCTTTTCTATCCTTTTGTTTGCAATTGCAGATTGCGCCAAGGATGACAATAAGAAATATTTAGTGGATGAAACACCGAAGGATATACAGCAGCATCCCCACCCATAAGTGAAATGTTGAGAGAAATGGCATGCTCAATGAAGTTTCTAGTTTTGTTCCAGATAAATGCAATGATGAGGGGAGTGCTTGGAGACTTTTGATGAAGTTTTATAGAACTTGTGAATTGAGATATTTTTTGTATTTAATATGGAATACAAACACTTTTGTAAATAATGCACTGTATTATAAGTGAATTTTGTAAACTATTATCAGTGTAAATTGTGAATATTATCAATTGTGAATAAAAATGCTTGTAAATTGTGAATATTATAAATTGTGAATATTATCAATTGTGAATAAAAATGTTTATAAATTGTGAATATTATAAATTGTGAAAAACACTGCCTATCCTCAGGTTTCTAAGCCAGTCCATGAAGTTTGGCCCAGTCAGCTTATTGGTCTCCAAAATGGAACGCAAATTCAGAGAAGACATGATCGAGCGATTATCCTAGAAATACAAATTGAGCTTATGTGAGAAGAATGATAAAGAATGCATCAACATACATTAATTAAATCCTATTTATTTTTCGAATTGAATAACCCTTTTTATCAATTCGGGAGATCGTAGGAACATCTCCAAATAGGTTGATATCCAACCATAGATAAGAACAACCATGGCTGTGGCCATCAAGTTATTCTTAGCTATAAAGGTAGGTAATTATACCGATTACATATCACATATATGTAACATCACTTTATGCTATCAACTACTTGAATGTTTGCATAAATCATTGGGTTGTTAACTCATTAATATGCAACAATATACATAGCACTCAACTGCACCTCTCTTTACATCGACCTTGGCTGTGGCACAACAAATCGATGCTCCAAGCTTAAGGCTGACCCATTAATCAAGAAATAGTTTTAATATGGTTGGAGCTCATTCAACCATTTAGTCAGGCTTGGATGTGTCCAACAACCAAAACTAAGGATTGACCTCTGACTCTAACTATATTAATCATAAACTAATTCCATGATTTGAATATGTTGAGGTTCAAGCCGGGCATAGATGTGTCCATCAACCCAAACGAGAAACAAAACTCCGGTTCTAACCATATTAATGGAAGGTGTTGGCCTTAATATTTTGTAAAGGGTTTTGGGTCTCATCCTTTCTTTTCTAAGCACATTCATGACATATAATTATGTCATGTACTAACGATTTCCTTAATAAAGTATGTATGTGACTTAATTTATCAAGTCTCATTAATTGAATTAGGAACCGGATTTCCTAATTCTAATTTCATACTTTATTCAAGGAATTGTTTTGGGAAACAATTTCCTAAATTGTCATAATCAATTTCGGAAATAATATGTTTAAGACTTTGATTTCTCTAAAACAAATCTTATTAAATTAAGAGACAGATTCCCTTAATTCAACCACATATTATTTTCATGAAAATCTTATTTAAGAAAACTCTATAGGAAACCATTTTTCTAATTAATTTTGGAGACAACAATATGTAAGAACATCACCTCTTAAATCAAATAAGGAAATTATCGTTTGAGAATCACCTCAAAATTTTCAAGATTTGATTACATATTTTATTTATGGATTTATTAATTTCAACAAATTATTTTCTTTGGGTGGCTCCCCGAGGCTCAGATACCCAAAAAAAAGGAATTTGGTGTAAATCTAATTTGGTCCGCTCCCCGAGGCGTAACCAAATTAAACATGACAGTTTTATTCAAAATATGAAATTAAATTACAACAACTAACTTTAAATTGGACGGCTCCCCGAGGCTCAATCCAAAATAAAGAATTTTGTTAATAATTTAAAATCAATTCGAATTTAATTGTCAATTAATAATCCATAAATTTGTCTAGACTTTCTTGAAAGAAAGTGCCCAAAATTGCGAGATTTCATAATAGGTTTTCAGAATAATTGTAAGTTTCTGGTACAAAGAAAACTTACATATTTCCTAAAATTGGAAAATTTCCAAAATAGGAAATTTCCAAAATTGGAAAGTTTCCAAAAATGGGAAGTTATCACAATTATCATAAAATTTCAGAAACTAGGATATTTCAAAAGTTTGCAAAATTTCATGAGGATTTCCAAACTTTGAAATTCCTAAATCTAAAATTTATCATAATTGGAAAATTTCCATAATTGGAAAATTTTTCCAAAATTGAGATCATGACAAAGTTTTTCGCAAAACAATTATATGATTATGTCGAACACTAACCGGCTCTGATACCACTGTTGGGACCGGGTGCATGTTGACATGGATACGGGTTCGTAATTTTAAAATTTAATTACGTGCAGCGGAAGGTTTAGCATAAATAATTTCTCAAATTATTTTAACCACGTATCTAGCATGCAACCTTATGTTGTGGAGACATGATCATACATTTAAAATTTTGCAGAAAGTAAACTAATTTACTTAATACCTCGCGTAACTCGTAGAAAGGGACGAGATCCAACCGTAGCGTCCCTTGGAAGCTCCGCCTCTATTCGCGTCCACGCCGAGTTCTCTTCGGGATGACTTCGCAAAGCCACGAGTTTCGTGCCGACAAGAACTACTAGATTCTCTAAAGGCACGACAAGAATGTCAAGAGAGAGAGATGGAAAACTAACCACCAAACGAAAAACGGAATCAAGATTCCGGGAGGAAGGAAGGAGTCGCGCCCCGCTTCTTCTTCTTCTTTGGCACCTTCTTGGTTGAGGTGGCTCACGGCAAAGGAGGTGAGGGCAGCCGGCCCTAGAAGAGGGAGAAGGTAGCCGGCCCTAGAAGAGGGAGAGGGAGAGAAGGAGAGGAAGAGAGGTTAGGCAAGAATCCTTGATCTCTTGAATTAATAATTAATAAGCCTTGCCTTTGTACCTTTATATAGTAGCCTCTTTATCGCCAAGTCTCCTTTTAACGGAATAAATTTTTCATAAGAAATTTATCTTATAAATTTTTCTATGAATTATTCCGTTATGCCAAGTTTTTATTATAACTTAATTTATAATAAAAACAACCATGTCTCCCCTTTTATTATGGAATAAATTTTTACAAGAAATTTACTATATAAATTTTTCTTATCATGGAAAAATCAATTCATAATTATTTTATAAAATAAAATAAACCAATTCATGGTTCATTTTAATTTCCAAAAAAAAGAATAAATTTCTATAAATTTCTTTATAAAATTTCTTTATATAAATTTCTTTATCCATAATTTTATAAAACAAATCACGCTCGATTTATTTTATAATTTAAACCAAACAATTTGGTTTCCCTTTTTATTGTGGCCGGCCAAACCAAAGAGGGTGGGGACCCTCTTTGGCCGACCAAATCCAAGCCGTCACCTTACGAATTAAACTCATTTAATTCGTCCAATAAGCCTTCAAAATACTTAGCCATTTTAAGCTTTCGATACGTCTCTGATAAATTCAGATTCGACTTATCTCTCTTGATCGGAAAATCTAATTTTCAACTCGTTTTAAATTTCTCGGATTACTCGTAGTGCGTGTGACTAAATAGACTTTCGATTTATGTTGGTCGTCTATAATCAACCAATTATAGAACAATCATGAGTGGCACCTAGTAGTACATCATGACCCCCAATTAATCGAAAGATCAACGGTTGACCTCAGAAATAATTCTGAAACCCTTCAGCAGCTTTAATGAATCGTGCCTCATTCCCTTCACCATCTTATACCCACTTGGTTCAGGACACGGTCTATGTGTGTCAGTCCCCACTAGGTTGACTACGTCACACCTAGCCCAAGTAATGTCTTTCTCGTCCAACGGAATCTAATTACTCTCATGTTTCTGAGAGATTCATACTCGGAACATGTGATGCTCTGGCCAGAGGCTTCGAGTAATAATCTGACGATAGGACTTGGGTATACATCTCCTCGCAAGGAGTGGTGAATCCTTTGTAGGCTGTTCAAACATCTTCGGGCACTTCGGCTTATACCCAACCATCCTGGGTCCACACCTCCATGGAGATGCTTGCTTAAGATGTCAAAGTATAAGTCTCCATGACCAAGATGACTTGAACACCGCAAGTCAAAGGAACATCGCACTTAAGCTGCAGTAAGAACTTCACTGACATATCTATATATAGACTACCATATGAAGTTTTACAGCTAGTCACTCCAATGAACTAGTTCCCTTAACTAGCATTCATGTTTATCTCCGGACATCCCAATGTCTCCAGCCAGTGAGAATCAGCTGATTAGAGAATAACCCATGCTAGTCTCAACAGAATTGATAGTGTCCGTATTTATCAATTCATCGACTAGGGACAATTTCAATACTTTACAATTGCACATGTAGAGATAATCACTAGTTGTGAATTCATCACAAATTCTCTCATGCTGTGAATTGTATTGCGGACATTCAGTAAATGAGTTTAAGATCTCAATCAAATACATGAACATGTATACTCAAATAGTGAATATTCATTTATTAAAGTAAATGATTACAATCATAAGGCGATTGCCTTAGGACACTTCTCTCATATTACTAACACTAGTGTAATTCTATGGTCAAGGTCAACCACACCTAATTACAATACAACCATCCCGATGGGTTGTCCAATTCCATCTCGGTTGTGGGCATCTATTTATACTAAGCAAGGAACTGATAACATGATCTTCCGTGTGACACCACACACCATGTTATCTACAATGCCAAGTAATTGGACTTTATGCATGTACTAATGTAAACAGGCACCTAGTGTAGTTGTGATTCTCTTTTCAAAATGAAGATGTTCATAAAAAGAAATTCATGTCTTTCAGTATACACATCTTACACCATCTCCTCTCGAAGACTATGAACTTCTATCTCTATCCGTGTGAGGCGTTGGTCCGTAGTCATCGGAGGGGGTGGTGGTGGAGACTCTCTCAGCTGCTCCTCGATCTCGACGGCGAGATCTGCTACATCAATGTCCACCTCGTCGTCTGAGTCGATCTGGGGTGGAGCACCTCGTCGTCTCCAAGATATGACCCCGGTGGCCGAGATATCTATAGTGGCTAGGGAAAAGTGTAGGATCGATTCCGTACGCTAGAGGGGGGTGAATAGCGTTTTTCGGACCCCATTCTTCCTACACGGTTAGTTTGCGCAGCGGAAATAATAATAAACAAAACTAACAATGAAGAACAAATGCTAACAAACCTATTTACTTGGTATCCACCCCGGCCGGGTGACTAATCCAAGAATCCGTCGGTGGATCACTCCCCGGATAACCTCCGGCTAGCTCTCGTCGCTCCTTGTGGATGGAGAAACCTCACCACAACACCTTTGACAACCTTGAGCCCAAAGACTACCAACTTGCCTTTAACCAAGACAAGTTTCGTCAAGAAACTCAGCCACCACGAAGTCCTCTTTAAATAGGACTCGGGGCTGATTTCTCGCTACCAGTCGACTGCCCCCAGGGCAGTCGACTGGTGCCAGCCAAATTCGACCGTTGACACTCCCAACATTCGAATTTGCCAGCTCACCAGCCACCTACCAGTCGACTGCTCCCAGAGCAGTCGACTGGTCCCCAGCTGAATCCCTTCCCGAGTACATTCACACAGCACTCGATCCTCACGACTCGACTGACTCCTTATCCGCAGCCTCGACTATTTCCTTCGTGCCCTCTTCATCTTCGGCTCCCGTCCCTCGAATGCACGCAAGCCTCCAGCTTGCTTCCATGCCATCCTTCATGCATGCCTCGAAGTTCACGTCCATCAGCTCATTGTCCCTGCTCACCAAGGTCCCTCGGATGCGCACGCAAGCCTCCAGCTTGCCTCCATGCCATCCTTCACCGTACCGAGACCGTCCAGTCAAGTCCATATGTATAACCTGTACAACCTGCACACTCAACATACACATATAAGAATACAAGGGAAAACCTAACTTAAACCCTTTGCCCAAACATCAAAACCTATGGTTACTCCGGACCATCTTAGGGTTGATTGCTCCAACAATCTCTCCCTTTTTGATGTTTGGCAATCCGTTTAAGTTAGGGAAAACAAAACAGTAGTCAATGGCAAAAATAATGCATATGCAATGTAAAAATGGATTATATCCCAAGGCATCCCACACCTAACTATCCAAGTTAGGACTTTTTCACACCTAGCCCTCCAAGTTAGGAATTTCTACACCTATCCCTCCAAGCTAGGAATTTTCACTACCTAACCCTCCAAGTTAGGATTTTCTACACCTAGCCCTCCAAGCTAGGAATTTCCACCACCTAACCCTCCAAGTTAGGAAGTTCTACAAAATGGTCAAAATGGGCTTTTTAAAGCTTCGAGCTCCCCCTACCTTGGACTTACAAAGGCTTTTTAAGAACCTCTCCCAGGTTCCCCTTACGCCGAGAATGGAGCAGTCATGCTCCCCCTTAAACTCAACTCCCCCTAAACCTAGGGTTTCTTGCAAAGGTATGTTTGGTTTCCCAACTTAAACCCAAACTTCTCCCCCATTGTCATACATCAAAAAGACCCCAATAAAACCCAATTATTGGTTCTTTTAATCCCTAATGGTCCTAAACACAGTGTACTAACCACCCATACACTTGTTTCTTATCATTTGGATCCCAAACCAGCTGCTAATACCCAAATCAGCCCTGGCCAGTCGACTACCCTCAGGGCAGTCGACTGATACTATGAATATCAGACTTTTCTGGCCAAATTCAGAATTGCACCAGAAATTTCACACTTCTCCAAAAATTCTCAAATTTCGTAGAGAACTTTGTGGTACCTATACCTACTTGGAAAAAATATACTTCACCATGTATCTATCACCGTTCCCAAGTTGGACACAAAACCCTAACATTTTTCTATGAAAATTAAGGCACCTAGGAGGCAACCTCCCCCTTAACCCATGCCTTCTCTCAATTTTCAATTTTCCTATGTGAAGTTCTACTCAACTTAACACCATAGATTCAAATTAGGTTCTACCCAACCTAACAACCAAGTTCTTCTCCCTTGGCCACCATTAAAGGATTGCTCCCAAGCAACCTTATCCCTAGTGTCAAAAAGAACTCATCAACACTTAGAAAACTTTGAAGGTTTGCAAGCACATTTGCTAGGATATGCCCTATCCTAGAAAAATATGGTTTGATTTAGATTATTAAATGTGCTTGACTTTGGTACAATCCTCTAATTTCCTTAAGGAATCAGCTTTTTGTATCAATTTTCAAATGTATCTCTAATTTCATGTGTTTGTCAAAGCTGACCACTATAAATGTATACAAGGAATTGTCCTTAACTCTTTCTTTTCAATATCCTCAAATATTTCCCTTTTTATCTCCTAATCCTAGACATATGTGGGAAACTTCCATTCATCAAGAGTTGATTATCCAATATCATCCAATATTAGTCTATGAATCATATAATATTAATCCATAAAATCTCTCAAGATACCATGATACTTTCCTATGTTTCTAATTTTGCAACTTCTTATCACATAATAGGCCCTTTTTGCAAACTCTCACTGATCAGTCGACTGCCCATATGGCAGTCAACTCCCAAATCGAACAGAGAGTTTCTGGGCTGAGACCAGTCAACTGCCTCCAGGGCAGTCGACTGATACATGAATTTCAAGTTTTTCAGCCTAGTTTCAGTAATGCCTAAATAATTCTACAAATTTCCGAAAAATCTGAAATTTTGCAGGGAGATTTGTGAAGCCTATATCTACTTGGGAAAAATACGTTTCCAAACAAATGTACTCTAGATCCCAAGATTGGCACGAAACTCATCTTTCTCCTAAAGTGTATCATTTAAACCTTGTCCAAAGGTTCTAATTCCAACCTCACTTTGATGCCTCTTCCCATACTCAATCACACAACATTCCTGGCACCAAATTATATGGTATTTACACTTTAAAACCAATTTCTCTCAAATATACTCCAATTTTCACATTTTTCTCCCTAAATCCCCTTTTTTAATGTGTCAAAACCTATGATTAAGACTTACCCAAGTCTTCCAATCCTTCTTGGCACATTTCACCTAATTTCTTGGGAGAAACACTTTTGAGATCCATCTACCATGGACCCCAAAGGCTCCTAGAGCTCCCCCTTGAGCTCTGAGCCTTAGCCACCTCCCTAGGTGACTCAATCCATACTAGACCACACCGGTGTGCCCCCGGTGACTCTTGGCCTACAAAATAGACCTTCTTAACCTTGGACACCTTGTCCTTGGTTAAGTCACTCATTTTCCCTTTGAATGGCACCCCCTTGCCATCCTTGGACTTCTCCTTCTTGCCATGATCATATGCTTTCCCAGCATATTTCTTTTTGTTGCCTTGGAGACTCTAGATCGGTAACCCAAACCCGATCTATCACAGTTGGGTTTTAAGCTACCCAACACCATGCCTAAGCCCTTAGATCCAATCGTGAATCTTTCTAGGGCTTTTCTAATGTATCAAGTCTTGCCCACAAGACTTGATTTTCCCTTGCCAAGTCCCTAACTTTGGTTTCCATAGATCCACCTTGGACATTCCTAGGCCTACCCTCCTTTCTAGGCACATTCCTCCCCTTTTTGGGATTAGTGTCATGATCCTTAGGTACAAAGGTCCTAGGTTGATCATGATGCATGCTTTTCCTAGGGTTATTGTCTACCTTGTTAACCCTAGTCCTATCATTATATTTAAATCCGAAATTGTGCACCATTAAGCAATTTTCATCAATCCTAACATGCATGAATGAATGATTAACATGATTTTTATCGTGCATACAGAAATTTGAATTTGAATTAAATCTTGGCTTAACGTTAGAAGTTACCTTCCTTACCTTTGGAGTCCCTCCTTGATGTGGGATTCTTCTCTTCTTTCTTTCTTCTTTCTCCCATCTCCTCAAGTGCTCCATTTTCTTTAGCTCACTTTTCTTTGGGCACTTGGTGTGGTAGTGTCACATTTCTCCACATGTGAAACATCTAATCTCCTTTTTCTTTTCTTGGGCTCCTCCAATCCTACAACCCACGTTAGATTTAAATCGAATGGACTCGAGTTTAGATTTTCCTCCTTCTTACCTTTTGGGCACTTGTCCTTGTAGTGCCCCTTTTTGTTGCAACCAAAGCATGTGATGTGCTCCTTCGATTTAGCTTTGGTGGAGGTGAAGACTAGGTTGACTTCTTCACCTTGGATGATGTAGATTCTTCTTCTTGATCTGACATTGAATTGGGTCTCTCCTCCCCCTCAATCCTTGAGGTGGAGACCTCTTCATCTTCTTCTCTTGAGGAGGTTAATGATCTTTCACTTAATTCCTCCTTCTCACTTGAAGAGGTTGACACTTCCTTTTCTTCTTCTTCTTCTTGACCACTTTGACTTTTCTCCTTGAGCTCTTGAGCATGTGTAGGACTTTCATGATACTCTTTCACTTTACTCCATAATTCACATGCACTTTGATACTCCCCTACACCATTTAACACATTAGTAGGCAAAATATTGATTAATACATCTATTACCTTCTTATTTGCCCAAAATTGTTCTTGTTGCTCTTTGTCCCAATATCTAGGACGAAGCTTCTTCCCGTGCTTGTCCTTTGGAACTTCGAAGGGGTCTTCAAGCGCGATTCGGCATGCCCAATCCATTCCGAACCATGTCTCAATCCTCGCCCGCCAATAGTTGAAATCCTCGTGGTCATAGGCCGGCGAAGTGTAGATCTCGTCCCCTAGCGGACCTACTCATTCCATTTTCCTCTAGCGTGTGCTCCCTCGGCGGTTAGTCCGATCAAGAGCGGTCCTTCGCTCTGATACCAACTGTAGGATCGATTCCGTACGCTAGAGGGGGTGAATAGCATTTTTCAGACCCCGTTCTTCCTACACGGTTAGTTTGCGCAGCGGAAATAATAATAAACAAAACTAACAATGAAGAACAAACGCTAACAAACCTATTTACTTGGTATCCACCCCGACCGGGTGACTAATCCAAGAATCCGTCGGTGGATCACTCCCCGGATAACCTCCGGCTAGCTCTCGTCGCTCCTTGTGGGTGGAGAAACCTCACCACAACACCTTTGACAACCTTGAGCCCAAAGACTACCAACTTGCCTTTAACCAAGACAAGTTTCGTCAAGAAACTCAGCCACCACGAAGTCCTCTTTAAATAGGACTCGGGGCTGATTTCTCGCTACCAGTCGACTGCCCCCAGGGCAGTCGACTGGTGCCAACCAAATTCGACCGTTGACACTCCCAACGTTCGAATTTGCCAGCTCACCAGCCACCTACCAATCGACTGCTCCTAGAGCAGTCGACTGGTCCCCAGCTGAATCCCTTCCCGAGTACATTCACACAGCACTCGATCCTCACGACTCGACTGACTCCTCATCCGCAGCCTCGACTATTTCCTTCGCGCCCTCTTCATCTTCGGATCCCGTCCCTCGGATGCATGCAAGCCTCCAGCTTGCCTTCATGCCATCCTTCACGCATGCCTCGAAGTTCACACCCATCAGCTCATCGTCCATGCTCACCAAGGTCCCTCGGATGCGCACGCAAGCCTCCATCTTGCCTCCATGCCATCCTTCACCGTACCGAGACCGTCCAGTCAAGTCCATATGTATAACTTGTACAACCTGCACACTCAACATACACATATAAGAATACAAGGGAAAACCTAACTTAAACCCTTTGCCCAAACATCAAAACCTATGGTTACTCCGAACCATCTTAGGGCTGATTGCTCCAACAAAAAGTTCCTAATTCCTAGTTCATCAAACTCGGTCATCGTGATGATCTCTCCGACAGAAACATCACAACCGTAATGATGAAAAAGTGTGGTTAGGATGTGGCAGTAGAGGGTCTGCACTCTAGAGTGAGTGGAGATGTTAGACGCATAGATGATCGTCTAGAACATATATAGACCGATGTCTATGTCCAGATGATGGATCATCACATAAAGTAAGAATGAGTGAAAGGGACGCATAAATGCTACATCCCACGAAGTCAGGGGAAGAATGCAGCGAACCAGGACTCGATAGAGGGCGTAGTCCTGGATGCGTAGATCCACGGATCGAAAATTCTGAACCATCGGATCTCTCTCACATCTAAAAAAATAAGAGTGAAGAAGGTCGAGGGTAATGTGGGAGTAAGGGGTGGGAAAGGGAAGATCCTTAGGAGGATAACAAGAGAAGTTGGACTGAGAGGGTGGTAGTCAAAGAAATCTAGTAAGTAAAGAATGAGAGATGGTAAGTGGAAGGATCTGAATAGTAGTAGTGTAGCAGAAATCATCCACTTTAACCATGTTGTTATAAAACTCGGCACACAAAGTCGCGTTAATAGAATGATTACAGTATACTAGCCGTTCTAGTTGGTAGTAGGTAATGACGTCAATAGTCGTAAGACAGGATTGGGTAAAGAATCCCCTATTCAGATAGCAGGTCTTTATGGGTTTGTATGTAGTGGTGGCAAATTTATTAAAATGAGCTAGTGTAGGAAACCTAAGGTCAGGGCTAAGTTCGGTACCGTGGTCGGTCTCGATAGGACGACACTTGCTAATAATAATCAACAATTGAAATAATTAATAATAATAAAAAAGAAGAATAAGCTTAAAAAGACATACCGAGGAGGCATTGTAGGAGAGAAAGAAGAAAGGAGGACTTGGGATGGTTGGAAGAGCTCATAGAAGGGAGGAAGTAGTGTGAGTTGGATGTGGAATGGGTGCCATGGGCGAGGGCTTATATAGCCCTTCCTGGGCGCCCGTGAAGGGCAAGAGGTGCCCGTGACAGAAGTTAGGCACCCGAGAGCTTACTCGGATGCCTGAGTCCAGTTGAACTCAGGTGTGGCAGCATTTGACTGCCTCGTGTGCTGGAAAAGACTTGGGCGCCCGTGAGGGTCTCGAGCCCGCACCTTTTTATTGTAACGACTTGGCCCGTCGACCAGACCCCTCGGCCCCTTGGGCAGCCAAATTCCATTTTTGGCGACCCAACAACCTGGCCCCTTTGGTCGTCGACCGTCGCCCGTCGTTACTCACAAGAACTTCCCACCCCTGGCCAGTGGATTTTTGCCTTCCCCAGGTTTCGAACTCTAGACCTCCAGGCTAAGTACTAATGTTTATGAATCCTGGTAGAGCGCGAAAATAAATTGTCACGCCCCGAGACCCAGGAGCCGATGATCCAATAGAAAATCAGACAATACCTCCCCTGTCCGACGGACAATTTACACATACATACAATATCCAAACAACCCACACAATATATATTTGGCCTCAGGCCTCAAAATCAAGACATAACATAACCATAACAACAAGTAAATCATACCTGACTGCGAACCGGTCCGATTTATGACAAAACACCCAATACAGAAACCCCTTGGGGCACACAACAACACTCACAAGACATATACAAATAGCTAAAAGAAATATGAAACAAAAGCCATTCCGAGTACAAAACAAAACCATGTCGTCACGATAGGTAGGGACTGGCTGTTGGGCTCTTCTAGCGACTCTAAGTATCTTAACCTGAAATAAAAACATAGGCAACGGTGTGAGTCCAAACGAACTCAGCGGATACCTAAACAGATATGCATAGTAAGTTATACTAACAATAAGAGTCACGCTGATACAGTATCATATGTACAATAGAAAGGCATACACTGAAGATACTGAATGTAGATACATACCAGAATACATCTATCCTACAGATGGGTGGAAATAAATCCCTAAAGAACAAATATAACACATAATCCAAGGTAAACAGGTATCCAGTATATGCATGTCAATCAAGTGCAGAAATCAAATGCAGCAAATAATGCACGATGCAAAATATGCACATGGTGCAATGTTATGTGTCACCCCTGACACCAGTCAGATCATCGTCCACCTGTCATAAATGGATGTCCGAGTGGGTAGAGCTATGACAACTACACGCACCCTACTATCACTGCTCCTGAGTGACCGAGTGGATAGGATGTTGGCGGAGGACACCCTCCTACACCCAAGCAATGGGGGAGTCTCGCTCTCATCTTCTCATGTCTCAGAACGAGAAGGGATCCTTAGCTGCTACCACGCCCGGAACCACCCTCCAAATAGTGGTCAAACGGAGCAATACAGGGCAAATACACACACTCTATGGTAGCCACTACCCCTGAGTGGGTGTGTGTTCATATCCTCATGTAACTGGCCATGGGCTCAGACTACATAGGAGCTGATGATCGTCAGCATACAACAATGCAAGGATGGTGCATGACACTAACACATACAACATCCACCAAGTCCTCATCTATCACCTCAATGTGCTAGGTATAGGTCTGAATCCTATATCATGAGATACAAGTAACCTACTAGGTATACTGATAAAGTAATTAGTGATCCATCAATGTCAATATGCAAGAGGACATATCACTACATCTATGCACGTATATACACATGACAACCATAGAGACTGTATGAAACTATAGGTAGATCAACTCAAGAATAAACAACAGAGGTCAAATAAAGGCATACTAAGGCAGATATAGCATATAAATTTACTGTTATTTATAACAAACCATGCATAGCAATATGACAATATCAAAAGAGATAAGTCAGACGTACCTGCCTCAAAATGAAGAATCCGTATATGTAGGGAACCTCCGGTCCAATAATCAGCAACAGTAATTGCATCAATGCCCTGTATCAAGGACATATTTAATTAGCTATTACAAAAGATGGTAACTAGCTAATTAATTCCTAATCCATACTAAGATTAACCTAAGTATTCCTTTCCCATCTAACTATCTCTAATTAAATGGAAAGGTTCTTAATTACCCCATGTAATTTAAGATTAGGTCCATTTTGTTTTATCCCACATTCCAATCCTTCAAACTTAAATTATTAGGTTTAATTTCCATTAAACCTAAACCCAACCTAATCATCTTAGTACCGTGTGGCAAACACCACGAGATTCAAATACTAAAACGGACCCAATTCCAAATAGAGGTAAATTGTAAGATTTAAACATCAACGATCTAAATCCACAACCATGTATCACAATACACTACACCAAACCTAATCCATACGAGATCCACATCTATTTCCATATCCACATCTCCTATCCAAATCATATTCCAAGTTCAAGAATTAAATACTACAACTGATCACGTCCCAAAATTGAAGTTAGAGATCCAATACAGAATCATCTCCAACACTGAAACCTAATCAAAGGGAAATAGAGTCAGTTAATAGCTACCTGACAAATATAAACATAAGTCTCTTTACCTCAAACGAAAGCTAGGAAGCAACCATCCCAAACCCAATACACAGATCAACATCGGAAGCTTAACTCTATCAATTAGCAAATCCTTCCAAGATCAGATAAGCAAAGCATTCCTACTGCACAACCGATTCAAAAGTAAACCAAAATCAAATCATAACTTAATCAAGACCAATAGCTAACCCATTCACACTTCAAGCTATCCCCATCCAAAACTGTGATCAGAGCTCTAAGATAACATTCAAAACAGAAACTACAACAATCCACAGCCTAATACAGATCTCATCAAACATAAGATGGAATCATGGGGTTGTAAATACGTTGAGGTTAATCATTCCTACAGATCTAACCAGAGCCAAACAAAACAAAACCCATAAGAACACCAAATCGGTACAGCTACATAAAGACCAAATTGCAATAAAGGGCTCACGACAGAAATCTCAAATAGGAGCAGATCTTTGATCAGAAAACTTCCAAAAAGACAAGCAAGGCCTGCAACTAATGATCCCAAAATAGAATCGAGATCAAAGCTCATAACGAGGAACCAAAATAGCAACCAATCCGAACCAAAACCCAATTGTAAAATTTCAATCAAGCTTGAAACCTCATCCTATTCTTATAGATTCAATCAAACTGTTCCAAATCCAGAAACCATAAGCACACAACTGAAATTAATGGCCAAAACTGGGAGTCAAAAATCTGAGCCACCATCATACCAATCCCATTACACAAATGAAATCCCTAAAGAGAAGTTCCCTCACCTCAAACAACAGTGATCCTGAAGCTCTGCCCAGATCCAACGAGAACAAACTCCAAAACTAGATAGCCTTCCAACTAACCTTATCTCCTTCCATCTTCTTATTGGTTGCGAGCGAAGAAGAGAGGAAGAAAGGAGCTAGGGCTCCCGCCATCGCGAACCCACCATGGCCCAAACATGGCATCGTAGCTCTTCTACGCATGAAGAAGGTGGAAGGAGGAGTGGCTTACATTAGGGCTTGGCTGCGATCTCAAGCTCGCGAAGGAGGGAAGAGGAAGAGGGGCTCAGGTTGGTGTTTGGCTTGGGTGGTGTTGGCAGGGAGCTATGGCTGCGGCTAGGGCAACACAGAGAGGGAGAAGAGAAGAGATCGGGTTAGTGGCTACGGGCAAGGGAAGAGAAGAGGAAAATAAGGTATGTAAGTGGCTAGTCATTTTGCAGAAAAGCCCTCAACTCTTCGAAATTCAAACCTTACCCTTAGGGTAAGGGTTTTAGCCATTTAACCCTCCAACTTAATGTAATCCCCATCACATCTCTAGGGTTAGATATTTTATCCTCTTAACCCCTTAGCTTTAGCCATAAATCGACCCCAATCCTAAAATTAAAGATTATATTTTTAGTTTAGACCTTTAGGATTAAATATCAAGAAATTTAACCCTTTGTAGTTTAAGAATTCGCCTTAAACTTTTTCCCTAGTCCATTAACCCTAAATTTTCCCCTGTAAATTTTTGGAAAAATTTATTTTACCCATTTTTTTATTGGTCGTATTTAACATTGTAAGTTCCTAATAAGGCTGTCTGAATTAGTGAAGGTAACTAAATATCTAGTATCACAGAGTTGACTAATGTTGAGTAAGTTAAATTTAAAATTGTCAACCAATAGTACCTTTTTAACAATGAAGTCATAGTTCAGTTCAATATTACCTTAACCAATTACCTTAAGTGTGGCATTGTTACCAAATGCCACTGAACCTAAATTCTTGTATTTGATTTTGGTGAACTTCAATTTATCTCCAATCACATGTCTGGAGCATCCACTATCCAACATCCACTGATCCAAATTTTATGTTCCTACACATAAAGAACCCTGATTTGGATCCATTTATGTAGAAGTATAAGGATAGATTAATTGAGTTTCACTGCCTAGTCTGTCTCACCCAATCTGAGTTATCAGACAAGTTACTCCTATGGGTATTTCTGTGAGACAGGTTTTTGTTTTATCAATTAGGTTGAGTTGTGAAAAATTGTTTAAGTTGAATTAATTTTGAAAAGTAGTTTAAGTTGGATTAATTTTGAAAAGTTATTTAAGTTGGATTAATTTTGAAAAGTTGTTTAAGTTGGATTTATTTTGAAAAGTTGTTTAAGTTCGATTAATTTTGAAAAGTTGTTTAAGTTCGATTAATTTTGAAAAGTTGTTTAAGTTGGATTTTGAAAAAATAGTTAAGTTGATATAATTGTAAATTAGGTTTCATAACTTAAAGGTGAAATTGATTAAGTTTGTAAGGTTGGTTAGGTTGGACTAAACTTTTAGGTCCTAACTATCTCACCCATTTCTAAGTGACAAAATAGGGTATTCTTATCTGTTTTGTGAGATGCATTAATTTTATCTTTTAAATTAGGTTAAAAACTATGATTTGATTGAACATTGTGTTTGATTCAAGTTTAACAATTAGTAAATTGAAAATAGATTTCAATAATTAGCTTCCAGGTCGTTGCGAGGCACAGGGGCCTTCTTGGTTATCGGAGCAACGACATTTGCCTAGACAAAGTCTTTTAATGAAATTTTATTTTCAAATTACTCTCTTGAGAAACCCTAGTCTAACTAGTCAAGGATGCGGCAAGGTAGCTTCCGCTAGTTCCGCCGGACTAAAAAGATCAAAGAGGGTATGCCTTACCCTACCTGATTCTTTAGACAGACTTTCCTAACGTACTATCACTCGCCCCACCCTAATACTAAGTTGTGTAAGTTTCAATCAAGTCAGGTCCTATCTAACCATTTTTAATTCTTAGCATGACATTTTTGCAAAAAATAAATAAACAGGCATCAAGCAATTAAAGAAAAATATTCAAGAAAGTCATCTAATTATAAAAAAAAGTTTTCCTATTAGCTCCCCCTGGACTGAAGCCTTGATATGGAGTATCTAGGATGTGAATCTTGTCCTTGGGGATCCAATAGTGATTTGGTCCTGCTTGATTAGTCAAGCTTAACTTTGGGACCCATGCTTGGACTCGAATTCTAGTTTAGTTTAAAACAAAATAGTAGGATCTATAACGTGAGTTGGTTCGGTAATCAAGTCTGGATCGGTTGAGAACAAATTTCTGTTCTCCAAGAATCATGTCATGATTCTTGGAACTCAAGGTATATCGTTCCAGCACAACTCGAAGTTTCTTTACTTGAGTTTTCAAGGAGGAATTCTCTTCCTCAAATTTTTGAACTTGAGTTGAGGTTCCTTCCTGAATGGTCTCAGTCAAGGAGCTTGAGTTGGCCTCCACCTTCAGGACTTTTACCTCCTGTTGAAGGGACTCAACCCGAATGTTGACTTTTGCCCACTTACAAGATAGATTAGAGATTATGTCATACAATTGAGATTCGGGTTAACCTCTTACCGTGATTTGTCTGTCTTCTGATATTGATAGCTTCCCGGTTCCTCTGTTTTCTTTTGGTTCTGATTCTGACTTGGTGTCGAGTTCATTCGAAGCCGTTAACGCGAGGAGGTTGGATTGCGGAGCTTCTTCTTCATCTTCTGAAGAGGACTCGTCCCATGTAGCTTGAAGTGCTTTCTTCCTTCGAGTCTTCTTGGCCTCCTTCAGGTTGGGACACTCCGAATTATAGTGACCCTTCTTATTGCACCCATAACAGGTGACATCAGTCTTCCCTTTCTGACTGGTACTTGGTTCAGTTGGGTTATCCTTTGGCTGAACCACCTTCTTCTTCTTTCTTTGGCCTTTGATCATTTTGTAGTAGTTTCGGGCCATTCTGACTAGCTCGGGATGATTGATTCCGTCGTTGTCAGATTCTGAGTCAAAATCTGACTCGGGTATCGGTTGTGGCTTTTTCTTCTTTCCCAGGACTTTTCCTACAAAAAGAGCTACGTCATTCTCGACCTATGCAGAGTTAGTTTGTTCATGCAATTCTAATTCAGAAAATAACTCATCTAATTTTATTTTCGATAGATTCCTCGAAAGCTTGTACGCATCAACCATAGATGCCCACAAAGAGTTTCAGGGAAAAAAATTTATAGCATACCTTATTAGGTCACGGTTCTCTACCTTGTGACCTATGATGTGTAAGATCGTCCATTAGTTCATGAATGTGTGTGTGGAGTTGTGCAGCAGTTTCGCCGTCTTGCATTTTCATGTTATAGAGTTTGTTCAGTAGAAGATCGCGCTTGCTGATTCTCATATCTGAAGTGCCTTCGTGCAGCTCAATCAGTTTATTTCATAACTCTTTTGCACTACTGAATGGGTCAACGCAGTTGAGTTCTTCTTTAGTTAGACCACATTGGAGGGTCTGAGTTGCCTTACCGTCTGATTCAATTTTCTTCTTTAGTGGGGTATCCCACTCTGAGTAACCTTGAATTTCACCTTGCGAATTCTTGGGGATTTTCAGTCCAGTCTGGATAATAATCCTCATCTCCACCTGAGTTTTCAGGTAGACCTCTATTCTGCTCTTCCAGAAGGAGAAATCTTGTCCTAAGAAGAGAAGTGGTCGTGCAGTGTTGTAACCTTCTTGCATGGCCATGGAAAATCCTAAAAAGGGACAGAAACAAGAAAACTGGTTCCAAGACTTGGTCTTAGATTAGTAGTGCGATATTGAAGTAAATAAACAGAAAATGTTGAGTGGTGTTGCACCAACTTCAAGAAGCGATAAAATCTACGAACGAAAAACAATTAAGAACAATATCAGAAAAAGACAATAATATCTTTTTTGATCGAAAATAACGATGAAATCCAAAAAAAATGCTTAATTGGTGGATTCACCAAGATTGAGCCACCCGCTCTGATATCACTTGTGGAATCGGTGTGATCGATAGAGAGGGCGTGAATATCGATAATGTAAATTTTTTGGAGAATCAGAATTAAGACGCAGTGAAAATAAGTAAAACACGGCTACACCATTCTTTTTACTTGGTTCGAAGTCTGTAACGCCTCCTACTCCAAGACTCATGGTCCTTGTTCATTTTTGTTGGGAAATACTATAAATCGTGAATGATGTACCATAATTAAGTACAGAAATAAAGATATTATACCGATGACACTTTAATAAAAAGAACATTATTGCGAAGTCGGCGTGTCGTTGATCTTGAACATTGTGGGCGCAGAGAATTCGAGCACGGAAACTTCAACGTTGAGAAATGCGAGAGCTTGAATTGATTCTGGAAGAAAAGGGGTGAAGCCCCTTTTATAGTTGTTTCTTGGGTGTCTGATAGGGTATGGGGCGCCCTCCACATCACCCATTAATTTCAGCGGCATCCTTATCCGAAGACTTGGCCAAAATTTATCTTCCTTCTTGGCCGCCTATGAGTGCTGAGGCACCTGGGAGCTGACGTGGCCGACTGCCAACTCAGTTTCTCCATCCGCTGGAAAAAAAACCCCTTCTAGGGCGCTTGATACCATTCAGGCGCCTAGGTTCTCAAGCGCTTGATCCCTTTCAGCGCCCAGGTCTGTAGTAACCAACTTCTTTCGGCCTGCAACCAGGGTTAGTCCCAGAATATAATAGAATATTATAAATATATGCATGAATAACATCTAGAGCTGTCTTGGTTCTAACTTTGAATTTCAAATGAAATCCTAGGTCGAACTGACGCCTACTGTTCCCTCTTCCGGGGAACGCGCCCTCACCTACTCCACTCTGGAGAAGTTACATTTTACCAACCGGCACTCCGATTGGACTTTTGCTTGGCCTCTAAGACTCTTGGATCTCAAGACATTCGCACCTCGACCCGTCTCTACTTCTGTCAGCAGTCCTTGCTCGGCTAAGTCTCCTGCCCGATCTTCTGGATCGGGTCTTCAGTGCACAGTCCCCGACTAGGTCTTCTTGTCCAATTCCTCGAACCAGGTCTTCGTGCCCAACCCTCGGTCAGGTCTTCGGTGCCCAGCCGTCAGCCAGGACTTCGTGCCCAATCCTCGACCAGGACTTCATGCTCAATCCTGCAGGTCAAGACTTTATGCCTAGCTCAACTAGGACTTTCCTGCACACTTAGCAAAATCATCATATCACCATACAAACTTAACTTTGAACCCTTTACCACCACCAAAACCAGGTTCAATATGGTGCTTCCGGCACCAACACCGTCTACTCCCTTCCTGTGACATCTTTCTCGCTTGCTGCGTCTTCTACTTAACTTCTTGTATTCCTATGTTCCTAACACTTAAACACAAGGCATCAAAAACTAACAGGAACTAACATGACTTAGTTGATCATATCGAAACCTAACTAGGGTACTTATAGCAACAACGAGGTTTGGCTATGAAGTAAAAGATGTAAGTACCCCAGGTGAGTATTGATGTGGTTAACCGAATCATGTTAGGTCCTATAGGTATCTGATCCCTATGTCTAAGTGTATAGGAACTTAGGAGCATAGAAAGTTGAGCAGAAGACACAGCGAACGAGAAGGATGGCACAGGAAAGGAGTAGATTGGCTCAGTACACTGAGGGACGCAGAGGTCTGCGAAAGAATATGCCGGTGGAGCGAGAAGGACGTGCGCGAGGTCCAAGGGATGAGAAGCCAGGAGGAAGCACGCTCAAGGAGAAGGGTTCAGGTGAGCCCGACTCCGGATGGCTAGAGATCACCTAGAAGGTCGAGAGAAGATTGGTCAACCAAAAGCTGACTAGTAAGCTCTCGAGCACCCTACCACTCAGGCACCCGCATGGATACGGGCGTCCGACCATACAAGCGCCCAAGTCCATACAAGCGCCCGAGAGGTCTTGACCTCATCCAGAACTGGTCGTTCACAACCGTTGCGACGAGGATAAACCCAGAGCCACGTGTTAGGTGCCCATATGCACTCGAGCACCCGTGTAGGGTCACATCATGGCAACTAGATAGAATTTCACAGGGACTATAAATAAACCCCTGAACTCTATTCTTTTCATCAATTCCAACTGTAAAATGAATTCCTTCTATTCTTCAGTTTCTTCCTGAATTGTAGTCTATGTAAGAGGCTTCTCCATCCTAAGGAGTTTGATTTGGAGATTGAGTTTATTTCTACCTTGGATTAGCGACCTTCCTGGTTGCAAACCAAGTAAACTGTTTATGCCTCTTTTCTTTCTATTTGCTTTATTAATCTATTTATGTTATTTGTGTGGTACTAACTTCTATCTTTGTTTAAAACAAACAAAATATTATTTTTATTTTTAGAGGTAATTTACTCCTCTCTTGCCAACTGCCCGATCATCGACTGAAGACCTCAACATCCATCTTCTTTGGGTTGAAGAAATAATGGAAGACTTAGGATGGGAGTGGTAATCAATGTTGATTGGATATAATGACCACCGTACAACGCAGTTGAAAAGAGTTGGAAGCTAGTTGTTGAAGGAGAATATGGAAGTATTGGGAGACCTCCATAAAGAAACTCGAGACGTGAAATCAGAGACCACCTAACAATTGGCCTCTAAAAAATATAATAAAATCAAGGGGGAGGGAGATGTGGTTGGTTATACTACTCTTACTACTCAGTGGTCAATCAAACTTTGGAATTGTGAAACCCCCGCCCCCCCTAAATTAAAATCTGACTCCATGGATGTGTAACAAATAGTGGAAAAACTCTTAGATGCTATGAATAGAGAGGAAAATCAGAAAGAAGAGAATAGAAAGGAAAGCGAATAGGATGAGATAAAAGACAAAGGAGCATTGGAGCACAGGGATGGCAAAGAAACATACAACAACAAAGAAATCCACGAAAGTTGCAGAAGTTCACCATGGCTAGAGCAGAAAGATGATGACAGAGAATGTGACAACATTCTCCCTTCACTAACCTAATAAAGTTGTAGTTCTCATCCATTCGATCTTGGAGCTAAAAAAGTGAGCTATCAGATAGAATCATTAGATTAAACTCCTGAATCCACAAAATCTCAATAGCCTCCTCGAGTTGATATTCTCGACATGACATCACCACATGTTAACCTCAGATGGGCCTGCATTGATGATCGACCCGATGGGATAATCATTGCTCACATACATCATTACGCACATCACTCACATTAATAACATCTAACTTGTGAATTTCCAAGGTAATATTATTGGAGCAGTAGTCAAACTTTGGCCTCCTTCGACTAGACTCAGCAAGAAGGCTTGTGATGTGGGTGATATTGGAGCCCTACATGTGGTGAAGTCTAGTTTCACTGCCTAGTCAGAGGTCAAGCTGAGGTGGAAGTAAAAGACCCCTAATACCCCATACTCGGCTAGCCTAACTCCTCCTGTTCAGTTTATCTCGACACTAGGTACTCGACCCACCCAACTCCTCCAATTCAATTTACCTCAACACCAGAGGCTCGACCCTCTTAACTCCTCTGATTTAGTTTACCTCGACACAAGGGAGTCAACTAGCCAGAGACCTCCAGTTTAGTTTACCTCTATTGAGTAAAACGAGGGCTATTCTTTCAACCTCTAATGTGGGAAAGAAGAGAAAGAGAAAAGAGCAATGAGGCAAAGACAAATAAGAGAGAGAGAAAAACATGAGGAAGAAGAAGAAGAGGAGATAGAAGAAGAATAAGAGTTACAGTGGTTCGACAGCATGTCTACTCCACAAAAAGATAGAAGTATTATTAGAATTTTCTCTACATAAGATAACATACATTATTCTCTTGATCTTAATGATAATACAAAAGTTTTACAATGATCCCTATAAATAATGCCTAAATTCCAAACCCAGTAAAACCGCAACAGAATTCTATTAGGAAAAATCTTAATAGAATTCTGATAGAAAAAATCATAACAGAATTTTGTTAGGAAAATTCTTAATAGATTTTTTCTTCCATGACATCCCTTCTTCATATATGAGTCACCCGTCAACAATCTCCACCTTGACGAATATTCACCCCTTCAAAGACGTGAGTATCTGAGCAAAACTTCACCTGAAACTCTAGTAATGAGCTTCCTTCCTTTAGCATCTAGAGGCATGGATTAAGTTCAAGCAATGCTTGAACTTTTCTATGATCACTGATTTTGTCAACATGTCTGCAGCATTATCTATAGTGTGAACCTTCACAAGTTGAATTTCTCCGGAAGCAATCAACTCTCCTGTCTTGTGAAACCTCATATCAATGTACTTGATTCTCGGATGATACACTTGATTTTTCACCAATTAGATAGTACTCTAACTATCATATAACAACTTGACTCCACATTACTGAACGCTCAATTCTCTAACTAACCCTGTAAACCATAAAACTTCCATCACTGCTTTAGCTACTTCATGTACTCTGACTTCCTAGTATACAATGCAATAATAGATTGTATTATAGACTACCAACAGATAGGTCCTCCCACCAAGTGAGCATGTGCCTATAGTAGACCTTTTGTCATCTAAATCTCCTGCATAATCTGCATCTACGTACCTAGCAACTAAAGGATCTTCCGATTGTCTACTGAACATAATGTCATAATCAGTGGTATTTCTCAAGTATCTAAAAATCCACTTCACTACATCTTAATGCAGTTGACCAAGATTTGAGAGAAATATGCTCACCATACTAACTGCTTGCACCAAATCTGGGCTTGTGCAAACCATGACATATATTAGACAATCAACTACACTAGCATAAGAAACCTTTAACATCTCTTAGATCTCCTTATCTATCTTTGGGCACTATGTATTGGATAACTTGAAGTGATGCATTAGGGTGTGCTTACTGACTTACCATTCTTCATGTTGAACCTATCCATCACCTTCTCGACATATTTACGTTGAGACAACTATAATCTCCCTACAGCTCTGTCCCTGTGAATCTCCATCTCAAGAATCTTCTTGGCCTCACCTAAATCTCTTATGTCAAATTCCTTACTCAGCGACCTCTTCATTTTGTCGACAACTTTCTCCTTCCTTGAAAAAATCACATGCACTTTGTGGCTCATTTTCCCTGAGGAAACTCTACTAGATCCATGTTTGGTTCTTATGCAATAATTTCATCTCCTCCATCATTGCACACATCCACTTGTCATTCTCAGAGCTGTCTACCACCTCCTGAAAAGATAGGCTCTCCGCTACTGATGAGATACCAAGTCTTCGAATCCATATGTTGTGGGTGGCTTTACGACTAGTCTCATTCTGCCACCAGTTATAGTATAATGCTCCGTGTACTTTAAACTAAAATTATCAGAGTCATGAGTCTCTAGTTGCACCTGCACAACATCTTTGTCCTTGATGCTCTGTGGTATTTCCTTTCCTTCTTCCTGAGTATGTTGTAGCATGACCATCTCGTCAAACAGCATATCTCTACTTATCACCACCTTGTTTACCTTAGGATCCCAAAGCATGAAGCTTTTAACTCATTTTGGATTTCCCAAAAAAATATATTTCCTTTCCTGACTAGATATGTGCATATAAGCTGGATATCCAAAAACTCGAAGATGAGAGTAATCTATTAGATTCTTTGTTCATACATCCTCTGATACTTTGCCTTCTAGTATTGCCCTTAGTGATCTATTAATAAGATGACATGTCATGTTAACTACTTCCACCTAAAAATTCTTTGCTAGCTTTGCATTCTACCTGAGATATCTTGTCTTCTCAATGATTGTCCTATTCAACATTTCCACCACACCATTCTTCTGAGCTATCTTGTGAACCGAGAAATGCCTCATTATTCCATCTTGCTTATATAATTCCAAAAACTTTGAATCTATATGCTCAATCACATTGTCTGACCTAAGGATTTGATCTTCCTTCTTGTCTGATTTTCCACTTAAGTTTTTTACAGTTTAAACTTCGCAAAAGATTTCGACTTATAATGCATAAAATATGCCCAGACCTTTCGTGAGTAATTATTAGTAAAACTCACAAAATATAAGTGTACTCCATATAATGCTACACTAGTTGATCCCCAGAAATCCGTATGTACATAGTCCAGAATCCCCTCTGTCTTGTGTGTTACTATCTTAAATTACACTTTGCTCTATTTCCCAAGGAAACAAAATTTGCAGAATTCAAACTTAAACATCTTGACGCTCTTCAATAAATCTCTCTTTCGAAATTCCAGCATCCCATGTTTGCTTATATGCCCTAGCCGCATATACTAATTATACTTTCTAATTTAGACTTCACTAAGTGATTCCTACCTGTAGTTCTATCACTTTAGATTTTTTTACTTTTGTATGTTCAGATCCCTCTGTTTGTGTTTACTATCTTGAATTACACTTTGCTCTATTTCCAAGGAAACAAAATTTGCATATCATTAGAATCGTATTACATAGTCAGAATCCCTCTGTCTTGTGTGTTACTATCTTGAATTACACTTTGCTCTATTTCCAAGGAAACAAAATTTGCAGAATTCAAACTTAAACATCTTGACGCTCTTCAATAAATCTCTCTTTCGAAATTCCAGCATCCCATGTTTGCTTATATGCCCTAGCCGCATATACCATAAGATAGTACTTTCTAATTTAGACTTCACTAAAGTGACTTCACCTACAACTGTAGTTCCTATCAACTTGTAGATGTTCCTTTCTACCTTTTGTCCTTTCATTACCATCAGAGCTCCCTTGCTAACCTTCATCACCCTGCTCACTAATTTATAATTGCATCCAATATCAAATTCTTCCTTAGATCTAGTATGTGTTTGACATCACATAAAGTTTTGATTATACCATCAAACATCTTGATTATGATATTCCCTATGTTGATAACTCTATAAGATGCATCATTTCCTATCAACATTGAACCGGAATTCACTATCTTATAAGTATCAAATCACTCTTTATTTGGAGTCATATGATATGAACATGCAGAGTCTAAGATTCATGCATTCATTAGTTGTTCCGAACCCTACATAACTAATAGGATATCTCCATCACCGATCTTTGAATTTTCTTCTTCAACTATGTTTACAGACTTTGTTGAACTACCTTTGTTCTCTGCAATATGTTTCTTTATCTCTAGACAATCTCTCTTCATATGACATTTGTCTCCACACTTATAGCACGTGATTACATTTTTTCTACTCGACTTAGAATGAGCCTTATTGTCATTGCCTAATCTATATCGAGTTTTGCTCCTATCGTACTCTTGGTCAATATTTATCACAAGTCATCCTTGAGAAACTTTGTTAATTACTTTTTTCCTCTGATAAAAGCCCAACAAAGCACTTATGACCTCCAATTTAAGAGTTTCTTTCCCCACATCAGAGAAGTAACCAAATTCTAGTATGTGAGATATGAAGGTAGAGAATTTAGTAACATCAACATCTTGTCTTCATCCTCGATCTTGATATCAACCCGTTTCAAATTGCTCATAATTTGATTGAATATGTTGATGTATTGGCTCATGATGAGCGTAGATTTATTATCTTTTTATCCTTATTTTTACGCTAATTCACTTGCTTTTATTAATTCACATTTACATTGTTACGCCCCTTTCTTAACTTTTATCAGTATATTTTCTATTTCTAGTTCGGAGACCTATTTTTCTCCAGTTTTCACTTTCAAGGAGCGTTTTGGATCAAAATGAATGATAAGAAGGAGCAAAATAAAGCAAGAAGACTAATAAGACTGGTCGTCGCCTCAAAGGCACGACCCCTATGAAGGATCGATTTAGGCGTGCAGAGGGGGGGTGAATGCACATTTTTCGGATTGTTCCAATATCTACAGAGTTGTTAGCGCAGCGGAAATAATATGTAAAAGAAATAGACAATGCTAACACTTATCGGTTACTTGGTATCCACCCAGATGGGTGACTAGTCCAAGGATCCACGCCGCGAGCACCACTTTTCACTATCGAAAAGTCTCCTTGAGGTGGAGAAACCTTTACAGCAAGATCTTCCTCTTTACAGATACAGAAATATGATAGAGGAAGCAAAAATCACTCTACAGTTGGGCAGCACTTCGTTACTGTACGGAACCGTACGTGCACATGTAACGAGGTGCTCCTTTTATAGGTGAAAAGGACCGACTCGCAGTCTGTCCAGCCCCGCACCAGTCGACTGCCCCGATGGTAGTCGACTGGCCCGACATTAAATGTCGTCCAACGGCTAGCAAACAGCTAGCCAACGGCTAGTTTCGGGGTATACCAGTCGACTGCCCCAAGGCCAGTCGACTGGTCCGAAGCTGCGAACTTTCTGTGGGTTTTGGCAGTTGACTGCCTCTGGGCCAGTCGAATGCCCTGCCTCCCAGCTCAGCTCCAGCCACTCCGGACCTTCTCCTTCACGTATGCCTTCAGGTCTGCTCCCTTGGTTCGCCCTTTGAAGTCCTCTCCCTCTGGCTATCGTCCCTCGGATGTGCACGCAAGCCTTCCCTTGGCTTGCCTCCATGCCACCCTTCACGTGTGCCCTTGAAGTCCACTTCCCGACTTGCCCTTGGAGCTCTCCTCCCTCGGCTCTCGTCCCTCGGATAGGTCCACCAAGTGTGATTCTTCAAGTCCTGCAAACTCAATCACACAAATCAAATACAACATAACACTCTAACTTTAAACCTATTCGCCCAGACATCAAAACCATGATCTTCCAATCATTTAAGGGATGATTGCCTCAACAATCTCCCCCTTTTTGATATGTGGCAATATGTTTAAGTTAGAGATAAATAACAGCAATAGCAATAGCAAAAGATAGCAATTGAAACATTATGAGACATAGTAACCCTAAGAGGTAACCTCCCCCTTAACTTATGTCTTCTCTCAATTTTCAATTCTAATCACATTCCAAGTTAAGTTTCCACTTAACAACAACAATATATATAAGAATGTAAAACATATCAGAATCTAAGAGGTACCTCCCCCTTAATCTATGTCTTCTTCTCCAAATTTTAACCTTTCAAGGTCTAAATTAGACAAAATACCTAAAATCATCGATTTTAAGTCAAAATTCTAACATAAATTCTAACTGAAACCACTCATTCTCCCCCTTTGACACCATCAAAATTATTGCCTCAAGCAACCAAGCTCTATGGCATCAAATGTGAGAATAATTAATTTCTGAAATTTCTCACAGTGGCTGAAAAGCAGGCGTGCCAGTCGACTGCCCATAGGGCAGTCGACTGATACGCTATCAGTCTGATTTTTCAGGTTTTCTGTCGAATTTCAGAAACTCCCAGAAAATTCCAAAAATTGTAAAATTTTGCATACATGTTTGAAATGTTATACTCTATCAGGGAAAAATATTAAACCATATAAAATTTCAAACATGCATGACTTTAGATAAAAATCCAAAAGATTTGAAAAGCACTACATTTTGTATCAAACTTTGAAACCAAATTTGCAGTCATATGACTTTGAAAAATATGACAAAGTATGTAAAACATAAAATGCTTTTCAAAGGTTTAAAATGTCCAACTATGATCATTGGCAATGTGTCCATTGATTAAACACTTGCCTCCCCCATAGTTGGTCTAGTTTTGATATTTTGATACTTTTAATGGTTCAACAATGTGCCACAAGCACAAGTGAGCCAAATGTATCACCCTAATGGATCAAGCACCCCTTTTCAAAGCTAATGTGTCCAAGTTCATTTTATACTTCCACAAAACACATTCCAAGGCCTCTTCTTAAGGATGTAAACTCCAATTTGGGAAGAGGCTTGGTAAAGATGTCGGCTAGGTTCGACTTTGATTCAACATAGTGTAGTTCTATGTCTCCCCTTGCCACATGGTCTCTAATGAAGTGATGTTTAACTTCAATGTGTTTTGTCCTAGAATGATGAACCGGATTTTTAGTTAAATTGATTGTGCTTACATTATCACACAAGACTTTGACCTTGGTGTAATGTAGATCATAGTCCTCTAGGGTGTGCATGATCCAAAGGAGTTGGGAAACACATCCACCCATTGCCACATATTCTGCCTCCGTTGTTGATAGGGCAACCCATGGTTGTTTCCTACTACTCCAACTAACTAAAGAAGACCCAAGGAATTGACACCCTCCACTTGTACTTTTCCTATCTAACTTACAACCTGCATAGTCCGAGTCGGTGTATCCAATTAGATCAACACTAGGGGTTCTAGGATACCAAAGTCTGACATTTAGGGTCCCCTTCACATACCTTAGGATCCTCTTGACTACAACCAAATGGGACTCTTTGGCACATGATTGGTACCTTGCACATATACCTACCGCAAAAAGTATGTCGGATCTACTTGCGGTTAGGTATAGGAGGCTACCAATCATGCTCCTATATTGTTTGGAGTCTACCATTTTCCCTTCAATGTCACTATCCATTTTCACATTGGTTCCTATGGGTGTAGATGCTTCCTTAGCATGTTCTAAACCAAATTTCTTTAGCATATTTGGTTTGAAATACATGTGTACCTTCATTAGTTTGATTAACTTGAATGCCTAAGAAAAAGGTTAACTCTCCTACAAGACTCATCTCAAATTCATCTTCCATACATTTGATGAATTCTTGTAGGAAGTCATTATTTGTTGACCCAAAAATAATATCATCTACATAGACTTGGGCAACAAATATATCCTTATCCTTAGATTTTAGAAACAATGTAGGGTCAATTGTTCCTCTTCTAAACCCCTTAGACACCAAAAAGGAAGAAAGCCTCTCATACCAAGCCCGGGGAGCTTGTTTAAATCCATATAAGGCTTTCCTTAATTTGAATACGTGCCTTGGATAGTTGGGGTCCTCAAACCCGGGGGGTTGTTCTATATAAACCTCTTCCTTAATGATCCCATTTAGGAATGCCGACTTCACATCCATTTGGTGAAGTGTGAAACCCATGTGAGCGGCATAGGCTAGTAGAATTCTAATTGATTCTAACCTAGCTATGGGGGCATAGGTCTCATCATAATCTAATCCCTCAACTTGGTTAAACTCCCTAACTACCAATCTAGCCTTGTTCCTAGTGATTTTACCTTGGTCATCTAGTTTGTTCCTAAAAACCCATCTTGTGGTTACAATGGTACAGTCAGTGGGCCTAGGAACTAACTCCCAAACTTCACTCCTCTCAAATTGGTTTAGCTCTTCTTGCATGGCCAAGACCCAATCAACATCTCCCAATGCTTCATCAATGTTCTTGGGTTCTAATTGGGAGATTAAAGCTATTTGACTAGTTTGATCCCTAAAGTAGGACCTAGTCCTTACTCCTTGAGTGACATCACCCACTATTTGGTCAATAGGGTGATCATGGTGATGTCTCAAGGGTCTAGAGGTTGTAGGTTCATTTACTCCTTCTTCCTCATCCTCTAGTGTATTTCTTACTCCCCCTTGATCATTGCCCTCCAAATGTAGGTCTTGGATTCTTTGGGCAAGGGGTTGGACCTCTTCTATGTCCTTATCAATAGAAGCCTTTCTAGGGTAGGTACTAGTAGTTTCATCAAATTTGACATTTGAGGACTCCTTAATCACTTTTGTCCTCTTGTTGTACACTCTGTAACCCCTACTAGTCAATGAATACCCTACTAAGATTCCTTCATCGGCTTTTGACTCAAATTTTCTTAGGTCGTCTTTGGTATTTAAGATGTAAACTTTACATCCAAAGACCCTAAGATAGTGGACTTGGGGTACCCTTCCATTCCATAGTTCAAAGGGTGTTTTTCCTAAAAACTTATGTACCAACACCCGGTTTTGAATATAGCAAGCGGTGTTAACCGCTTCGGCCCAAAAGTAGCTAGGAAGAGAGTATGCATTAAGCATAGTCCTAGCAGCTTCTTGTAGGGCTCGGTTTTTCCTCTCAACTACCCCATTTTGTTGAGGAGTCCTTGGGCATGAGAACTCATGCTTGTACCCATTTTCAACACAAAATTGTGTGAAACCAGCGTTTTGGAACTCCCCACCATGGTCACTCCTAATTCGGTTTATTTTGGTGTTCTTTTCGTTTTCTACCCTCTTACTAAATCCTATGAAGATCTCTAGAGTATCATCCTTATGTTTCAAGAAATAAACCCATGTGAATCTAGAGAAGTCATCTACTATTACAAGGCAATATTTACTCCCCACAAGTGAGGGAGTACTATGGCAATCAAACAAGTCTATATGCAAAAGTTCTAAAGGTAAGGAGGTGGTGATTAGAGTTTTACCTTTGTGTGATGCTTTGGATTGCTTACCTTCTTGGCATGCATCACACAATTTGTTCTTTTCGTACTTGATCATTGGAAGCCCCTTCACCAACTCTTCCTTGGCTACTCTTGCAATGTTTCTCATGTTGACGTGTCCAAGTCTCCGGTGCCACAACCACCCTTCTTCTTCTTTAGACATGAGACACTTAACAACATTGTTAGTAGCATAAGATAGATCAAGATAATATAAGTTTGCCTCTCTAAACCCTTCTAATATGATAGTGTTTGATTCACTTTGCCTTATTACACATTTCTTAGCATGAAATTCTACTCTAAAACCGGCATCACATAGTTGACTCACACTTAATAAATTAAACTTCATATCCTTAATTAAAAGTACTTTATGAATCGAAATAGTGGGAGATACCTCAATTGTGCCCCTACCAATGATCCTCAACTTTCCACTATTCCCAAAGGAGACGGTCCCTTCTCTTAGGTAGATAATAGTGGTGAACTTGCTCACATCCCCGGTCATGTGTCTTGAGCATCCACTATCTACTATCCACAAAGTTGGGGCCTCCTTCACCTTTACCTAGACAACATGGAAAACATACTCTTTTGGTACCCATATCTTTGATCCATAAGCATCATTTAAAAATTTCTTAGGTACCCATGCCTTCTTTGTGGTTCCCCTAGCCCCTAGTCTCCTAGATGCACCAATCCTACCGGTAAGTGAGACGAATGCTACTTCCTTGATCTTAGGTATATAACCCAATCCGGCCTTGTTATATACAGCTCTTTGACTGTTGATGATCATATCAAGGTTACTTGATCCTACTTGGAATTTCCTAAGGGCCTTTGTGAGGTCATCTACTTGTTTCCTTAACTCCTTATTTTCATTTTCAATATGTGAAACATGTGAAGAGGTAGAGCTAGCATGCAAATCTTTAAGTTTAATAGCTTCTACTCTAAGCATGGCAATTTCTTCCTTAAGATCCTTAATTCTACTTCTAGCCTTAGCTAAATCCATGTTCGTGCTAGAAATAATTTTCACTAAGGTAGAGGAGGGTAAGTGGTATACCTCACATACCAAAGCTTCTGACTCTGATGATGATGAAGTGGAGGAGCTCTCATCTTCACTGCTTGAGCTCCGTTCATCGTCTGATGAGTCCGAGTCATCTTGTGCCATAAGAGCGAAGTGGGAGACTTGCTCTTCTTCTCCTTCTGAGGATGAGAGATCGTCCCAAATTGACTTGAGGTTCGTGGCACTCTTTTCCTTTCCCTTTGACTTCTTCTTGTCACTCTTCTTCTTCTCTTCCTTCTTGTCATCCCTTTTCTTCAACTGGGGACACTCGTTCTTCATATGTCCCTCTTGGTGATAGTTGTAGCAGATTATCTCCTTGGCCTTACCCTTATCTTTGGCCCCTTTCCTAGCATATGACTTGTTAGAAAAACTTTTAAATATTTTACGAAATTTCCTTACCATAAAGGCCTCTTGGTCACTGTCCATAGAGGCACTTGACTCCTCTGAATCTGATGACGATGAGTAGATCACCTTCTTCTTCTCCTTTCTCCTCCTCTTCTCCTTTTCTGCAACAAAAGCAATATCTTTCTCTTTTGCTGAAATGTTAGCTTGCTCGTGCAGTTTAAATTCACAAAATAGATCGTCTAATTTAACTAAAGATAAGTCCCATGATACCTTGTAAGCATCAACCATGGATGCCCACAGGGTGGTTCTCGGGAAGGCTTGTAAGACATACCTGACGATATCTCGGTTTTCGATTTTCTCTCCAATTACATGGAGCTCGTTGATTACTTCCTTTACCCTTCCATGCAGCTGACTGACGGTCTCGTTGCTCTTCATGGAGAGGGACTGCAGTTGGGCCACCAACAAGTCCTTCTTGGCTCTTCTAGACTCGTTTGACCCCTCGTTCAGTTCAACTAATTTGTCTCATAGTTCTTTGGCGCTCTTGAACGGCCCCACCTTGTTCAGTTGCTCCTTTGAGAGCCCGCATTGCAGTGTGGTGGTGGCTTTGGCATTAGATTGCGCCCTCTTCATCACCTCCTTTGACCATGTTCTCATAGGTGTTGGGTCTCCTCTTTCATCGACGGGCGCCTCGAAGCCATCTGCAACACTTATCCAAGTTTCAATATCATTCATGAGATAGTACTGCATCCTACCTTTCCAGTACGCGAAGTCGTTGCCGTCGAAGAATGGTGGTCGTGCGGTGGAGTATCCCTCTTGAAACGCCATTACAATTGCTCCGGTTGACTGTTAGATCTTCCGAAACGCACCGGCTCTGATACCAACTGAAGGATCGATTTAGCCGTGCAGAGGGGGGGTGAATGCACTTTTTTCGGATTGTTCCGATCTCTACAGAGTTGTTAGCGCAGCGGAAATAATATGTAAAAGAAATAGACAATGCTAACACTTATCGGTTACTTGGTATCCACCCAGATGGGTGACTAGTCCAAGGATCCACGCCGCGAGCACCACTTTTCACTATCGAAAAGTCTCCTTGAGGTGGAGAAACCTTTACAGCAAGATCTTCCTCTTTACAGATGCAGAAATATGATGGAGGAAGCAAAAATCACTCTACAGTTGGGCAGCACTTCGTTACTATACGGAACCGTATGTGCACGTGTAACGAGGAGCTCCTTTTATAGGTGAAAAGGACAGACTCGCAGTCTGTCCAGCCCCGCACTAGTCGACTGCCCCGATGGCAGTCGACTGGCCCGACATTAAATGTCGTCCAACGGCTAGCAAACAGCTAACCAACGGCTAGTTTCGGGGTATACCAGTCGACTGACCCAAGGCCAGTCGACTGGTCCGAAGCTGCGAACTTCTTTGGGTTTTGGCAGTCGACTGCCTCTGGGCCAGTCGACTGCCCTGCCTCCCAGCTCAGCTCCAGCCACTCTGGACCTTCTCCTTCGCGTATGCCTTCAGGTCTGCTCTCTTGGTTCGCCCTTTGAAGTCCTCTCCCTCTGGCTATCGTCCCTCGGATGTGCACGCAAGCCTTCCCTTGGCTTGCCTCTATGCCACCCTTCACGTGTGCCCTTGAAGTCCACTTCCCAACTTGCCCTTGGAGCTCTCCTCCCTCGGCTCTCGTCCCTCGGATAGGTCCACCAAGTGTGATTCTCCAAGTCCTGCAAACTCAATCACACAAATCAAATACAACATAACACTCTAACTTTAAATCTATTCGCCCACACATCAAAACCATGATCTTCCAATCATTTAAGGGTCGATTGCCTCAACACCCTGTAGCTTCCACGGCCAGGTCGTGCCCCCTGGCACAGCCCATGCACTTCTTCGGCTGAGGTCATGGCCCTGACACACCCTACAACCAACCAGGATAGGGTTGTGCCCCACGACAAGGTCCGTGCCTTACTGCTCAGAACTGGTTGTGCCTCCCAGGCATGACTATGCTCCAGTCGTGTGCCCCTTTCAAGGCCTGGCCATGCCAATCAGGCACGATCATGCTCAAGCCATGCCCTGTTTGTCAAGAGTGGCATGGTCAGGCCATGCCACCCAGCATGGTCGTGCCTGGCCGTGTCGTTTCAGTTGGGTGTGATACAACTGGGCCATGCCACACCACACGACCTGTGCCACAGGGTCGTGTTGGCGTAGCAGATTCGAGTATAAAAGGGAATTTTCTCCCCTTTGCTTGGGGAGAAAGTTTTCCTATTGTGGAAACTAACTCTAGGCTCTCCCCCACCTTTCCGGTGATCTCTGACGACTCCAAGACATCTTCGATGTTCCCCCATCTTCGTGAAGGCTTGAATTGTATCCGAAGACTCGGTATTAAGGACAAATAAGCTTCTTCATCTCTCTCTAGATTTGCTTATGAAGCTTTCCATTTTTGAGTCTTTGTGCTTCTCTCCATGGCTTGTGAGTATATCTCCACATGTTCTAGGGCTAAGAAGTAGATGTAATGTGTATTTAATGTAAACTCAATGGTTTGTGTAATGCCCTTGGATTGATATATGGTTTGGAACATATCTTGTTTGATTAAATGCTTTAATGAATATTTTACTTTTATTTGTCATGAGTGTATGCTTATTGGTATGTTAATTGAATGGATTATGGGGATCAATACCTATTAAAGGTGAGATGCTCAAAGTTGTATGCCCGAGGAGCCTTCCATGACAAGGGTATCCTTTCAACCAAACAACCTTGAGCATTCCCTTGACTTAGACATTGTGTTCACACAAGGATGGATCTAACTCTAACTCAATGGGTCTTCCCTAATTCCATGTTAGGAGATGACTTGTATAATTTAGGATCATATGACCAAAGAACCCTAGTGACAAGGGAAATCCTTTAACCGAACATCCTACGTTACCTTACCTATCTAATAGCACTGATAGCCAATAGGGGAGCCACTCTGGTGTGAAGTTACAACCCATACCATTAACCTAGTTAGACTACCTATAATCCCAAACCATAGAGACCAAAGCCTTATCAACCCATAGAATATCAAAGACCAAAACACAGAAACTTATACCCTAAGACATTCCCCTCTCATAGCCTTTCCTCCTTAAGAGCAAAGACTTCCTCTCTTCTCTTCTCTCCTCTCTCTACTTCTCTCTCTCCCTCTTGAGCAAGTTTATGTGTGATCTTCACTCCCTTTCTGACTCATTTATCTAGTTTGCGCTTGCGAACTCCCTAATGGTTGCCAACCTCAATCCCTATGGATACGATATCCTTTTATTACTTGACGATGTTTCTGTGCACTTAAAAAATCCACATCAACTCAGATCGATTCCCTCTGTCATCTTCAATCCGAATAATTTCTTCTTAAGATAAAGCTTATTTGCGAATGATTTTGACATGTACTAGCTTTCCAACTTTTGTCAAACTATTATCGGTGACTTCTCATCCATGACATAATACATTACATTATCTGTAATACAAAGCCTGATTGTTGCCACTGTCTACACCTAAAGTTTATCCCAATCTAATCTCTTCATGCTTTCTGGTTTTCTTTCTTCTAGCGTCTTCGTCATGTCTCATTGCACTAACAAGTCCTTGACCCTTCTCTTTCATAATCCGAAGTTTCTGGTTTCATCAAATTTTACCATATCAAACTTTGCAAAGACATCTCGACATGTTAAAGAAATCCACTCAAATCTTGCTCTGATACCAATTATTGCAAAAAAATGGGAGCAATATCTCTCAATCTCTAAAACGCAGAAGAAGAGGAAGAGAAAGAGATCGCGCAAGCAATAAGACAAAGACGCATAAGAGAGAAAGAGAGACTAGGAAGAAGAAGAGGAGAGAGGAGGAAAAGAAGAGTATTTATCATGGTTCGGCGGCGTGCCTACTCCAAAAAAGCCCGAAACTTTATTAAAATTCTCTACGCAAGATAATACACATTATTCTCTTAATCTTAATGCTAATACAAAAAGTTTACAATGATCCCTATAAATAATGCCTAAATCTCAAATATGGTAAAACCGTAACTGAATTCTATTAAGAAAAATCTTAATAGAATTATGTTAGAAAAAAGCCTTAATAGAATTTTGTTAGAAAAAACATGATAGATTTGTCTTCTATAACAACCCTTATTTAGATATGAGTCATCCGTCAAAAACCTCGACACTAAAGACTCGGTTTATCAAACTCCTTTAGTTCCTTTTACCTCGACACTAAGGACTCTGCCTTCCCGAATCCTCTGATTCACTTTACCCCGACCAGGGACTCGGCTCACTCAACTCCTTCAGCTCAACTCTATCGATCCAACAAGACCACGTCATTCGACTCGTCTCTATTGACTCGATACAGGGCCTTGCTTGGCTCAACTCTTACCGACCCGATGCTTAGTCCTATCTAACTCAATTCTATTAGTTTGACGCTCTATGATCTAATATGCTCAAACTTTTGGCCCCACCGACCAATAAGGCATAATGTCTCAAGTGGATTATCTGACCCAATGCTTAGTCCTATCTAGCCCAATTCTATTAGTTTGACGCTATATGATCTAATATGCTCAAACTTTCGGCCCCACCAACCAATAACGCATAATGCCTCAAGTGGACTATCCTAACATATGAGATAGCATGGTGCACATGGCGTGCGAGAACTCACAAGACATGGTCTTTCACAGTATAAATTTTGGGCGACGTGACTTTAGATACGATGTGACACCATCCTTATTGGAGTATAACAAATATCTCATCTTTAATTAAACTCATAAGAAAAAACATCAATCAATTGTAATATAAAAGGTGTACTCTACTGCAGATGAACGTACACACACATACGCTCCTCAACCACATTTTATTTTCAGTGTTCTGATAGAACATTGTGTTTTCTCCTAACCGCATGAATTCTAGAAAAAAAATAAGAACCCGAACAGAAAACATAATGTATATAAACATGGATCTATTGTTTCATCGAATCATGGCATAACGAAATAATAGGTGTAAACCGAAAGACAATGAACCTAATTGAAGAGTCATTGTCCTTATCGTAGCGTCGTCGGCTTGATTCCTGTGGAAGAAGATGCAGTAGAAAGAAGAAGGAGAATCTTCCAAGAGGCTTAGGTTTGACGGTGCCGTAAAGTTTCTTGTCAATGGGGAATAAGAAACTAGGTCATAAAGATTACCTAAACCCTTGGGGACCTCCCCTTTATATAGCAATCCAATCTGTTATCAGCCCATAGATAATAACAGATTGGTCTAAAGGGTTCTATACATTGAACCCGCATCCAATAATCCGAAACCCAATAAACATAAGTTAGATCACTTTAAGGGCGCAGATTGTATTTACTTGTGCAACTTACAAATAAGCCCACCTAATAGAGATAATAATAATATCCAACAATCTCCCACTTGGGCTATATGTGAGTTGTATGTAAATACAAGCAAATCTTTAGTTGATATCAAACTTTATGGGTACAAGATACCCCTATAAATAATCCAGTCCATTAACTTCATTGGTATAGGACTAAAGAGGTCATAGCTACTGTATATGATCGTAACAAGCCCCAACAGTAATCACAATACCAATGTCATTAACGACATAGATCAAGATGCGGATGTATAGAGTAGAAATTACATGAAATATGATCAGTACATGTCAATTTCTAACTGGTCCAAAGCGACTCAAAAGAGTCTGATCATATTTGCAAATACCTTATGCTAAACTGCAACAGCAAATTATGATCCAACCTTTATGATTCCAAAAAGAATCTGTATCATATTTACAAACACCAAATGCTAAACAGCAGTAGTAAATCATGATATCGTATTCAGAGCGTCAAAACAAACATATGAATTCCCATTATTATTTTTGAACTTTAGGTACGTACAATAATCAAAATAAAAATACTTGTCTTTATTAACATAGAGCAATAAAATAAACACAGACTTCCACTAGATGAGTTCTTCTTCCATAAGAAGAACTCCCATATCCACAACATGCGCATGAAACTCCTTGGGCACGAAGCCTTTGGTATGTGGATCGGCCAACATGGAATCTATGCTGATGTGCTCTACCATAATCTGACGACTCTGAACTCTCTCTTTAACCACTAGAAACCTTAATGTCGATGTGCTTGGACTTCGACGAACTGCGGTTGTTCTTGGCATAAAGTTCTGCAGCTTTATTATCACAGTAGATCCTCAGTGGCCTGTCAATACCATCAACGATATGCAATGTTGTGATGAAGTTCCGTAGCCAAATCCCGTGATTGGATGCTTCATAGTATGCTACCAATTCTGCCTCTATAGTAGAAGTAGCTACTAGCGTCTGCTTGACTCTCTTTCAAGATATAGCCCCTCCAGCAAGCATGAAGATATAGCCTGAAGTGGACCTCCTGCTATCTAAGCATCTAGCAAAATCGGAGTCTGAATAACCAATCACCTCCAGATGATCTGACCTCCGATATGTGAGCATGTGTCTTTTAGTTCTTTGCAAATACCGCATCACTCTTTTAATTGCTTTCCAGTGCGACGGTCCTAGGTTATTAACATATCTGCCTAACATCCCAACTACAAATGCTATATCTGGTCGAGTGCAAACTTGTGCATACATGAGACTTTCCACTGCTGATGCATATGGGAATTGTTCCATCTCCTTTATTTCAAGTTCAAGTCGTGGACACTACTGCAAACTGAACTTGTCACTTCTTGACACAAGTGTGTCACCACGTGTACAGTTCTGCATGACATACCTTATAAGCACCTTCTCAATATAGGCTTGTTGTGAAAGTTCAAGAATGCCTCTTGATCGATCACGATAGATCTGAATGCCTAGAACAAAAGATGCTTCACCAAAATCTTTCATTTTAAATTTACCAGATAGAAATGACTTGGTTTCATGCAGTAAACCCTTATTATTGCTCGCAAGCAATATATCATCCACGTACAAAACAAGTATAACAAACTTGCTCCCACTGAACTTGACATATATGCACTTATCAACGGAGTTCTCTAAATCCAAATGAGGTAACCACTTGATCAAATTTCCGATACCATTGACAGGATGCCTACTTTAAACCATAAATGGACTTCTTTAATCTACATACTAGGTGCTTTGAGTCTGAGGACTTAAAGTTCTCCGGTTGCACCATATATATAGACTCCTCTATGTCTCCATTGAGGAATGCAGTCTTTACGTCCATTTGATGTAGCTCCAAATCAAAATGAGCTACAAGTGTCATGATTACCCTAAGGGAGTCTTTCGTCGACACAGGTGAGAAAGTCTCCTTATAATCAATGTTTTCCTTTTGAGTGAATCCCTTGGCAACAAGACGAGTCTTATACCTTTCGATATTGCCCTTCGAATCTCGCTTGGTTTTAAATACCATTTACAACCAACGGGTTTCGAACCTTCAGGCAATTCGACAAGTTCCCAAACGTCATTGTCTGCCATAGACTTCAACTCTTCTTGCATGGCGTTATCCACTTTTCAGGGTTAGAGCTTGTTTGACTTCTTGGAAAGATGTAGGATCACTTTCCAACCCTATATCAAACTCATGCTCTTGGAGATAAACATAATCACGAGAATTCGTGCTTCTCCGTTCCCTTGTGGATCGTCTTAAGGGCACTTGTGTTTGAGGTGGTTGAGGTACTTGCTCATCAATATGAGGCAATACTTCAATTTCAGTGGTAGGCTCCTCCAATTGTATTGGAGAAGTCATGGGAATATCTTGGTTCACTACGCTCACTGGATGTGCAATATCCATAATGTGTGGTATGGTAGTCATACCACTACTGATTGCACTAGTAGTAACCATAGGAGGATTGCCAACGCTTTCCTCAAAAGATACTTCCATGATTTTATCGCTCCCACTGTCCTCAATAAACTTGGCGTTTCCCGTTTCGAAGAAGGATCTATTAGATGGATCATAAAATTTATACCTCTTTGATCTCTCAGAGTAACCTACAAAATTGCAGCTAACAGTTCTTGAGTTCAGTTTCTTTTTATTAGGCTTGTAAGGCCTAGCCTCAACTGGACAACCCCAGATGTGTAAATGCCTAATGCTAGGCTTTCTACCCGTCCACATCTCGAATGGGGTTTTAGTTACTGTCTTACTAGGTACTCTATTGAGAAGGTAAACTGCAATCTTGAGTGCCTCACCCCACAAAGACTCCGGTAGAGAAGTGAAAGTCATCATACTTCTCACCATGTCTTTTAGGGTTCGATTGCGACGCTTAGCTACACCATTCTGACTGGGTGTACCAGGCATGGTATACTGAGGCACAATCCCACACTCAACAAGGTAATTTGCAAAAGGTCCTAGACGTTGTTCACCTAATCCATCATATCGACCGTAATATTCTCCTCCACGGTCAGATTGGACGACTTTAATTTTCTTACCTAGTTGAAGTTCAACTTCGGCTTTGAAAATTTTGAACTTGTCCAAAGATTACGACTTCTCATGAATAAGGTACAGATAGCCAAATCTAGAATAGTCGTCTATGAAACTAATAAAATATGTGTCCATTCCAAGATACCTTAGGGAATGGTCCACAAATATCTGTATGTATTAGCTCTAAAACGTCACTACAACGGCCAGCCCTTTGTTCCTTTTGTTAGTTGTCTTCCCCTTAACACATTCTATGCAGACATCAATGTCTGACATGTCAAGGGAATCAAGAATTCCATGTGACATTAACCTTTCTAGGCGTTGTTTGGATATATGTCCTAAACGCCTATGTCATAACATAGAAGAATTCTCGTTGGTCAATTTACATTTCGTACCTACACTATGCATTATCACGTTGTCAGTCGTAGGAGTAAAGGTGTTTAATTTATAAAGCTTATCAACCAAGGAACCATTCCCAATCAAAATTGAATTATAGAAAATACTAAACTTTTCATTTCCAAATGAACAAGAATAACCTGATTTGTCCAAACAAGAAATTGAAATTAAGTTTCGTCTGAAAGACGGTACAATGAATGTATTCTCCAAATCCAAATAAATATCAGTTCCTAAATAAATCCTAAAAACACCAATAGCCTCTACTGCAGCCTTTTTTCCATTTCTCGTATAGATGTATCTTTCACCATAAAGTGGAAGTCAGCTCTGACACAACCCTGCATAGTGACACTTATGTGAGTAGTAGCACCAGTATCTATCCACCAAGTGTCAATGGGTACAATAACTAAATTGACTTTTGAACTAACAAAGTTGAGAAGTTTACCCTTCTTTACACGTCAGTTGGCATACTTGAGGCAGTCTTTCTTCATATGACCCTTCTTCTTGCAAAAGTAACAAGTGGATTCCTTATCCTGTTTCTTTTGCTCCTTATGGTCATTGCCTCTTGAATCTGCAGTTTGCTTTCCCTTACCTTTGTTATTGATCCTCTTTCGCTTCTTGCTCGCATTTTGAGAACCAGATGCTAAGTGAGCACTTTCAGATGTCTCAATCTTCAGTCTCCCCTCCTCTTGCACGCATTGAGCAATAAGCTCATTCAATGTCCACTTTTCCTTTTGAGTATTATACGATATCTTAAAAGGAGTGAACCGTGTAGGCAAAGACATCAAGACAAAATGCACTAACATACTCTCAGACATATCGAGTTTTAGTGCTTTCAGACTTGTCGCTATATTGGACATCTCCATAATGTACTCCCTTATGTTTCCTTTACCACTGTACCGCATGGTTACCAACTTCGTAAGAAGTGTGGTAGTCTCGACCTTTTCATTTGAGGTGAATCGATCTGCCAGTTTGTTAAGGAAACTCCTAGCATCTTCACTCTCTGTTATTGAGCCCTTTATTTGTGTCGGTATGAATAGCTTCATGATGCTTAGACTCATGCGATTTGATTTCTCCCACAGCTGAAATTCAGCCCTCTGCTCTATAGTGCTAGCACTGGTCAAAGGTGCGGGACGATCATTTCTTAATGCATAGTCCAAGTCCATGCAGCCTAAGACTACGATCACGTATTCGTTCCATTCAGCAAAATTCGAACCAGTTAATGTTGGGATGTTATTAATGTTGGCAGTCACAGATTGCACTGAAAATAAAAAAAATTTATTTAAGCTCACGATTTAACTAAAGCCAAGAACATATATATAATAAAATTATACAAATAAATAAAATTTTAAATGTATATTAAATGAGCTCCTTATGAGATACCACATACAACATTACATTTTAATGTGTAGATTAAAAAATATACTTTGTTAGCGGTACTCTCTGATATAACTCAACCTTTAATTGGTCACACAATGTGTCTTCCTTTGGGCTGACCCATTGTGTGCATAATATAAAACTTTATATGAGTTATATTTTTGTCCATAGCTTACAACAACTTTAATCTGCCACGCAATATGTCTTCCTTTGGGCTGATATATTTTGTGCATGATCAGAACAAAATAAATTATGTTCAATAATTATAAACTATCTTGAACATATATCTGGCATAAAAATAACCTTCCTTTGGGCCGATTACTCTTAGCATAGATATACGTCTACCAACACAAAATACACTAAACCGACCTAAGGTGCTTTCGTTTGGGCCGACACAATAGTTCAATTTAGTAGCACGTTGTGTAGATAGACCCAAGAAAATTCTAGATATTTAATCAAACAGATAATTTCTTTATTAGTCTTGACACCTCAAAATTAAGCTCATTAATCGATTGACACTATATGGTAATCAAATGGTATGATCCAATTGATTATCCCAATCGATCTAAAAGCTTAATATATATACGACTATATCAAATATAGAACCCTCCTTTAAAAATTAGAGTTTCTTTATGGTTCTATAATTAAATAATATTAAATAATATTATTTAATTCTGGATCATTATGCATTAAAAAAAAACAGTTTATATATATATTATTATAATATATATATATATATATATACTATTTACGCATATAAATTTTTTTTTCATATTTACTGTTTCACGTGACAGATTCACCGTTTGAATAAAAATATAATATATATTTCTTTTATTTACTGTTTCCCAGATTCACGTGAAACCATTTCTTTTGCAAAAAAAAACATCCATAATAAAAATTTAATCAATATCATTTCTAATTTATCTTATCACAAATTTAAGATGATAATTCTTATCACAAATTTAAGATGATAATTGATTAAATCAAATTTATTTTATTCACAATTTTAGACTTGATAATCAATTGATTGACTAAGTCAATCGATTAAACCATCACATTTTAACCTAAAATTAGATTAAATATGATAGTTCTTCCGTCGTTTTCATATGTTTCACATAAAATATGAAAAACTTAGAAAACAAGTCTATCCTAGAATTTTCTTTTACATGATTTCCGACGATAAAAATTGTATTATATTAGGAAAACTTAATCTAGCGTACATACAATAAATCGACGGAAAAATTTAAACTTTATTACCACAAAAACGATGAAACAAAGCCAAGGCTCTAATACCAATTGATAAAATATTGTGTTTTCTCCTAACCGCATGAATTCTAGAAACAAAATAAGAACCCGAAGAGAAAACATAATGTATATAAACATGGATCTATTGTTTCATCGAATCATGGCATAACGAAATAATAGGTGTAAATCGAAAGACAAGGAACCTGATTGAAGAGTCATTGTCCTTGTCGTAGTGTCGTCGGCTTGATCCCTGTGGAAGAAGATGCAGCGGAAAGAAGAAGGAGAATCTTCCAAGAGGCTTAGGTTGGACGGCGCCGTAAAATTTCTTGTCAATGGGGAACAAAAAACTAAGTCATAAAGATCACCTAAACCCTTGGGGACCTCCCCTTTATATAGCAATTCAATCTGTTATCAGCCCATAGATAATAACAGATTGGTCTAAAGGGTTCTATATATTGAACTCGCATCCAATAATCCGAAACTCAATAAACATAAGTTAGATCACTTTAAGAGTTCAGATTGTATTTACTTGTGCAACTTATAAATAAGTCCATCTAATAAAGATAATAATAATATCCAACGTGTTCTTCTTCTCCGTAAAGACAGACTTAAGCTTCAGGATGGCTAAGCAGCAGCCTCCCTCCTGACTCTCTCCTTCACTACCGAGTCTTTCAGGTGCCCAAGTCGATCCAGTTCTCCAGTGTTCGATGACTGAGTCAACAAAGAAGATAGCTTATGGGTGGCTAGTTCATCGACGATCTGAAGATCTCTATGAACAGCAGTGAATCCTCTATTAGCTCTGTTGTTTGAAAAAAATAAAATAAAAAAGAATCGTCTTCGTCTGCCACCCTTTTAGAGAGAGAAGCTCTTCCTTCTCTCTAGAGAAGGCAACGGAAATAGGAGAAAGAGGGCTCACCGCCGATGAACTCTAGCCGGTAGCGGATTGAGGAAGACCCCTCTCCGGTGGGTGAGGGAACCCGAGGGAGGCTCGCTGGATGCTTCACCGCAGGTGATTATGGAGGAGTGGAGTGACTGTGGGAACACAACCTCACCGAGAAAAAAGAGGAGTGGCCTCCGATGAAGCTCTCCAGCTTCACCTCTGAGTCTTGGCTTCCCTGGTAAGAGCAAGTACTCCGGCCGACTCAATCTTGTTACTGCTGAGGGTGCTACGGTTCAGGATGTTGCAAGGCGAGGACGGAGAGCTTCTCTCCAGCACAATATCACAAAACCGAGAAGGCTGTGCTAGGGCCGGTGCGACTGGAACTTCTTCATGGGTAGATATCCAAACTAACGCACAAGTGAGGAAGAGCGCTTCTCCTGTTGGGACCGTCGCGATGCTGGGGGTACTACGGGGTTCAGTTGGCGAGGACTTTGAGCAAGGAGAAAGATACAAATGGCTGTGAAGCCTGCTCTGTTTTCATCGCCGATGTTACTGCTGAATAGTGCCTTCCCAGAGTTTTAACTAATGTAGCCAGTGTTGCTAGTGCTGGGACAGACGCACCCGGCGCCTCCCTCATATCTTGGATGCCTAAACTAGTGTTGGAGTGTTATACACAGATCAAGAAGAGCACTTCTCCGGCCTGGCACCATCGTGGTGCTGGGGACCAACAACGATTGGAATGAGCGGCAATTGGGTGTGCTGCGGTGCTCATCTACGGAAGAGGAGGAATGGATGTATTGTTGCGCTGCTGCAACTGTGCTGGGGCAATGGAGGAAGCTATGGGTTCGTGATCACAAGGTTGAGGCATTGGTGTTGCGGCTGGCGAGATCGACAACATGTTGTAGATTGCCCAATTGGCTGAATAGGGGGTGATTGCCAACTGGAGAGGACATGGAATGAATGGATGACAGCAAGCGGTGGCTGGACAGTAGAGGAAGCTCCAACCGACTGCTATCTTTTGATCTAGCAGAGCTAAGCTACTCAATCTCGAGATGGCCGGTGTTGGCCCTATCTTGCCGGATGATGGAAGGCTCTTGTCTGGTGCTAGTCCCCTCGAGTGGATTTGGATTGATGGTGTGCTGGGTGGCATTGTCATGGTTGATGTGGCTGGTTTGGTATTCATGATTGTGAGATACATGGTTGGTACTCAAGATAGTTGTTGGCACGTTAGATCGTGCAAAAACATGTGTTTGGTAACATGAATACCATCTCGAATCTGATACTTCATCGAAGTGATGAGCGGGACCATAGTTACCTGTTGTCTTTGCGCGTTTTTGGTGATATATTTATCTTATTGTCATTGGAAAAAACAGTGAATCCTCTGTTCTATAATGCATACTAGTGGTACACACTTAAAGGAAAATATGCATAAAAAGGATAACTCCACTGGAGCAGTCGAGCTTTAGTTTGGTTATACCCATACACCAAGGAATAACATACAAAAGAGATAATATGATTCACATTGTTGACAGCATAGGAGAATATATGTGTGTACATATATATGCTAGACTATTTCATCATCTATATAATTGATCTAGTTAACTCCATCTCTTCCTTCTTCCAGGTTGGGCACTGCCCTGTGTCCGTCTTGCCTTTCCATCTCAACCTGCCTCAAAGATTCATTCTCATTTTTGTTTGCTTTGGCGAATCCATTGCCTGCCTTTCCACCCTTGTGCCTCTTTACATTTTGCGCCCAACCTAGAAGCCCCTCTTGCACATGTTCGTCAAATATAACTCTCTTGAAGTGACTCCCCATCTTTAACCGGAATAGAAGTTTCAGTTATAGTATCAATCTACTTGATCAGAACAAGGGTATCAAGTGTATAGTTGTGTTGTTACCTGGGTCACAATAGCATAGAGAGGCAGTGTGCTGTAGCTGCAGAGGAGTTGAATGATGACCCTGCATACAAAAATATCTGGATTTAGAACGAAAAACAATGACACTCATGTATTGAGTTTGAAGCATAAAAATTTAGACACTTTGGCCTACCCGATGATGAGTCTGGGGACTATAAAACTGACCCGATCCATGATGCATGAATTGAAACCATATGTGGTCTGCATGGCAATATTAATCCGTTACTTTCCCTTCTTTACCATGCATTAAGTGGGTTGTAAAGGCTGCTTACAAAGATCCAGAAGAAAAATGCAATCTCAAAGGCATTTTGAAACAGGATAAAGTGTATCAAGTACAGGACAATTCGTGGTTGGTGGAACCAGAAGTGATCATCGGATGGTTTGACAACCAAATCTCCTTCAATCGCAGAATGTTTTTCAGCAACCTCATGAGCCAACTGGGTAATCACATGCTCCAGTTTAGTACCAATAGCAAGCAGCAGCTGCAGAAATACAAATAAAGTTAAGATTACTAGATACTAAGAAAAAAGTTAGTGTACTCTCCCATTTGTTTCACATAAAATAGTGTATCTATGTAAACTATTTTCTGAGAATTTTTACAAGGAAAACTTTTACAAAGAAAGGTACTACTATACGCTGAGGGAAAAAATATTGTTCCTTCTCTGGCACAACTTCTTTCCCACAAAGAACTCAGATGATGGAAGATGGAGGGAACTTGCAGTTGAAATGGAGAGCAAAGGGGGGCTTACAGTCTACAGTTGAGGGCAAAGGGTGGTGCATAGATCACGGCAGAGATGGAGAGGGCTCGCAATCGATGTAGTTGGCCTCGCGGTCAAGGGCGAAGGATAGCTAGTGGTCAATGATGAAGGGGGAGAGGCCTCATAGACTACAGGGGAGGCCTCGCAGATAAGGGTAAGGGTGGACACTAGAGAGCTCACATACCGGTGGGGAAAAACATTTTCCACTCATTTTGCACACGTCATTCTCTTACCATGCTCATATTTTCAAGTTGAGAAGAAAAAAAAATTCCATCGATTGTGTTCTGTCATGCCAAACACTGAAAATGAGGAAAACATTGTCCAAAAAAATATGTTCTGTGAAACAAAGGGACCTAAAGATGCCAGAAGTAGGGTATGGCTAATCTACCTAAATTACAAGTTCTGTGGAAGAATACTTACAATCAGAGGGATGAATGATATCCAAAAGTATGTGTGCCAACCTGCACAAGAAAAAACAAGTTTCTCAAGTCCTCTCAATGAGCATAAACACAGTCCAGCGGAACCCTGAATAAAGGATTGCTAACTATTTATTGGACGGATAATGTTGTTGCTCAGAATATCCGAAGAGCAATGCTAGACCACCAGTAGTTTCATATCTTCTCACAATAATCACGAGTTGAATGGGCATAGCATAACTACAGAAATTTCTGTTGGGATTCCAACCAAATTTAATCTTAAGAGCAGAAGCATAATATATGTCGAGAGAAAGAAATAAAACTTTGAATCCATTGAAGTTGGATGACTATATATTTCAAAATTGAATGGAGTTAAGTGAGAACAAATTTTCTTGCTGAGATATCAATGTTGTGATAATCTGAAATTGTATAACAGTAGAAAAGTTTATTTCAAGGCTATAATATAATGGTACAAGGATAAAAGATAACCATAATAATAACATAAATTGGAATGCAGTAGCCATCTGATGATCCACTAATATGAATGAATTTTTGTCAAGATCTATCCAAGGCAAAGTTCGTATCTTTTTGTACTTTCTCTCAGCAGCTCTTCCATACATTTTTTTCCTCCTATTTTTCAATTAAATTTCCCTCTTTTTGTCTTCCTATGTAGAGATAGCAAATGAGACCATGATGTTAGCTTCTGCATGAGCTCACTTTTGTCTAGCTAGATGAAGCAGGCTAGTGGAGGGGAGAGCTTGGGTGGAAATGAAAGTCCTTTTCCATTGGCATTGATGAAACATATTGTTCTACTTGTCGAAATAGGATCATTGGATCAACATGGACAAAACATGATCCACATGAAATAGTTCTCTTGGAACCTGTCTCCTAATTGGTGTTGGCACCACGTGTTAGGACACCTGCAAGGCTCCAACACAATTGTTCTGGTCAGGTACCAATATCCCACAACAGATAGACATTGCTAAATCTTGGGTGAGAGTACATACAGATATCATCTTGTTTGTTATTTTGTGTCAACTCTAATAGTTAGAAGTCATACAAATACTAACTCGCCTTCAAACCTAAATCAATATTTAACACTCTTTGGACTTGATTAACCATTATAATCTTCATCAGTTCCTCAGATCCATATTATTAAATGGATGGTCTTGAGGGTAGTTTTGAAATCATGATATTATCCTGTATATCAAATTACGAGGTTTGAAAAGTTATGTAGGCTCATAGAAGGTGATGTGCCATAGTAGAACAATGGGGGTCAGTAACTGATGTATTAATGTAGGGAGGAAAAAAAACAAAGCAAACAGCTACCCTAAATCAATCATCTCTAACTGAGCCCGCCAGATATTCAGCAGTTTCTCCTTCACAATGAATGACTTTATCAGTGATTGGTGAGTTATCTTATTTTCAGCCTACAACCTAAAGCCCCAAAGGGTCATTTGGGAACCATAAGCTACACTTAAAAACATCATTAGGAAATAATGATATCTGAAAATAGATCAGTTGTGATGGAAATATCATAACTGATCATCATATGACGAGTTCAATTTCAAGTTGTCATCACACTGTGTCCTGCTACAGATTGATCATCCCTCCAAAACTATTGTTCTTCCATACACGACTACAATTCACTTTCTGGAGACAGTTTTTTTTTCTTCTCCTACGAGATAACGATGAAGTTTGTCTGGGCTACAGTTTTATCATTTCCAAGAAGCTATTCACCTCAGAGGATGTAGTTTGTTTTGGCTTGGATGATGATACCATCTCACAATTTGGCAAAAATTACTTTACAAGAAATGGTCCTAACAAAGCATGTTTGCGTCAAAATCAGCAAATAAAATTCCACTAGCTTGGTTTCACATAACGATTCCAAGCCAAGAGAAGAGAAGTTAATGATTGAGATCAAAACAAGGTCTCATTTGCCTATATATAGGCACGACCATTATCACAATGAAGAAAACAAGAATAGATAGTAGAAAATATCAGAAAGTGAGATGATAATAATAATAATAGAAAAGAAGAGGAACAACTTCAAAAAACAAAAATCACAAGTACAAGAGATTCCTCTTCCCTTCACAGAGACGAATACAAGACTTAAGAGCTCAACATATCCATAGAGATTCATGTTACTAATCAAAAAATAGATGTAGATAAGACGGTCAACATTGTAAAAATTTTGACCAATCTTTATTCCACCTTGTACCTCCGGATATTTACAGCACAAAAGTTTTGGTATTTTAAAAAGAACCTAAACAAAATTCCTACATAAATCTGCACAATCTTGAAATTTGTGTGTCAACATACTAAAAATACAAAAGAAAATTTCCCTTAAAAAAGAAAACTCTGGATGGTATCTTACCATTAATATTCAGCAACAAGAAAATGAAGACAAACACCCAGAGATACCAACTGAAAAGAAAGAGAAATATAAGGACCAAATAATAAAAGCATTTTAACACATTATTGTTTAAGATGATAAGTTTTATGAATTAGAAAAATCTTATCATTAGAACAGGGTTAAGTGTAAAAGTTGCTTTATGATTAAATTACCTTATACCAACAACTTTCTTGAAATCAGCTTCAAGTGCCCGAATCATATACTTGTGGAAGTCAAACTTTGGATTGGCTTTGCAATGAGTCTAGAAATGGAAGAGGGTTCAAATATTAATAGAAAACATGTGTAGTTCCAAAATCAGCTAGGCACAACCATACAAATTTAGATTAGTCATTAACACTTTTAATGTGAACACTATGTAAAAAAAATGAACTATTAACTTTGGGTTTCAGAATATTGTTTACCATGATGAAACCCAGCCTCATGGTGGTGTAATCAGATTTTGTGACCGACCCATAGAATTGTTTGACAAATGAATGCTGCAAAATCCAAAAGGAGTACTATTTCACATATCTTCTAGTGCGATGATTAATGAATGCTTGAGCTTCAAGACACAAGATATCATATTCATAGTTAAACCAGAAGCAAGAGAAAGAAGATTGTGACTGCAACAACGACCCAGATAAATGGAATCATACTGTCATTCTCAAATGTGTGTTAGGAATTGATAGTAACTTAAGTGAAAAATCCTCATATATATATAGTATACAAAGAAAATTATAGTAAGTTTAGATTTTATTATAATTCATAGAAAAATTGGGTGGCAAAGACAAAAGTTAATGCTAGTTTCTTAGATGAATCATAGAATCATGGTCTAAAATCTTGTGTCATACCGGTGGCAAGGTCAAAACATCTCATTCCGCCAGCTGACTAATTGACACGCGACAACACTGGCACACCCTACGCGAGGCCCCATGGCCGCATAGAGGCCACGCAGCCTCACTGGGCCTCGCACAAAACCCTACGGCCCGTCGATGTCTGCGCGAGGCCCCAGGCCTCACGGACACCTAGTGCAAGGCCCTATGGCCACACGAACAGCTTGCAAAGCTCGAGCAAGGCCCCACGACCACGCAAGGTTGAGTTTTTTTTTCAATTTTTTTTTTCCTTTTATGATGTTTTTTCAATTTTTTTTTAATTGTTAATTTTTTAATAGTTAATTCTTTCTATTAAAATATATATATATAATAGTTAATTCTTAACAAGATAAAATTTATTTAAATATAAATGATAATATAGTAGGGGATAAGGTTTGGTTGTTGTCATTGTAATTAATTCTTTCCCCTCTTAATTCTTTCTTTTTCTTCCCCGTATTCTTTCATCCTTAAACACATGAACAAATTCTTTTTTATTCCTTTTCTCCTTAAATATATAAGAAAAAATTTCCTTCTTAATCTAATTAAAGTAAATTAAATACAATTTAATTTAAACCTTTTTTATCCTAATCATCATGTCTAGATTTTAGTTAATCCTAAATTAATTTTTACTTATCCTAATTTTTATTAGTTTAACATAATAGTAAATATTTATAGTAATCAAATATTATAATAATATTTTTTAAATTAATATATTTTATATTTAAAAAAGTACTAAAATTGTATTGGCATGACACAATACGATACCGAAACTGTATCGTTCTAGTCATATACCGAAACTCCGATACAGCTCGAAATTTCAAACCATGCATAGAATCACCTTCAAGTTTATTATGAGGTTGATGCTTGTTTCTTAGATGAATCATAAGATCACCTTCAAGTTTGTTCGGATAGTCCGACTTCCAATTGTTGGTAGAAGATATTAAAATTCTAAGCATTTAGAGAGTAAATTTTGATTTAAAGAAAAAGTGAACTTCAATGTTTGAAGAAATTTAAAGGATTGACATATTTGATGAAGGTTTTACACCTCCGTGATAGGGCTCTGGAAGAATCATACATATGATATCATGTAATGCAACTATAGAAGAGTGGTTGAGATCACTGAATCAAATGGAACAAATCCAAGTACAAGAATAAGTGTACTTAACATGAGTAGATTTTTGTGCTCAAAAAAGACAAAAAAAAAATTGATAGCACTCACAGTAGAGAGTCCAGAGTTGATACTTAAGGAAATTTAGATGGCTGTGTTTACATTTTAGTTACTGCATGCATTGTTGGAGACCTAAGATAAAACCCACACTGAGTTTTCAGAACAAAAGAAAGTGTCATTTCAGATTTGCAGCCTCAATGTCCCAAGTTCAACAAAATACAGCTAAAGTAAGGAATACATGACAAATACACAATTCAATCTTAAGTATATTCCAAGGTATGATCAAAACTTACCAACCAACTCATAATCACTGAGTTTGCACCAATACCCTTGAAGTGGTCTCTGATAAATTGAATTTGATTCACATGTCTTACCCCTTTTGGAGCTACACCTAAAGATGATAAGATCATTATGCTTTGACAAACAGACAACGTGAAGTCTTGCATTTGACTATCACATTAAGCAAATATCGAGCTGAAGGCCCAAAGCATACCATTTTCTTTGGTTTCTTGCTGGATAGATTCCTCCCATTGCTTCCATTGATGAATCTGATTCATAAAAACAAAATGGGTGGTTACAGCTAAAGATTCTACATATAAGTTCTTTTGTGAATATCTATTAAACAACCAACAAGCAAATTAATGAAAGTTTATACCTTTGCTCCTCCTAAAAGCATAGTTAGGGCACTAAAAGCCACATGAGTGACTGCCAGTACAAAGATAAAGATATGAAGTTGATGTATCGCCTCAAGAGACAACAATGGAACTTTTCCCTGCATAGAAAGAACCAGTAAAATCATAAATACATTATTAGTGCATAAACAGACAAGGATAAGAAATAAGGATATACATAGAAAATGTGCTATATATAATTTGCTATTACAGAATAACATTGAAGGAAGGGATCATCTTCATTATCATTTGTCCCAACTATTTGGAGGTTACCTAAGGGGTTGTCAACTATCAATTAATGGTCATTAGCATACTTCACTAGAAAGAATCATTGAACAGATGATATGAAAAGTTTTCCTTTTTCTGAGAAGAAAGACTGGTCAAAATAACATCATTCCAAAAAGATATATAATACTAGAGAAGTTCACTGGAAGGGGAAAAAAATTAAATAAGAAGATAAAAAGGAAAAGAGTGAAACAGTGCATAAATATGATGTGGCCCAATGCACTATAGTAAGCAAGGAATGAATGATGCAAGATTGACAGGAGAGTAAAGGTTTCCCTTTTACTCTATTATTACCAAAGAAGTGACTCATTCTTCTCTTTTAGCTTATGAATTGAAAAAATAAAAACTTTTGAAGACCACTGACTCAAATGGACCTACTTAAAATGCTTCGCAAAGCAATATACAAAACTGTCATACTTGACTAAACTCGGATTGCTTCTAGCATTCATTCTTCTAAAGAAAACAGTGTAGGATAGGATCATAACATAATCCTAAGCATCATTGTTTGCACCATTCATTTAAAGTATTAGAGGATTATTCAATGAGACAAATATCAGCAGATAATTAGTTACACATCTTCCCTCATCAACTTTAACCAAGATAACTAAGTTCATCATTATATATAAAAGATATTTCTCAACACGTTTCAGAAGTATTTTGCATATAATCTAAGTATGGCATATTAGGGACCTCTAAATGCTGCTATAGTACACAAAACTCATAAAAATATTTATCAATCTTTCATGAAAGGGTAGAACCTGGAATGAGGAGATTTGGTGGCATGCCCATAGAAACTATAGTACATCTGGAAGACCATACTCAAAATTTACTTGTTAACTCGAGGAAAACTAAATAAAAATTCAGATAGAAACATAAGTTACATAAATAAACATGGAGTGGCACCGAACAAACCTTGTTCAAGCAATGAGATGCCTCCGATCCACCCCCTGAGAGCAGCCTTCGATGGCCTCCATAAATGCCAGCAGGAAACACAGCCTGGAAGTGGGAAGTACCATGGTTGTCAGTGGAATCCTCTCTCTTGCAAGGAAGCATGTGGCGGGTCCATCCTTGAGGTATGCAGATCTTTTGGATCGCACCCTGGAGCACCGTGAGAAGCAGCGAAATGAACCCCAGGAGCATTAACTCTGCCCCCCAAAACCCCACCTTCCCGTTTTTAGAAAATATGACAATCAAACCAACCGATCTAGGGAGAAAAGGAGGAAATGGCAGCGAAAGGTACCTTCTTTCACCTTCTGAAGGGCGTCGAAGAGCGGCTTCTGGTTCTTCCTCTTGAGGACCTGAAAGATTGCCAAATTTCACAATGTAGAGCACGCAGGAAAAACAGAGAGACAGAAAAAAAACGACCTTTCCGAAGCGGTGCAGGAGGCGCTCGACGAAGAGAGAAACGAAGATGATGATGAAGCAAACAGAGGCGACAATCCATGTGGGAGTGAACTCAAGCTTCATGTCGCCGGACGCGGCTTCTCCAGCTCTGCCGCCCTCCGCCATTCCTAATCCACCAGAGTCAGAGGTCTCTCACTCAATCGAGGTCAAGAGAGAGGGAAGAAAAATCAAAACTAGTTCTTTGAACTCTTTGATCGGAAAGTCCAGGAACAGCGACGAAATGGGTAGCCAAAATCTCCGCCTGTTTTTCAACTCCTGCGCAACAGCCGGAAAAGCGTCGGACGGGTCGGTGGGGGATGCATTTTCTTTTTAAAATATGGGCAATTGCCTGAAATTATAAAATAATAATATATCTTATTTAATACTTCTTATATAATTTTTAGGAAACAATGAAAAAAAAACACTTATTATTGCTGATGAAACGATGCTCCTTTTTTTAAAATAAAAAATAAAATTGCAATTCAATATATTTTGTATTCAAATATATTTTAATTCTTATATTTTTTATTTTTATTTTGAAAAATAACTACCCATTAAAATAAATTGATTTAAAAATTAATTAATTAAATAAATATAGTAATGTTATATCAAAAATATATGGCTATGGTTGTTATAAGACTTTTGCTATGTTTACTTGGAAGTATGGATTTAAAAATTAAATACGAAAAATTTTCCATTGTTTATTTCACGGATGAGAAGGAATTCTTTATCCTTTCTCATGTTTACTCATTACGCAATAATGTGTGGATGGATTTACAAATCCGTCTGTAAGTCCAATTATGAACAATTTTCTCTCCCTTTAAAATCGAACGGAATGACTTTCTTTCCTCCCGTCGTCACGTCTGCATCTCCACCCACAACTTTACCCAACCCTGTATAGACAACCCCCGACCTCTTGTGAGTGGTTACCCTACCCAACCCCACGCAAGTAGCTCTGCACAGCAGTCTCGCTCACCCGCGAACCACTGGCGACTGTACAAGGCCCCCTTACACTCGCTCGTGAGCATATTCCGATTTCGTTCACTTTCGATCGATGTGGAGAAAATCTCTGATCTTTTTGGTGTTGATGCTAGGAGCACCAAATAATTGAATATGGTTTTAATGTTGGCAAAGGTTCAAAGTTAAGATTCATTGTGATCTACTGTTGTTATCTAAGTGTGTGGGAAAGTCCTAATTAACTTAGGCACGAAGTTTTAATTTAGAGGATTGGGCACTAAGTCCTGGCCCTGTTGGTTGGGCAATGAAGACTTGGTCTTGAGGATTAGACACCAAGTCATAACCATGTTGGTTGGGCAATGAATACCTGATTTGGAGGATTGTGCACTAAGACCTGGCCGTGGGTTGGACACGAAGTCCTAGTCTAGAGGATTGGGCAATGAAGACCTAATATGAAAGATTAAGAAGAAGTCTTGGCTAATCGAGAACGACGAACATGAGTCGAGACGAGCCGAGAATCGGACATCAAGAGTTCCAGAGTCGAGATCGGATGCTAAGCAAAAGTCCAGCCAAGGGTTGGCAAAAAGGTAAACTATCCTGAGAATAGTAGGTGAGGACGTGTTCCCTGTTTAGGGAATAGTAGGCTTCGGTCCAACCTAGGATTTCAGTCGAAACCTAAAGTCAGGACCGAATAGTCTAAGCTGTTAAAATGCATTTCATTCATATATATTTTTGTTTGTATTTTTCTAACTCTATGTTGCAGAAAAACCCAAGCGATGAAACCTGGAAAAAGAGCCCAAGCACATAGAGGCCCAAGCACTCGCAGGTGATATAGGTGCCTGGAGGTTCGGGCACCCGGGATTGGTCCAGGTGCCTATACCCAACTTTACTCAGCTAGGTGTGGTTGAGATAGCGCTCACTGAGTGGTAGACCCACGTCATGCCCCAGGCGCTCGGGAAGAGTACTCCAAGAGCATGGGAGTAGATAAACTTAAGGGATCAAATTTCGATTAGTTATCACCATGTCGCCAAGCTAGGGCGATCGAAAGACCTTTCAAGGGCCCAGAGAAGACTATTTAAGCTGCTTTGACTAGAGCACTCCAACAACAATTCTCTATGCTTCTCGTGCTGTTGTGGTCCAAGAGTTACTCTACGACGCTTCAATTATAATCCTTCTGTTGTCGGTATAATTTCAATTTGCTATTGTACTTTCACATTCACACTTGTAACATTTTTATGGATTGATAGTGATTACCCATAGTAAGTGATTAAGGGTCGCGACCCTTAGAGTAGGAGCCGTCACAAACTCTGAACTAAGTAAAAACAAATATATTAGCGTTATTTTTCTTCTGTTCGTATTTTCGCTGCTATGTCTTCTTATCGCTCGAATTTCAAAAAAAAACCACGAGCGCTATTCATCCCCCCCTATATCGCTAAACTCAAAGCTACAATTAGTATCAGAGTAGAGTTGCTCTGAATTAGTGAAATCACCTTAAGAGAATTGCTTTTTCGACATTTTTTCAAGCAAAAAATTTTTGTTTGGTGAAACCACACCTTTTTTCGATTTGTTATTGTCATCTTTTTGCCATTAGCTAGGATTGGTGTAATAACTTTTTCGGATAAATTTCTCATTATTTTTTTTGAAATTTCTCGAAGTTAGTACAACATCACTCAAGTGACTTTTTCTCTCTCCTCTGATACTACTAATCCAAGACAAAGTCTTGGTACCTTTTGTTGTTCTTATTGTTTTACGAGGTTCTTCTTTGTCTTTTCTATTGCCCAACAAGAAGACTTCAGTATCGCTCGCCTGTCTCTTTTCTCCAGCGAGGAGTTCAGTTACTGGAATGGTCGGATGGAAGTTCACCTAATGACCCAAGTACAAATGTGGGTGATCCTTCAGACAGGTTTCACAAATGCCTCTCATTGTAAATGGAGAACCATTGGGATGTGTGATAACTACCATTTTGTTAATCATTTTAGGCTCTCAAATCTATGTTTTGATCCACTTTTATATGCTTAAGTTTGCATTTACATTAGGTTTCATGAATTATCTCTATTTTAGCTTTTGATTTAAATCTTTCTATATTTGAGATATTTTGGCACTTAAATTTGAATCTAATTTTGTAGGCTTCAAATGAGCACGGACCTAGATCAGATTGAGTCAAACTTGAGTCAGAATTGGCTTTGATCAAGGAGATCAAGAGATGGATCAATGTGGGTCGTCCGATCAAGAAACTGTTGGGACCGGGTGCTTGTTGACATGGATGCGGGTTCGTAATTTTAAACTTAATTACGTGCAGCGGAAGGTTTAGCATAAATAATTTCTCTAATTATTTAACCACACATCTAAGCATGCAATTTTATCTTGTGTAGACATGATCATATATTTAAAATTTTACAGAAACGTAAACTAATTTACGTAATACCTCGCGTAACTCGAAGGAAGGGACGAGATCCAACCGTAAGCGTCCCTTAGAAGCTCCGCCTCTATTCGCGCCCACACCGAGTGTCTTCGGGATGACTTCACAAAGCCACGAGTTTCGTGTTCTCGAGAACTACTAGATTCTCCGAGAACGCGATGAGAAAAACCAAGAGAGAAGTCGAAAGACTAACCACAAAAGGATGGCCGGAATCAAAATTCCGGCGAAGCAAAAGAAGAGGCTTGCGGCAAAAGGATCCTTACGGCAAACTCTAATTCCGGCAGCACCTTCTTCCGGCCAAGAGATGGCCGGAGCTTCCTTCTTCGGCAGCAGGTGGTGGTCGGCAGGGAAAGGGCAGGGGCGCCCGCTGGTGCTCCTTCTTGGGGCTGGTTGGCGCACGACAAGAAGGGGAGAAGAGAAGGAGAGAAAGAGAGGGATAGAGCCTATGCCTTCATCTCTTTGATTATCACCCAAGCCTTGCCTTGGGTCCTTTATGTTGATGCAGTCTGACCCTGATTGTTGTTTTGGTGTTGACATCGATTTTAGTTTAGGTTGATGATTATGATGATTATGATTAAGTCCTGATCGGGGATCAGGCATGGTATGGAAAATCCTAGCTTGGAGGGCTAGGTGTTGGAAAATCCTAACCTGGAGGGTTAGGTGTGGAAAATCCTAGCTTAGAGGGCTAGGTGTTGAAAAGTCCTAATTCGGAAGGGTTGGGTGAAAAGTCCTAGCTTGGAGAGCTAGGTGAAAAGCCTAACTTGGAGGGTTAGGTGAAAAGTCCCAACTTGGAGAGTTAGGTGAAAAACCCTGGCTTGGAGGGTCGGGTCCTAGCTTGGAGGGCTAGGTATGGAAAGTTCTAACTCGGAAGGTTGGGTGAAAAGTCCTAGCTTGGAGGGCTAGGTGAAAAGTCCTAACTTGGAGGGTTAGGTGAAAAGTCTCAACTGGAGAGTTAGTGGAAAAACCCTGGCTTGGAGGGTCAGATCCTAGCTTGGAGGGCTAGGTTGGATGAAACCCTAGCTTGGAGGGCTAGGTTGGAGCCCCTGGATCGGTCTGGTGACCGATCAGGGAGTTGGCACGGTGCTCCTTTGTGGATCGGTCTGGTGACCGATCCAGCGATGACCGATCGGTCTAGTGACTGATCAGGGAGTATGCGTTTCACCCATTGCTTGGCTCCTGATCGGTCTGGTGACCGATCAGGGAGTAAATAGTGAGGTTGAGTTCCCTTGCTGATCTGCTCCTGATCGGTCTTGTGACCGATCAGGATCACTGTGCAGATCGTTCTGGAGAACGATCAAGCGTCGCAGGTTCCTCTCTATGATCGATCAGGACGGAGTCTGATCTATCTGGCCATGCCCTGATCGGTCTGGTGACCGATCAGGAGGCTCCCTGATCGGTCCGGTGACCGATCAGGAGGTTTGGACTGCGAAGCTCAGAAATCGCCCGATAAAGGGGTGGATCGGTCTGGTGATCGATCCACGACCTGGGATCGGTCTGGTGATCGATCCAGGAGAGTCCCAGAGAAATCGCAATTTCTAATTAAGCGTTGGGGACTGATCAGGACGAAGCCTGATCGGTCTGGACCCAGCCTGATCGGTCTGGTGACCGATCAAGAGGCTCTCTGATCGGTCCGGTGACCGATCACTTTAATTCAAAATGCACTGCCAGACGCTCTAATCGCGTCTGAACGTATCCGATTCTCTGCGTTTCATCTCTGATGCTTGATTTGCTGCTTGATATACTGTCCTAATACTCTGATTAAGCTGCAGGTGACAGGGAAGGATTCAAACACTCAAGGAGAGTCAATGGAGACCTTTCCTTGGAGCAGGTTTGTCTGTTTTTCCATCTCAGGTTGCAACGGGCACTGGCGCTGGCTGGAGCTGCTGTCTAGGGCTAGTCTGAGGGAGGCTTAGGGAGTCCAGAGGAGCTCAGAGGTAGCTGGTGGTTGCAGGTGAGCAGCTGGAGGCTGCAGGGAGATGGTGTCACCTGATACTCAGTGGAGGAACAAAAGGAGCGGAGAAGAGTTGGCTGGGGAGTGTTCTGCTGCTTGAGTTCTTGCTGCGCCTTTGTATTCTCCACAACTTGCTTGCGTGTTCTGAAGTTCCATCACTTTGAGCAAGCTACTGCAATCTTGAAGCAATCATCCCTTGCTTGAGCACTTGGAGGAAAGAACAAGAGGCTTCGAGTCCAACAGTGAGAAGACACGGGGAAAGGGTTCTTGCGTGAGATCGTCGCTGGGTGGAGCTCAGGAGGAAGCTTGCTGTGTTCTTGTCTTTGCTAGTGCTAAGTAAGATCTTTCTTGTGTTTCATTGTGCTTAAACCTATATCCTTGATTGAAACGCTGTGGAGAGGTTTCTCCACCGAGAAGGAGGTTGCTTACTATCTGGTGTTCACCGGGGCTTGATCTGCCGACGATCAAGGGATCGCCCACCTTACAGGCACGCCAAGGAGTAGGGACAAGTTATCCCCGAACCTTGTAAACTCTTCTTGTTAGCGATCTTGCTAGTTGTGTTAGTTTGCTTTCGTTTTCTATTTTTCTGTATACTCTGTGTTTGCTACTTCCGCTGTGCTACTAACAAATCTAAGTGCAGAACTTTGAAAAGCTTAAAGTCCAAGTGTTTGGCTATATTCACCCCCCCTCTCTAGCCATCCGGTTCCAACAAGTGGTATAAGAGCTTGGGGCTCTGTTTTTGCGGATTAACAACCGAGAGCTATCATCCATGGCGTTGAGAGAAGGGTTTTCCACCACCCGACCTCCTTTCTTTGATGGGGCTGATTTTCAATATTGGAGATCAAAGATGGAGTATTATTTGAAGATGGACATCAACACTTGGTTCGCGGTGAAGGAGGGATTCACCCCTCCAAAGGATGATGAAGGCAAGGAACTTGAATCATGGCGGTGGACAGCCGAACAAACTCGGAAAAGTGAAGCTGACGCGAAGGCGGTTGTCACTCTACAATGCGGCATGAACAAAGACCAACTCATCAAGGTTGGTCCTTTCACAAGTGCAAAGGACTTGTGGAACAAGCTCATTGAACTCCACGAGGGCACCCGAGATTCAAGAATTGCCAAGAGGGATTTGTTTCTCAACCAATTACAAAATCTCTTCATGAAAGAAAATGAATCGGTAAGTGAGCTTCATAGCCGGTTCAAGGAAGTCCTCAATGGGCTTCATTCGATTGATGAAAAGGTCGAGAATCGCGACCTTGTGAGGTATGTACTCAAAGCATTTCCAAGGAATGCTTTGTGGTTATCCATGGTGGATGCCTACAAAGTCTCCAAGGACTTATCAATTGTTAAGTTAGATGATTTATTTTGTGAAATGGAATTGCATGAAATGACTAACAAAGGCCCCAAGGAGAAGGGGATTGCCTTAGTTGCAGGGGATCGATCCAATAAGAAGAAGAAGGAGAAGAAGAAGGAGAAGGAAGTCACTTCATCTTCATCCTCTTCCGAATCCGAGTCCGATTCCAAGGAAGATGGCAGCGGCTCCTCATCCTCCGAGATGGCGAACTTTGTGAGAAGGATGATGAGAAGGGGTCGACGCTTCAAGGGTAAAGATAATTCTAGTGAAGCTAAACTTGATAAGACTAATGCTTCTTGCTTTGAGTGTGGTAGGAAAGGGCATTTCAAGAATGAATGCCCAAAGCTAAAGAAGAAGGAGGAGAAATCCAAAAGGAAAGAAGAGAAATTCAAGAAGAAGAAGAAGGCCTTGAAGGCCACTTGGGATGAATCCTCCTCAAGTTCATCCGATGAAGAGAAGGAGGAGAAGAGCACAAGGCATGCGTCACTCATGGCTCTTGGAGAGGAAAGCAGTAATGAATTATCCAACTCCACAAACGCGGCTTCATCATCTTCGGATGATGAAGAGGTAACTTCTCCCGAACTTGAAAAATGTTATAGAGCAATTGCATGTTTAACCAATATGTTGAAGAAGTCAAAAAATAGGGTTAAATCATTGCAATTAGAAATTGAACAATTGAAGTTATCTAGGGATGATAACATTGATGACTTACATGTTGAATTGTTAGAAGATGAGATTAAGTCATTAAAACTTGAGGTTGAACATTTGAAATCCTCTAAGGTTGAGGATGTAGATGATTTGCATGATGATTTGCTAGTAGAAGAAAATCAATCATTAAAGAGTGAAGTTGAGAGACTCAAGAATATTCTTGAGAAGTTCTCAACTAGCTCTAAGACCCTAGACATGATCTTGAATGCCCAAAGGGCAGTCTACAATAGGGCCGGTATTGGTTACCGACCCAAAGAACCTTCATTCGTGTCCTTGATGTCTAGGATTGATATGAGACAATCTAGGACACTCAAGGTTCAAAAGAAAGTTGTTAAGGCATGGGTGCCTAAGTCTTGTTTAGTTGATGCTTTAGGTCCCAAGGTTTGGGTACCTAAATCTTCCATTTTTCGAATTGTATAGGTTATGATTGAGGGGGAGCATCTATTAACTTGGTTCGTTGATAGTGGATGCTCCAAACACATGACCAGGGATAGATCATTGTTTACCACACTTCATAAGAAAAGTAGAGGTAATGTTTCATTTGGTAACAATGGTAGTCTTAAGGTCATAGAAATAGGAGACATTCAAATATCTGAATGTCTTAGAATTTCAAATGTCCTTCTAGTCAAGGGGATGAAATTTAATCTCCTAAGTGTCAGTCAATTGTGTGACACGGGTTATACAATTGATTTTCAACCAAGTCAATGTCTAGTTAGACAACATTACACCTTGGACACGGTACTAGTAGGAGCAAGAGTAGACAATATTTATCAAGTTTCATTTACAAGTGCTACTAATGCTTTTGCTAAGTGTTTCATGTCAAAAGACGAAGAGTCCACCCTTTGGCACCGGAGGCTAGCACATGTGAACATGAAGAACATCCGGAAGTTGGCCAATAAGGGATTAGTTCGTAGCTTACCAAGCATCAAGTATGAAAAGGACAAACTTTGCGATGCATGTCAAATGGGTAAGCAAACGAAATCTGCACATAAAGGTAAAAGCACTGTAAGTACTTCTACAGCTTTAGATTTACTTCACATGGATCTATTTGATTGTAGTACTATCATATCATTGAATGGAAGTAGATATTATTTTGTGATCATTGATGATTTCACTAGATACACATGGACTTACTTTTTAATGTTGGGACCGGGTGCATGTTGACAAGGATACGGGTTCGTAAAATTTTAAATTTTTACGTGCAGCGGAAGAATTAGCATAAAACAATTTCTCAAATTATTTTAACCACATATCTAGCATGCAACCTTATGATGTGTGGACATGATCATAAATTAAAACTTTGCGGAAAAGTAAACTAATTTACTTTGTACCTCGCGTAACTCGAAGAAAGGGACGAGATCCAACCTTAGCGTCCCTTGGAAGCTCCGCCTCTATTCGCGTCCACGCCGAGTTCTCTTCGGGATGACTTCGCAAAGCCACGAGTTTTGTGTCGATGAGAACTACTAGATTCTCCAAAGACACAACTAGAATATCAAGAGAGAAGAATGGAAACTAACCACCAAGTAACGGAATCAAAATTCCGGGAAAGGAAGGAAGGAGTCGCGATCCGCTTCTTCTTCTTCTTCGGCACGAACTTGGTGGAGGAAACTCACGGGCACCCTAGGTGCTTGCGCCGGCCCTAGGGGAGGAGAGAGAGCCGACCCTAGAGAGAGAAAGGGCACCGACCCTAGAGAGAGAGAGAGAGTTAGAGAGAGAGAGAGTTAATCTCTTGATCAATCTCTTAAGGAAATCAAGCCTAGCCTTGGTTCCTTTATATAGTAGCCTCTCCCTTGCCAAGTCTCCCCTTTAACGGAATTTTTCATAAGAAATTTATCCTATAAATTTTCTTTATGAATTATTCCGTTTAAACCAAGTTTTATTATAACTAATTTTATAATAAAACAAATACATCTCTCCTTTTATTATGGAATAAATTTTACAAGAAATTTATAAATTTTCTTTATTATGGTAAAATCAATTCATAATTGATTTTATAGAATTAAAATAAATCATTCCATTGATCATTTTAATTTCCATAAAAAAAGAATAAATTTCTATAAATTTCTTTATATAAATTTCTTTATACAAATTTATTTATCCATAATTTATAAAACAAATCGCGCTAGATTTATTTTATTAATTAAACCAAATAAATTGGTTTCTCCCCAAGTGGTGACCGGCCAAACCAAAGAGGGTTGGCACCCTCTTTGGCCGGCCAAACCGAGCCGAACCCATCGCGAATTAAATTCATTTAATTCGCCCAATAAGCCTTCAAAAGACTTAGCCATTTTTAGCTTCCGTTGCGCCTCTGACTAACTCAGATTCGACTTATTTCTCTTGATCGGAAAATCAATTTTCAACTCATTTTAAATCCCTCGGATTACTCGTAGTGCGTGTGACTAAATAGGCTTTCGATTTATGTTGGCCGTCTATAATCAACCAATTATAGAACGATCATGAGTGGCACCTAGTAGTACATCATGACCCCCAATTAATCGAAAGATCAACGGTTGACCTCAGAAGCAATTCTGAAACCCTTCAGCAGCTCTAATGAATCGTGCCCCATTCCCTTCACCATCTTATACCCACTTGGTTCAGGACATGGTCTGTGTGTGTCAGTCCCCACTAGGCTGACTACGTCACACCTAGCCCAAGTAGTGTCTTTCTCGTCCTTTGGATTTCTAATTACTCTCATGTATTTAAGAGACTCATACTCTAAACATGACATGCTCTGGCCAGAGGCTTTGAGTAACAATCCGACGATAGGCCTGGGTATACATCTCCTCGCAAGGAGTGGTGAATCCTTTGTAGGCTGTTCAAACATCTTCGGGCACTTCGGCTTATACCCAATCATCCTGGGTCCACACCTCCTTGGAGATGCTTGCTTAAGATGTTAAAGTATAAGTCTCCATGACCAAGATGACTTGAACACCGCAAGTCAAAGGAACATTGCACTTAAGCTGCAGTAAGAACTTCACTGACATATCTATATAGATTACCATATGAAGTTTTACAGCTAGTCACTCCAATGAACTAGTTCCCTTAACTAGCATCCATGTTTATCTCCGGACATCCCAATGTCACCAGCCAGTGAGAATCAGCTGATTAGAGAATAACCCATGCTAGTCTCAACAGAATTGATAGTGTCCGTTTTTTATCAATTCATCGACTAGGGATATTTTCAATACTTCACAATTGCACATGTAGAGATAATCACTAGTTGTGATCTCATCACAAATTCTCTTATGCTGTGAATTGTATTGCGGACATTCAGTAGATGAGTTTAAGATCCCAATCAAATACACAAACATGTATACTCAAATAGTGAATTTTCATTTATTAAAATAAATGTTTACAATCATAAGGCGATTGCCTTAGGACACTTCTCTCATATCACTAACATTTAAAATATAAGGACCAAACCTTAGATGTTTTCATTTCTTTTTGTAGAAGTGTTGAAAATGAAAAATCATTGACAATTAAGACAATTAGAAGTGATCATAGAGGTGAATTTCAAAATCAACGATTTTTAGAATTTTGTCAAGATAGAGGGTATAGACATGAGTTCTCCACTCCTAGAACACCACAACATAATGGTGTTGTAGAGAGGAAGAATCGTGTTTTACAAGAGGCTGCACGAAGCATGCTCAATGAGTACTCACTCCCGAGTTACTTATGGGCTGAAGCTGTAAATACGGCTTGCTATGTGCAAAACCGAGTCCTCATCCATAGGTTTTTAGGAAAGACTCCTCATAAACTTTGGTTTGGAAAATCACCTACGGTTAAACATCTTAGGGTGTTTGGTTGTAAGGTGTTCATCCTAAACACTAAGGACTACCTTGGAAAGTTCACGGCAAAGGCTGATGAAGGGATACTAGTCGGGTATTCCCTAGTTAGCAAAGCCTATCGAGTCTACAACAAGAAATCTAGATTAATTGAAGAGTTTCTGATGTTGTCTTTGAAGAAATTCCGAAAGTCAGTGGTCAACCAGAAGATGAAATCCAATTCGAACTTAGGAGACTAAGTTTGAATGAGAGTCCCAATGTTGTTGATGATGATGAATCCGATGATGGTGAGCGTAGACATCCCATAGATCAGCCGGATCCTAAGACTGAGCTTATGTCTAGTGAACCCATTCAAGAAGCACCACCAACACCAAGGCAAACTGGATTAGCCTCTAGTCATCCCCAAGACCAAATTGTTGGAGACATCCATCATGGGGTTAGAACTAGATCATTCTTCCGGAATGAGGCTAATGAGGTTGCTTTAATTTCTGAAATTGAACCTAGGAAAATTGATGAAACATTAAATGATCCCGATTGGATCATTGCAATGCAAGATGAACTAGGTCAATTTGAAAGAAGTCAAGTTTGGGACTTAGTCCCTAGACCTAAGAAGACCACCATCATTGGAACCAAATGGGTCTTCAAAAACAAATTGAACCATAAGGGAGAAATCATTCGAAACAAGACACGCTTAGTAGCCAAGGGCTATAGTTAAGTTGAAGGCCTGGATTATGATGAGACATATGCTGCCGTGGCACGATTAGAATTCATTCGATTGATGCTTGCGTTTGCGGCACATCGTGGCTTTAAATTATACCAAATGGATGTAAAATCGGCCTTTCTAAATGGTTTGATTAGAGAAGAGGTCTATGTCGAACAACCTCCGGGGTTTGAGAATTCCGAATTTCCAAATCACGTGTACAAGCTCAAAAAGGCACTCTATGGCCTTAAACAAGCTCCCCGAACTTGGTACGAGCGGTTGTCGACATTCCTAATTGAGAAGGGCTTCGTTAGAGGTCAAATAGACCCTACACTATTTCTACAGAGAGATAGTGACAATATTTTTGTAGCCCAAGTATATGTCGATGACATAATTTGTGGCTCAAATAACAAGGGCTATTTAAATGAGTTCATTGGACACATGGAGAGTGAATTTGAAATGAGTCTAGTGGGAGAGTTGACTTTCTTCCTTGGACTTGAAATCAAGCAAACTCGCGATGGTATCCATGTGCATCAATCGAAATACACACAAGAAATGCTCCGTAAATTCAATATGAGTTATTCTAAAGAGGTAACCACTCCCATGGCTACAAACACAAGATTAGACAATGATGAGAGTGGTAAACCCGTTGATTTGACTCAATATCGGAGCATGATAGGGAGTTTACTATACCTCACAGCTAGTCGACCAGATATTCTTTTCGCTGTGGGTATGTGCGCAAGGTATCATGTTTGTGCCAAGGAATCTCACTTAATCGCTGTCAAGAGAATTTTGAGATACCTTAAAGGCACAATTGGAGTCGGTCTTTGGTACCCCCGTACCGAATCTTTTGATTTAATTGGCTATACTGATTCCAACTATGCTGGATGTAAGTTGGATCGAAAAAGCACAAGTGGGGGCTGCCAATTTCTAGGATCATCTTTAGTTAGTTGGTCAAGTCGGAAACAACATTGTGTTGCTCTCTCCACGACCGAGGCAGAATATATCGCCATGGGAGAGAGCATATCACAATTGTTGTGGATGATTCACACTTTGGAGGACTATGGATTAAGTTACAAAAGTGTGCAAGTGTTGTGTGACAACATTAGCATAATTAACCTAACCAAGAATCCAGTCCATCATTCTAGGACCAAACATATTGAAGTACGTCACCACTTCATTAGGGATCATGTTGCTAGGGGAGATATTGTACTCTCACATGTAGAGTCCAAGTTAAACCTCGCTGACATTTTTACTAAACCACTCCCTGAAAATGAGTTTAGTTTCTTGAGAAGGGAGTTGGGAATGTGTCGCGCTTCATGAATTTTAAAATGCATTCAAACCCTTCATGATTATTTCAAATTGTTGGGAAACAATTGGGTAACTTTGGGGACATCTCACACAAACTATAAGGGTTACCAAAACATTTTTGTTTGCTAGAAATGGGATGAGATGTTAGGATCAACTCAATTTCTCAAAATGTCATTGCATCCCTTGAGAAATTAAGTTGACGAGATAAAAATCACTTCGGTGACCAAGTATGGGGAAAACCAATGCATAACACATGTGTATTTGGCTCCATGATCATGCTTGGACATTCCAATCAAGGAAACTTGATTGGAAACTTGATTTTGATACAATCTTGGTTAAACTTTGATTGGATGATTGTTGATTGAGTTTGACTCCATTTGGGTGGAGCAAAGTGATTGTTGAACCTATAAGGACCTTTGATCCTTGCTCAGGGATCAAGCTTAGTCGAGGAATCACTCCCGAGATCGATATTGTTCATCAGATTCCTTCAAAATCGTGTGAAAGTCTGATACTGAAAGTTTCAGATCGTATCAGGAACCCTGATTGGTCACCCGACCGATCAGGAGTAGGGCTGATCGGTCCCCAGACCGATCTGGCTCCCTCCTGAGTTGATCGGTCCACAGACCGATCTGAGGGATCAGCCGAGACTTTGCGGACTCTCGGCTAAATATTCTGTGCTAGCCTGGATCGGTCCCCGGACCGATCTGGCACATTGTAGTGATCGGTCCAGAGACCGATCAGGAGGGCTTCTCGAAAATCATTTGACCCTACTGTTCACTTCCTGATCGATCAGCCGATCGATCAGGAGTCTGCCTGATCGGTCTCCCGACCGATCAGGACCAGGCCAGTCCGATCAGGCTGGAGCCTGATCGGTCTGGGCGTTTCCAGATCGAACGGTGATCCGTTCAATCGCATTAAAGTCTGGTTGGTGGACCGATCCACCAACCGATTTACTCTTCTAAAACCCCTCATTGCCGAACCCTAGCGCCGAATCACCACTTGTGCACTTCATCGTGAGCGAGAAACCTCCCTGCGTCCTCTTCTTCCTCGAGAGAGCTTCTGTGCGTGTGATCCTGGGAAGGGCTACTACATGTTCTTCCTTCTTCCTGTGAAGTCTCTCTCTCGCTGAAGGTTTTCTTGCGCTCATCTCTTTCGGCGAGAGCTTTTTGGTGCGCAACCTCTTCCAATCTTCAAGAAGTTCGTCAATGGCACCTAAGTAAGCTTTTGTCTCAGTTTTCCTTACAAATCAGTCTATAGTGTTTATATTTGAAGCTAACCATGTTTTGGTGTGTTGTGCCGTGACCTTTGTGTTGGCCGTGACCTTTGTTTTGGCCGGGACCTTCTTGATCAAATGTTTCACCTGATGATTATGTTATCCGTGACCAAATCTCTCTTTCATTTCATTATTGTCCTTCTTTTGATCAAATGTTTTATCTTATATTCTCTGATTGGGTCTTTGATTACATCTTATATCTTGATCAAACCTTAACCTATATCATGATTCGATTCACTTCTCTTGATCAAATCCGTTGTCATGACCTATTCCAATCTTTAGAAAATCATCAAAGGGTAAAGAACCCGCAGAGGGCAGCGCGAAGGGGAAAGCCCCTTCATCATCTGCGCCCTCCAGAAGGCCTCAGCCTTCCTCGAGCTCTCGCTTTCCAAATGCCGCCTGTGAGCAGGCTTTCCAATCAAGGACTTTCAAATTGTTACCCTGCCGATCGATAGATGTCCCTTTTCTGACTGAACATTGTCCGTCGGTCATGGAGATAGTCATGTTTTACAACCTTGGCTTTCTCCTCTCTCTGGAGAGACCTATCAATTATGACCTCATCTCTGAATTTTACAACAATCTTCAGCAGGGACCACAGGGGGGCTTCGAGTTCACTACTCGAGTTGCCAAGATGAACCTTGATTTCTCTTACGAAGTTCTAGCAGAGTACCTGGGTGGTCGACGTTCACCCAACCTGTATTCGATCTATCCTGAGCTTCCTGATCCTCTGCTAGCCCCTTTTGCGGACATTACTCCTGATGATATCTATCAGCACTTCTTTGGTCATCCCCGCCCGGCCGGTCTCGATGAGTTGGGTCCTGATTTTCCAACTTTTGCAGCCCTACGACTTGCTCCTGTTGACTACATCCTTTTCAAGATAATCACAAATTGTATCTTGCCCATCACCTCCAAGCCTTTAACTGAGATTCGTCCCTATCATTGCCTTATGCTCTACGACATGCACCGCCGAATGGACGTCGATATCATGGAGAGCATTTTTCAGTCCATTCTATCTTATAGAGAGCCGAGTCGCCGCACAGTCTATATGCCATTTGGTCATCTCATCACCGACTGGCTTATGTCAGTAGGTGTTGATGTCACCAAGGGCAGGACAGTGCCTATGGTCCGACAGGATTGCAGACTTGGCCGGCGGGCATTTGCCAAGTCCGGCATCATCTTGCGGGACCGCGATGGGGCCTTGGTTTGGAAGGATGGGAGAGGACTCGGTGAGCTACCTGGGGGAGGACCACATTTTCAAGCACCAGCCGATGCTGCTGCACCTCAGGAGGCTCCGGCTGCTGCTGTTGCAGATGATTATGACTATAAGCAGAACCCGGATCTCGATGGCAGATTTCCGAGCTAGATCAGACGATCCAGTATGATCTTCATCTGCGAGAGCTTCATCGAGAGGAGGTCCGTTCGGGATTCAGATCTTTCGACCGCCGCCTGATAGCAGTGGAGTCTGATGTCTCTGGGATCCGTACACTGCAGCAGACCTGGTACGATGAGTGGCGCCGCCACACATTTCCGGGAGATGCGCCTTCAGGTAGTGCTGCACCAGGGTCCTTTGCTGCTGACGATGACACGATGGATGATCCTATGCAGGCTGACCCCCCCCCCCCCCCCCCCCCGCTGATGACTGATGCATTCTGTGGTTGTTTGTGATTTGTCTTTCTGATCTCTTGGATTGTATAACTCTCAGGCTGTATGCCTAGTGACTTGACTTCTCTGGCCTTGTGCCATTCTTGTTTGACTTCGATGCATTGATATGCATTAGTTTGGTGGTTTGGTTGGATGCATTGATATTTTGCTTAGGATGTAGGCTTATATGTGTTCACTTGAGTACTATCTATCTATATGCCTCATTCTATATTATTATGCATGCTTATGATATTGCTTATGATGTCATGTTCATATGCTACATATGCTTGATTTGCCATGCCCTACTCTTATCATATGTGTTCATATGTTTATCAAAATTTAAATCGGATCTTTATTGTTTTGGGATACCCCTAGGGCTGAGGGGGAGTATGGTTAAACTTAACAGCCCCTCTAGACCCTTTTTGGTGTTCGACAAAGGGGGAGAGTGTTGGTTGGTTAAGTTTAGGATATTATATTGTAGGGGGAGGATTTTGATTCCCCTATGATTCTGAAAGTTGAGAAATTGATTGAGAATCCCTAAACTTAAAATCAGATTGTCAAACAACAAAAAGGGGGAGATTGTTGATGCAGTCTGACCCTGATTGTTGTTTTGGTGTTGACATCGATTTTAGTTTAGGTTGATGATTATGATGATTATGATTAAGTCCTGATCGGGGATCAGACATGGTATGGAAAATCCTAGCTTGGAGGGCTAGGTGTTGGAAAATCCTAACCTGGAGGGTTAGGTGTGGAAAATCCTAGCATGGAGGGCTAGGTGTTGAAAAGTACTAATTCGGAAGGGTTGGGTGAAAAGTCCTAGCTTGGAGGGCTAGGTGAAAAGTCCTAACTTGGAGGGTTAGGTGAAAAGTCCCAACTTGGAGAGTTAGGTGAAAACCCCTGGCTTGGAGGGTCAGGTCCTAGCTTGGAGGGCTAGGTATGGAAAGTTCTAACTCGGAAGGTTGGGTGAAAAGTCCTAGCTTGGAGGGCTAGGTGAAAAGTCCTAACTTGGAGGGTTAGGTGAAAAGTCTCAACTGGAGAGTTAGTGGAAAAACCCTGACTTGGAGGGTCAGGTCCTAGCTTGGAGGGCTAGGTTGGATGAAACCCTAGCTTGGAGGGCTAGGTTGGAGCCCCTGGATCGGTCTGGTGACCGATCAGGGAGTTGGCACGGTGCTCCTTCGTGGATCAGTCTGGTGACCGATCCAGTGATGACTGATCGGTCTGGTGACCGATCAGGGAGTATGCGTTTCACCTATTGCTTGGCTCCTGATCGGTCTGGTGACCGATCAGGGAGCAAACAATGAGGTTGAGTTCCCTTGCTGATCTGCTCCTGATCGGTCTTGTGACCGATCAGGATCACTATGCAGATCGTTCTGGAGAACGATCAAGCGTCGCAGGTTCCTCTCTATGATCGATCAGGACGGAGCCTGATCTATCTGGCCATGACCTGATCGGTCTGGTGACCGATCAGGAGGCTCCCTGATTGGTCCGGTGACCGATCAGGAGGTTTGGACTGCGAAGCTCAGAAATCGCCCGATAAAGGGGTGGATCGGTCTGGTGATCGATCCACAACCTGGGATCGGTCTGATGATCGATCCAGGAGAGTCCCAGAGAAATCCCGATTTTTAATTAAGCGTTGGGGACCGATCAGGATGGAGCCTGATCGGTCTGGACCCAGCCTGATCGGTCTGGTGACCGATCAGGAGGCTCTCTGATCGGTCCGGTGACCGATCACTTTAATTCAAAATGCACTGTCAGACGCTCTGATCGCGTCTGAACGTATCCGATTCTCTGCGTTTCATCTCTAATGCTTGATTTGCTGCTTGATATACTGTCCTAATACTCTGATTAAGCTGCATGTGACAGAGAATGATTCAAACACTCAAGGAGAGTCAATGGAGACCTTTCCTTGGAGCAGGTTTGTCTGTTTTTCCATCTCAGTTTGCAACGGGCACTGGCGCTGGCTGGAGCTGCTGTCTGGGGCTGGTCTGAGGGAGGCTCAGGGAGTCCAGAGGAGCTCAGAGGTAGCTGGTGGTTGCAGGTGAGCAGCTGGAGGCTGCAGGGAGATGGTGTCACCTGATACTCAGTGGAGGAACAAAAGGAGCGGAGAAGAGTTGGCTGGGGAGTGTTCTGCTGCTTGAGTTCTTGCCGCGCCTTTGTGTTCTCCACAACTTGCTTGCGTGTTCTGAAGTTCCATCACTTTGAGCAAGCTACTGCAATCTTGAAGCAATCATCCCTTGCTTGAGCACTTGGAGGAAAGAACAAGAGGCTTCGAGTCCAACAGCGAGAAGACACGGGGAAAGGGTTCTTGCGTGAGATCGTCACTGGGTGGAGCTCAGGAGGAAGCTTGTTGTGTTCTTGTCTTTGCTAGTGCTAAGTAAGATCTTTCTTGTGTTTCATTGTGCTTAAACCTATATCCTTGATTGAAACGCTGTGGAAAGGTTTCTCCACCGAGAAGGAGGTTGCTTACTATCCGGTGTTCACCGGGGCTTGATCTGCCGACGATCAAGGGATCGCCCACCTTACGGGCACGCTAAGGAGTAGGTGCAAGTTATCCCCGAACCTTGTAAACCCTCCTTGTTAGCGATCTTGCTAGTTGTGTTAGTTTGCTTTCATTTTTTATTTTTCTGCATACTCTGTGTTTGCTACTTCCGCTGTGCTACTAACAAATCTAAGTGCAGAACTTTGAAAAGCTTAAAGTCCAAGTGTTTTGTTATATTCACCCCCCCTCTCTAGCCATCCGGTTCCAACACTTTATATAGTGGCCTCTCATCCATCAAGCCTCTCAAATATGGAATAACTTATTCCATCATGCCAAGTTTGATTTTATATCATGGTTAAAATCATATTTTAATTCATGATAAAAATCAATCAAGTCTCTTCTCTCTTATGGAATAAATTTCCTTATCATGGTAAATCAATCCATGATTGATTTTATAAAATAAACCAATCCATGGTTCATTTAAATTTCCATGAAAAATAAACCAAACCTTGGTTTATTATATATAAAAATTTATATCATCCATAATTTTATAAAACAAACCACACTTGGTTTATTTTATAAATTGAACCAAAAACTTGGTTCTCTCCCTTTGTTGTGGCCGGCCAAGCAAAGAGGATGGAGGCCCTCTTTGGCCGACCCATCCAAGCCACGCCCCAATGAATTAAACTTATTTAATTCATCTATTAAGTCTTCAAAAGACTTAGCCATTTTACGCTTCCGATGTGTCCCTGAAAAATTCAGATTCGACTTATCGTTTGGCTCAACCAAACCTAATCTCTCTCTTGATTGGAAAATCCAATTTTCAACTCGTTTTAAATCCCTCAGATTACTCGTAGTACGTGTGACTAAATAGGCTTTCGATTTATGTTGGCCGTCTATAATTAATCAATTATAGAACGATCATGATTGACACCTAGTAGTACATCATGATCCCTAATTAATCGAAAGATCAACGGTTGACCTTAGAAACAATTCTGAAACCCTTCAGCAGCTATAATGAATCGTGCCGCATTCCCTTCACCATCTTATACCCACTTGGTTCAGGACATGGTCTATGTGTATCAGTCCCCACTAGGCTGACTACGTCACACCTAGCCCAAGTAACGTTTTCTCGTCCTACGGATTCTAATTACTCTCATGTATTTAAGAGATTCATACTCTGAACATGTCATGCTCTGGCCAGAGGCTTCGAGTAACAATCCGACGATAGGCCTCGGGTATACATCTCCTCGCAAGGAGTGGTGAATCCTTTGTAGGCTGTTCAAACATCTTCGGGCACTTCGGTTTATACCCAAGATGACTTGAACACCGCAAGTCAAAGGAACATCGCACTTAAGCTGCAGTAAGAACTTCACTGACATATCTATATGTAAACTACCATATGAAGTTTTACAGCCAGTCACTCCAATGAACTAGTTCCCTTAACTAGCATTCATGTTTATCTCCGGACTGTTGGGACTGGGTGCATGCCGACATGGACACGTATTATAATTGTTACATAATTACATGCAGCGGAAACAAAAGCATGAATAATTTCCTAAATTATTCTAACACATATCCTAAGCATGCAATGTGTTCACATAATCGTAATATAAAATTTTTGCAGAAAATGAAATTACTCTACGAATTACCTTGTGTAACTTGGAAGAAGGGACGAGATCCAACCGTTAGCGTCCCTTGAAAGCTCCGCCTCTATTCGTATCCACGTCGAGTATCGTCGGGATGACTTTGCTAAGCCACGAGTTTCGTGTTCACGAGAACTACTAGATTCTCCGTGAACATGACGAAAAATGAGAGAGTAATCAAATCGAAAGACTCACCACCAAGGTTGGCCGAAGAGGAAGATCATCGCAAGGAAGAACTTCGTCGCCTTGATGCTTCTCCTTGTGCTCAGGCAAGAAGAAAGAAGGAAAGCCTATGGCCAGCCAAGAGAGAGGGAGAGAAGAAGAGGAGAGAGCCCAAGCAATTCTTGGATGGATCATCTTCCATGGCACCCCTTGGGTCCTTTATATAGGGAGAGGTTTCTTAATTCCCAAGAAAACCTCTCCTTGATTATGGAATAATTTCTCAATCAATCCATAATCAAGGCTCTCATGATGAAGCTTCTTCTTCTTGATTAAGGAATAATTTCTCAATCAATCCATAATCAAGGTTCTCTTTCTTTTGGCATGATTATATAAAATTTATAAAACAAACCAACCATTAGTTCATTATATAAAAATTTATAAAACAAACCAACCATTGGTTCATTATATAAATTTTATTAAACAAACCAACTCATGGTTCATTATACAAAAATTTATATAAAATTTATATAACCTTTTATAAAATAAACCAACCTTTGGTCTATTTTATAAAATAAATCAAAATAGCCTTATCCTCTTATGGTGGTGGCCGACCATGACAAGAAGAGAGGAGACCCCCTCCTTGGCCGGCCCATCTAACCCCAATTGGATCAAATCCCTTAATAAATTATACTTATTTAATTCACCCATTAAGTCTTTAAAAAGACTTAGTCATTCTATGCTTCCGATGCGTCTGAAATAAATTCAGTTTTGACTATTGTTTTGGACTTACCAAAAATAGTCTATCTCGATTGGAGAATCCAATTCTCAACTCGTTTTATCCTTCGAATTACTCGTTATGCGTGTGACCAAATAAGCTTTCAATTTATGTTGGTCGTCCATAATTAACTAATTAATTATAGAACGATCATGAGTGGCACCTAGTAGTACATCATGATCCCCAATTAATTGAAAGATCAACGGTTGACCTCAGAAATGATTCTGAAACCCTTCAGCAGCTATAATGAATCGTGCCCCATTCCTTTCACCATCTTATACCCACTTGGTTCAGGACATGGTCTATGTGTGTCAGTCCCCACTAGGCTGACTACGTCACACCTAGCCCAAGTAACGTTTCCTCGTCCTATGGATTCTAACTACTCTCATGTATTTAAGAGATTCATACTCTGAACATGTCATGCTCTGGCCAGAGGCTTCGAGTAACAATCCGATGATAGGCCTCGGGTATACATCTCCTCGCAAGGAGTGGTGAATCCTTTGTAGGTTGTTCAAACATCTTCGGGCACTTCTGCTTATACCCAATCATCCTGGGTCCACACCTCCTTGGAGATGCTTGCTTAAGATGTCAAAGTATAAGTCTCCATGACCAAGACGACTTGAACACTGCAAGTCAAAGGAACATCGCACCTAAGCTGCAGTAAGAACTTCATTGACATATCTATATATAGACTACCATATGAAGTTTTACAGTCAGTCACTCCAATGAACTAGTTCCCTTAACTAGCATTCATGTTTATCTCCGGACATCTCAATGTCACCAGCCAGTGAGAATCAACTGATTAGAGAATAACCTATGCTAGTCTCAACAGAATTGATAGTGTCTGTATTTATCAATTCATCGACTAGGGACAATTTCAATACTTCATAATTGCACATGTAGAGATAATTACTAGTTGTAAATTCATCACAAATTCTCTCATACTGTGAATTGTATTGCGGACATTCAGTAAATGAGCTTAAGATCTTAATCAAATAATTATGTATACCCAAATAGTGAATATTCATTTATTAAAATAAATGATTACAATCATAAGGCGATTGCCTTAGGACACTTCTCTCATATCACTAACACGGACATCTCAATGTCACCAGCCAGTGAGAATCAGCTGATTAGAGAATAACCCATGCTAGTCTCAACAGAATTGATAGTGTCCGTATTTATCAATTCATCGACTAGGGACAATTTCAATACTTCACAATTGCACATGTAGAGATAATCACTAGTTGTGAATTCATCACATATTCTCTCATGCTGTGAATTGTATTGCGGACATTCAGTAAATGAGTTTAAAATCTCAATCAAATACACAAACATGTATACTCAAATAGTGAATATTCATTTATTAGAATAAATGATTACAATCATAAGGCGATTGCCTTAGGACACTTCTCTCATATCACTAACTAACTCCCACTTGGCCTAATGCCAATCGCTACGGTACCCAATACCACAGGCTCTAACATGACCCTCAAACTTACTTTGAGGCAAGGCCTTAGTTAAAAGATCCGCTAAATTCCTTTCAGTGAGAATTTTCTCAATTTATATATCATTCCTACTTATAATCTCTCTGATCAGATGATAGCGGCGAAGCACATGTTTGGATCGCTGATGAGAACTTGGTTCCTTTGCTTGTCCAATAGCTCCATTGTTGTCGCAGTAAACCGGTATTGCTTCATCAATGGTTGGAACCACACCAAGTTTTGAGACAAACTTTTTGATCCAGACTGCTTCCTTTGCTGCTTCCGAAGCTGCAATATATTCCGCTTCCGTGGTAGAATCCGCTACGGTGTCTTGCTTCGAACTCTTCCAACTTATTGCGCCTCCATTCAAAATAAATACGTATCCGGACTGAGATTTGGAGTCATCCTTATCTGTCTGGAAACTGGCATCTGTATACCCACGTATTACCATATCACCTTCTCCATATATTAGGAACACATCCTTAGTGTTTTTTAAGTACTTGAGGATTGTCTTGACAGCCGCCCAATGATCCATTCCTGGATCAGACTGGTATCTGCTTGTGACGCTCAGAGCATACGATACATCGGGCCTAGTACATAACATAGCATACATGATAGATCCTATCGCGGATGCATAAGGAATCTTATTCATGCAAATCCTCTCGTCTTCTGTGCACGGACACATAGACTTCGAAAGGTTGATCCCATGACTGATGGGAAGGTAACCTTTCTTGGATTCCGACATGCTAAACCTTTCTAGCACTCGGTCTATATATGTAGACTGCGAAAGACCAAGCAACTGTTTTGATCTATCTCTATAGATTCTAATCCCAAGGATATAGGTTGCTTCTCCCAGGTCTTTCATGGAGAAAGTTTTGGACAACCAAATTTTAACTGACTGTAAGACTGATATATCGTTTCCTATAAGTAATATGTCATCGACATATAACACTAGGAATACGACTGCACTCCCACTAACCTTCTTGTACACACAAGGTTCGTCAGGATTTTGTGAGAAATCAAACTCTTTGATTGTCTCATCAAACGGATGTTCCAGCTCCTGGATGCTTGCTTTAGTCCATATATGGATCGTCGAAGCTTGCATACTTTGGTTTTATTAACCGATGTGAAACCTTCAGGTTGTATCATGTATACATCCTCAAGCAGGTTTCCATTAAGGAAAGCTGTTTTCACATCCATTTGCCATATCTCATAATCATAATGAGCTGCTATGGCCAGGAGCATCCGAATGGATTTAAGCATAGCTACTGGCGAATAGGTTTCGTTATAATCAATTCCTTGTTTCTGACGATATCCTTTTGCCACTAATCTAGCCTTAAAGGTAACAACATTACCTTCCATGTCGGTTTTCTTCTTGAAAACCCACTTACACCCTATGGGCTTAATCCCTTCAGGTGGGTTAACCAAGTCCCATACTTGATTTTTGTACATGGAATCCATTTCCGACTTCATGGCTTCAAGTCATTTATCCCTTTCTGAATTTTTCAGAACATCTTCATAACTGATAGGTTCGTCATCGTTAATGAGTAACACGTCGTTCGATTCACTTATGAGAAATCCGTATCTCTCTGGAATATTGCGTGTCCTATCAGACCTACGAAGAAGTGGTGTTGTTTTAGGTTCAACTGATAGCTCATCATTATGAGTTATTGGTTGTGGGTCTAGACTAGGTGTTTCTGTAATGTCTATTGGAGTTTCATGAACTTCTTCAAGTTCAATGCTACTCCCACTGTTTTCTTGTAAAAGAAATTCTTTTCCTAGAAATACAGCATGCCTTGAAACAAACATCTTTTGTTCCAAGGGATGATAGAATTGGTAACCCTTCGTTTCCTTAGGGTATCCAATAAATAGACATTTATCAGACTTAGCATCCAATTTGTCTGATACAGTCCGCTTTACATAAGTAGGACAACCCCATATCTTTAGGCGAGATAAATGAGATTTCTTACTATTCCACGTCTCATATGGAGTAGTAGAGACTACCTTGGTCGGGACTCTGTTTAGTAAGTAAATAGCTGTCTTAAGCGCATAGCCCCAAAAGGATTTTGGAAGAGTTGCATGATTCATCATAGATCTAACCATGTCCATCAAGGTTCGGTTACGCCTCTCAGATACACCATTATTCTGTGGTGTATATGGCGGAGTCCATTGAGACAATATCCCATTGTCCCTAAGATAATCTTGAAACTCTTGACTTAAGTATTCACCACCCCGATCGGATCGAAGTATCTTAATACTTTTGCTAAGCTGTTTCTCTACTTCACTTCTGAACTCTTTGAATTTCTCAAAAGCTTCAGATTTGTGTTTCATTAAGAACACATACCCGAATCGTGAGTGATCATCGATAAAGGTAATGAAGTAGCTTTAGCCTCCTTGTGCAAGAGTTGACATTGGTCCACATACATCAGTATGTATTAGACCAAGCAATTCTCCTACTGGTTTACTTTTTTCGGAAAAGGGTAATTTGGTCATCTTGCCTTTTAAGCATGATTCGCATGTATCAAATGAACCAGGTTCAAATGATTCCAGAATTCCACATCGGTGTAATTTGGTCATGCGTTTCTTGCTTACATGGCCAAGACGACAATGCCACATATAGGAGTCTATTTGATTATCTATTCGAGCACGTTTGTTGCTAACTTCGATATTGAAAACGTCACCAGATAAATCTAACGTGTAGATACCATTGCATAAAGTTCCGGTCCCATAAAGAACACCATTTAAAGTTATGTAACAGCAATTGTTACTAAAAGTTAAATGATAACCCTTTTCATTCAAGCATGAAATAGATACAATGTTCTTTATTAACGAAGGAACAAAATAACAATTATCCAATTCTAAGACAAGCCCAGTAGGGAGCTTTAGCAAATATGTTCCGATGGCAACAGCAGCAATCTTTGATCCATTTCCAACTCGTAAATTTGCTTCTCCCTTGACGAGTCTTCTTCTATTTCTTAGCCCCTGTATGTCATTACATATATGTGAGCTACACCAAGTATCAAGTACCCAGGTGTCCGAGGAAATAGAGTGACGTTCAATAATGAAGATACCTGAAGAGGATGGGGCATCGGATGCCTTCTTCTTAAAGGACTCAAGATAAACCTTGCAGTTTCTTCGATAGTGGCCTTCCTTGCCGCAGTGATGGCAAGTGCCTTTTGGTGCCTTTTCAATCTTTTTGACCTTTTTCTTTCTTCCCTTATTTTGTTCTTTGGGCTTCCTCTTAGAGCCTTTCTTTGAGGAACCAACTAACAGTACCGTCTTCTGATCCTGCTTTACAGAAGGCTCTACAGTCTTCAGCAGGTTAAGCAACTCAGGAATGGTAGTCTCCAGTTTGTTCATCCGATAGTTCATCACAAACTGTGAGTAACTCTTGGGTAAACAATGCAGAATTAAGTCAATACTTAGTTCGTGATCTATTGCAAATCCGAGTGTGCCTAGTCGCTCAATGTACCCCAACATCTTCAACACAAACTGTGAAACAGAAGTGCCTTCCTACATCTTAGAGGTGAAGAGGAGTCTGGAGACCTCAAGCCTTTCAGATCTCGCCTGCTCGTCAAACAGCTCATGAAGATGGAAGACGATGGTATGAGCATCCATATGCTCATGCTGTTTTTGTAGCTCAGGTACCATAGCGCCCAACATGATGCAACTCGCAACTTCAGAATCGACCACATGTTTCTGATAAGCCACTAACTGGTCTGGAGTTGCATCTTCAGGAGGATGGTTGGGAAGTTGTTCTTCAAGGACATAAGCAAGCTTTTCTGCCTTGAGGACTATCCTCAGGTTTCGAAGCCAGTCCATGAAGTTTGGCCCAGTTAGCTTATTGGTGTCCAAAATAGAACGCAAATTCAGAGACGACATGATCAGGTGATTATCCTAGAAATACAAATTGAGGTTATGTGATGAGCATGATAAAGAATGCATCAATATATATTAATTAAATCCTATTTATTTTTCGAATTGAATAACCCTTTTTATCAATTCGGGAGATCGTAGGAACATCTCTAAATAGGTTGATATCCAACCATAGATAAGAACAACCATGGCTAGAGTCCATCAAGTTATTCTTAGCTATGAAGGTAGGTAATTATACCGATTACATATTATACATATGTAACTATCACATTATGCTATCAACTAATTGAATGTTTGCATAAATCATTGGGTTGTTAACTCATTAACAAGTATGCAACAATATACATAGCACCCAACTGCACCTCTCTTTACATCGACCTTGGCTGTGGCACAACAAATCGATGCTCCAAGCTTAAGGCTGACCCATTAATCAAGAAATAGTTTTAATATGGTTGGAGCTCATTCAACCGTTTAGTCGGGCTTGGATGTGTCCAACAACCAAAACTAAGGATTGACCTCTGACTCCAACTATATTAATCATAAACTAATTCCATGGTTTGAACATGTTGAGGTTCAAGCCAGGCATGGATGTGTCCATCAACCCAAACGAGAAACAAAACACCGGTTCTAACCATATTAATGGAAGGTGTTGGCCTTAATATTTTGTAAGGGGTTTTGGGTCTCATCCTTTTCTTTTATGCACATTCATGACATATAATTATGTCATGTTCTAACGATTTCCTTAATAAAGTATGTATGTGACTTAATTTATCAAGTCTCATTAATTGAATTAGAAACCGGATTTCCTAATTCTAATTTCATACTTTATTCAAGGAATTGTTTTGGGAAACAATTTCCTGAATTATCATAATCAATTTCGGAAATAATATGTTTAAGACTTTGATTTCTCTAAATCAAATCTTATTAAATTAAGAGACAGATTCCCTTAATTCAACTACATATTATTTTCATGAAAATCTTATTTAAGGAAATATACTCTATAGGAAACAATTTTTCTAATTAATTTTGGAGACAATAATATGTACGAGCATCACCTCATAAATCAAATAAGGAAATTATCGTTTGAGAATCACCTCAAAAATTTCCAAGATTTGATCACATATTTTATTTATGGAAAATTAATATCAATAACTTAATTTGGACGGCTTCCCGAGGCTCAATCCAAATTAAACATTTGACAGCTTAAATTCAATTTAGGAAATTTAATTATAACAACTAACTTTAAATTGGACGGCTCCCCGAGGCTCTATCCAAAATAAAGAATTTTGTAAATAATTTAATTTCCAATTATAAATTTAAATGCCAATTAATATTCCCATAATTTGTCTAGACTTTCTTGAAAGGAAGTGCCCAAAATTGCGAGCTTTCCATAAATGGAAAGTTTCCAAAAATAAAAGGTTTTCAGAATAATTGTAAGTTTCTGGTACAAAGAAAACTTACGTTTTTCCAAAATTGGGAAATTTCCAAAATAGGAAATTTCCAAAATTGGAAAGTTTCCAAAAATGGAAAGTTTTCGCAATTATCATAAAATTTCAGAAACAGAGATATTTCAAAAGTTTACGAAATTTCATGAGGATTTCCAAACTTTGAAATTCCTAAATCGAAAATTTACCATAATTGAAAAGTTTCCATAATTGAAAATTTTCCAAAATTGAGATTATGATAAAGCTTTCCGCAAAACAATTATATGATTATGTCGAACACAAACCTCGGCTCTGATACCACTGTTGGGACCGGGTGCATGTTGACATGGATGCGTGTTCGTAATTTTAAACTTAATTACGTGTAGCGGAAGGTTTAACATAAATAATTTCTCTAATTATTTAACCACACATCTAAGCATGTTATTTTATCTTGTGTAGACATAATCATATATTTAAAATTTTGCAGAAACGTAAACTAATTTACGTATTACCTCGCGTAACTCGAAGGAAGGGACGAGATCCAACTGTAATCGTCCCTTAGAAGCTCCGCCTCTATTCGCGTCCACGCCGAGTGTCTTCGGGATGACTTCGCAAAGCCACGAGTTTCGTGTTCTCGAGAACTACTAGATTCTCTGAGAATGCGACGAGAAAAACCAAGAGAGAAGTCGGAAGACTAACCACAAAAGGATGGCCGGAATCAAAATTCCGGCGAAGCAAAAGAAGAGGCTTGCGGCAAAAGGATCCTTGCGGCAAACTCTAATTTCGGCAGCACCTTCTTCCGGCCAAGAGATGGCCGGAGCTTCCTTCTCCGGTAGCAGGTGGTGGTCGGCAGGGAAAGGGCAGGGGCGGCCAACTGGTGCTCCTTCTTGGGGCTGGTTGGTGCACGGCAAGAAGGGGAGAAGAGAAGGAGAGAAAGAGAGGGAGAGAGCCTATGCCTTCATCTCTTTGATTATCACCCAAGCCTTTGTAACGCCCCAAATTTCCCTCTAGAACGATGTAATAATTGAACATGTGGCCAAGAATAAAATTATGAATTTAAAGGGGGAAATTTCGAATAAAGAAGATATTAAACACCTTCTTGATATATGGTGAATGTGTGTGATAATTATGTTTATATGCTACATTAATATTATGCTTGACATCATGCACATGAATGAATGAACAATGATATAAATATGCATGTGTATGAATTAAATAACTAGCATTCTCTAGGTGGGCTTTGGTTATGCGTGTTGGATCGAGAGAACCAATAGAGGGGGGGTGAATATCGAAAAACGTTCGGATTTAAGATAGAGAATTTGCACAGCGGAAGATAAAAATAAAACACGCAGACACAGTGATTTTTACTTGGTTCGGAGCCTAGGTCGACTCCTACTCCAAGGTCCACGATCGTTGAACGTTTACTTTGGGCAATTCTATATGAGGCACAAACGCAGTTTACAAAGATTGATTACAGGAATAAGTGCAGTAAATTAAAAATCACTCTTCTTTACCGACGTCCGGAGTAGATTGACTTTTTCCGGAGCAGCAGGACGTCGTCGGCTCGAGTTGGGAGGTTTCCGGAGCAAGGTGCGAGAGCAGAAGAGCGTTGAAGTGTTGAATCAAGTTATACTTTGAAGCCTGGGGTCGAGGGCCCTTTATATAGGGCCTGGGGGCGCCGGAACGTCGGGGGCGCCCCCCACGTGTCGGTTGATCCGGCAACTTCTCGGTCAGCTTCTGATCCCTTTACCTTCGGGATCAGTTTTGACCGGGGCGCCCGGAGCGGTCGGGGCGCCCAGATTGACCGGGTCAAAGTTTCATCTGCTGGCTTCGTGGGGAGCTGCTTCGATAGTTGGCGCTGGGGGTGCCGCAGCATGCGGGGCGCCCGGAGCAGTGGGGGCGCCCGGAACACCCGGGGCACCCCGACAGATAATTGTCGAAGCGCGTTTTTGCTCCTGCTGATTTGTGTTCACCTTGGGGGCGCCCGGAACATCCGGGGCGCCCTACTCAGCTTCTGCCTCACTCCTTTGAGGCTCTCTGAGCTGCAGACACTCAGTCCTTCGGTCTTGCATCCAGGGTTAGTCCAAAAAGCAGAAATATTAATATTTTATACAGCCTTAGCTGTCTTGGTTCTGACTTTGGGTCTCCTAAATGGAACCCTAGGTCGAACCGACGCCTACTGTTCCCTCTCGAGGGGAACGCGTCCTCACCTACTCCTCTCGGGAGAATTTACCTGATGTCAACCATTCCTCTAGTTGGACTTTTGCCTGGCGGTCCTTTACCAGGTCTTGGATACCGAGCTGTCCTTCGCCCGTTGCCTAGCAGTCCTTCGCTAGGGCTTTAGTCCCAAGCTGTCCTTCACCTGGTGCCTAGCAGTCCTTCGCTAGGGCTTTGTTCCCTGGCATTCCTTCGCCAGTGCCTAGCAGTCCTTCGCTAGGGTTTTTACCCTGGCATTCCTTCGCCAGTACCTAGTATTCCTTCACTAGGGCTTTTTGCTCTGTCATTCCTTCGCCAGTGCCTAGCAGTCCTTCGCTAGGACTTTTTAACCTGCACACTAGAGTAACTTGTTAGACAACAAGTGAGACTTAACTTTTGAGCCCTATTGCTATTATCAAAACTCAGGTTCGACTTGGGTGCTTTCTGCACCAACAATCTCCCCCTTTTTGATTTATGGCAACCCTGGTTCAAAAAGTTAAGTTTAATCAATGCATGTAAAAACATTAAGTTTTGTTCCCTCCCCCTGGAAGGATTCTCCCCCTAGATTTTTCAAAAATTCGTGGGGTTCTAAGTTTGAGGAAAAAATTTTTTACTTAGAATTTTTCAACAGAAGGCTTTTGTAAAAATTGATTTTTGCACTTTTGAAAACTTAAGTTTGGGTACTTGGAAAACTTTTGACAACTTTAATTTTTAAAAGTACATAGAAGAGGTTTTTGGAAGCATGAGTTTAGCGTACTTAGAAAAATTTTGAAGTCTTAAGTTTTTAAAGTACTCAAAAGGTTTTTGAAAGTTTAACTTAAGTACCAGAAAAACTTAAGTACTTTAGAAAATTTTGACAAGCTTTAGTACTTAGTAAATTTTTGAGAAGCTTAAGTACTTAGAAAATTTTGACAGGCTTAAGTACTTAGAAAATTTTGACAGGCTTAAGTACTTAAAAATTTTTGAAAAGCTTAAGTACTTAGAAAATTTTTGAAAAAGCTTAAGTACTTAGAAAATTTTTGAAAAAGCTTAAGTACTTAGTAAATTTTTGAAAAAGCTTAAGTACTTATTAAGATTTTGAAACTTTGAGACGCTTAAGTACTTAGTAAGATTTTGAAAATTTGAGAACTTAAGTACTTAGTAAGGTTTCGAAAATTTGAGAACTTAGTAAAGTTTTTAAAAGCTTAAGAACTTAAGTACTTTGTAAAGTTTTTTAAAAGCTTAAGAACTTAAGTACTTTAGTAACCTTTTGAAAACTTTAGGTACTTTGAGAAACTAGGTACTTTTTGAATAAAGGATAGAAAAAAATTTGAGCTAGAAAATTTTAAATTCTCTCCTTTCCTATCTCTCACCCTTTGCCATATATCAAAAATAGATAAATATAGCAGAAATTAAATTGCATAATGGAAGTAACTTTCATAAAGAAAAAAAATATTTGCTGATTTTGCTGTACTGAACCAATTCATGATAAGACTTTAAACCAAATCAGTTGATTTTCTCTTGTAGGGACTTGTCTAACCCAATTAGCTACTCACTAACTGTTATAAACAGTAGCTTTTGCTAGGGTTAGTCAAGTTAAGTGTTTCTGTTCAAGTTAGATTTTCTATACTTGACACTTAACTTGATTGCTGTATGAGTTGTATTTAGTGCCCCAATTACTGCAGATGCACTGACTTAAAGCATCTTGAATTGAGGCAAAGACCTAAGCATCTCAACCATTTCTAGGTTATCAATCAAAAGTACCCTAAGGTGCTTGTGAGATGCTGGCTTCTAAGTCTATAGGTGCATGCAGTTCTAGGGTTAGGGCCTAGGCTAAGTCCATTTGCGAAAAAAGAGCCCTAGTTTTGAAAGGGGGTAGTTTTAAAAATAACACTAAGTCGGAAAAGATTTGAAATAAAACTGATTTTGAAATTAAAGAAAGACAGTTTTTCAAAATTCTTTTAGAAACTAATTTTTAAAAAAAAAACAGTAAGAAAATCAAAAGTAGAGTTAATCTATTCTACAGAGCACAATCCTAACTCAGATACTCAAGTAGTCAAACATAATAGGTGACCTAGTCAAACAGAGGTACAGTAGCGTCAAACATAAGTCATGTTTTGGTTACTTAGTACAATGCAGAAATAGACTAGCTATGAAGAAGGCCCAGGGTGGTCAGATGGGCCGGGCTACCATGAATCGAATCGTGCCATCATCTCAATGTATCTCGCATCAGCCACTTCTCGATCGGCTCTACGAGCGTCCATCTGCTCGATGTGATAGGCCTCGACCTCCTCTCGGAGGCTGTGGATCTCCGTCTGTATCTGTGTGAGGTGCTGGTAGAGAGTCGGTGGTGGAGGCTCGTCTATGTGTGCTCGGACTGCTGATGCTATATCTCCAACATCAACATCGACCTCCTCATCTGAGTCGATCGGAGCCCCGGCCTGCTGTCGTCTCCAACTCAGAACCCCGGTGGTCGATACCTCTAGACCCGCTAACGAGAAGTTCCTAAATCCTATTTCATCAAAGTCGGTCATAGCGGTTATTTCACCCACGGTAATGTCGCGACCGTGGTGATGAAGGAGAGAGGTGATGATGTGGCAAAATGGAGTGCGCACTCGTCCCTGGGTCGTAACACTGGACGCATGCAGAATAGTATGAAACATGTGTAGTCCAATGTCAATGTCAAGGTGATGGACTAGGGCATTCAAAAGAAAGGCATGAAAGGGTCGCATGGTCCCGAGGTCTCTAGTGGAGAGTGGTAAGATACAGCGGACCAGGACTCTGTACAGGGCATAGTCCTGTGCCTGAAGGTCAACGGCTTGGAATCGTCTATTTGGGGGGAGTCTAGCTTCCCTATAGAAGTAGGAGTGGATAGTGTCTAAGGTGATGTGAGAGTAGGGAGGATCAAATAGAGGATTCCAAGGTGGATAGCAGCAAAATGTGGACTAGGAGGGTCGTAGTCCAAGGAATCGGCACCGGGGTTGGCCGGGTTTGGTCGACGTCTTCTAAGAGAAGGAGTTTAAAAGAAGTATGAAGGTATTGCATTAAATAAAATTAATTTAAATGCAATAAAAATTATACCGGGTAGCTCGGGGAGGCATGGTTGAGGACGAGAGCTTGCAAGGTCTCTTGATCTTCTTATAAGGAAGGAAGGGTGGAAGGAAGTTGGGTTTGGTGTGGGAAGAAGAGGAGGTTTGGATGCCTTTATATAGGCATTTCAATGGGGGCGCCCGGAGTGCTCCGGGTGCCCGGGTCAGTGGTCTGGCAGAGACCGGGTCTGGTTGGGGGCGCCCGGAGTGCTCCGGGCGCCCGAGTCAGGCTGCTTTTGCAGCTTTGGCTGCAGTGATTGTAATGGGGGCTCCCGCGTGGTTCCGGGCGCCCTAGTCAAAGGTCAGAGTCATCTTTATGTCTCGAGGGAAGGAAAAGGTATGGCGGGGGGCGCCCGCGTGGTTCCGGGCGCCCGGGATAGTATAGGTAAAGATAAATTTTATGTCTTGTCATCATTTAACCATGGTTTAATCGGTTTGACCATGGTTTGACCGTGTTGACCATGATTTGACCATGTTGACCATGGTTTGACTGTGTTGACCTTGGTTTGACTATGATCTGAAATACAGGATTAACTCAAAATATAGGCATCAAAGAATTTCCAGTTGAGTCTTAATCCTACTGCTTACCCAATCTAGGGATTTCAATCACGTTAGCCTTATAGGTTTTGTGAGACAGGTTTTGATAAGTAAAGTTATTTTGAAAAATTATTATTTATTTTGTAAACCTTAAATTAAATTTTTGAAAACAGTTAGATTTATTTTTAAAGGAAATGTTTGAATCTAACTTAACTGAAAATTTGTGTTAGATTTGAATTTTACAAAAAGTAATTTAAATTTGAAATTCAAAAATTGGCTTCCAGGTCTTGGCGAGGCACTAGGCCTTCTTTGGCCGTAGCCTTACTGGATCATCAACCCTTTTCTTGAGAAAGCCGTTTAATGAAATTTCATTTTCAAAATTAATCTTTGAAAAAGTTCTGGTCTAACTAGTTTGGATTTTGGATCGGTAGCTTCGGCTAGTTTCACCAGTCTAAAAAGACCAAGTAAACTTGATCTTATTAGAATTGGTTTCCCTAACGTACTATCATCTCACTTCCACCCAATACTATGTTGTCAAATTTCAGTTAAGTTTGTTCAGTCCTTATACTAACCATTCCTAAGTCTAAGCATGGTAAATTGCAGAAATTAAATAAACACTCAATCAGGCAAATTGCAAGAATTAAATTCTATTTAACAATAAAGATAGTTTTTAATTTGGCTCCCCCTAGACTAAAGCCACGGTAATGATTAGGCAAGATGTGAATCTTGTCTTTGGGGATCCAATACTGATTTGATCCAGTTGGTTTGTTCAGGTACAGTTTAGGTACCCATGCCTGAATTTTACCTTTGGACTGATTCAGTACAGCAAGGTAAGATCTTTGTCGGGATTTGGTTCTATAACCAAGTCTGGATCGATTTAGAACGGACTTCTGTTTTCCAAGAATCATGTCAAGACCCTTGGAACCAGAAGTGAATCGTTCTAAGGCAGCTCTAAGATCCTTAACCTGAGTTTTCAGGGAGGAATTCTCTTTCTCAAGTTTTTCAACTTGATTAGAGGTTCCTTCTTGAACCTTCTCGATTAAGGATTTAGAGTCAGCTCCCTCTTTCAGGAGTTTTACTTCCTGTCGGAGGGATTCGACTCGGAGTTTGGCTTTTGCCAAATCTCGAGAAAAATATGAAATGAGTTCATTTAATTGACTTCTATTGAAACCACTTACCTTGATTTCGCCGTCTTCTGAAAAGGTTAGTCTGTCGTCGTCTTGTTCAGATTCTGACTCGGTCCTGACTTCTTCTGAGGCGGTCAGGGCTAGTAGGTTTGACTGGGGTGCTTCTTCTTCTTCTTCTGAGGAAGATTCATCCCAGGTTGCTTGGAGCGCTTTCTTTCTTCTTGTCTTTTTGATCTCCTTTAGGTTTGGACACTCCGTCTTGTAGTGACCCTTCTTCTTGCACTCGTAGCAAGTCACGTTGGGCTTGTTTTTGTCATTTGTGGATTCAGCTGGTTCGTCCTTTCTTCGGTTGACCTTCCTTCTGTTGGTTTGGTTCTTTAACTCTTTATAGTAGCTTCGGGCCAATCGGACCAGCTTCGGTCGATATCCTTCTTCGTCTTCTGAGTTTGAGTCTGAGTTAGACTCGGGTTCAGGTTGTGGCTTTTTCTTTGTTGTCCTTCCAGCTTTTCCTGCAACAAAGGCAATACCTTTCTCGGCCATATTGCAGTTAGTCTGTTCATGAAGTTCTAATTCGGAAAATAATTCATCTAGTTTAATTTTTGAGAGATCCCTTGAAACCTTGTATGCATCTACCATAGATGCCCACAAGGTCTTTCTAGGGAAAGCGTTTAAGGCATACCTTATTAGGTCACGGTTTTCGACCTTGTGACCTATAGTGTGAAGACCGTTCATCAATTCTTGGATGCGTGCGTGAAGTTGGGCTGCTGTTTTGTTGTCGGCCATCTTGATGGTATACAATTTGTTTAGGAGCAGATCTCTTTTACTGATCCGAGTGTCTGATGTTTCTTCGTGCAGCTCGATCAATTTTGCCCACAGCTCCTTAGCACTGTTGAAGGGGCCCACCCGGTTCAGCTCCTCTTTTGTTAAACCGCATTGTAGGGTTTGTGTTGCCTTTGCATCGGCTTCTATTTTGCGCTTCAGAGCGGTGTCCCATTCTGAGTAGCTTTGAGGAACTCCTTCAGCATTTTTGGGTATCTCCAGTCCGGACTGGATGATAATCCACATGTCCACCTGAGTTTTCAGGTGGACCTCCATTCGACTTTTCCAGTAAGAAAAGTCTTCTCCACTGAAAAGTGGAGGTCTGGCGGTGCTAAATCCTTCTTGCATGGCCATTTAACCTGAAAAAAATAACTAACAAAAAAAAATCCCAAGACTTGGTCTTGGATTAGCAGTGCGGGATAAGAAAATAAAATATCGAGAGGTGTTGCACCAACCTCGATTAACGGGAAAAAAATTCGAACAAAAAAAACTTAGAAGAAATTCGAACGAGAAAAAAATAAGAATAAATCCGAAAAATTTTCAAACTGGTGGTTGCACCAAGTTTGAACTTCCCCGCTCTGATACCACTTGTTGGATCGAGAGAACCGATAGAGGGGGGGTGAATATCGGAAAACGTTCGGATTTAAGATAGAGAATTTGCACAGCGGAAGATAAAAAAAAAACACGCAGACACAGTGATTTTTACTTGGTTCGGAGCCTAGGTCGACTCCTACTCCAAGGCCCACGATCGTTGATCGTTTACTTTAGGCAATTCTATATGAGGCGCAAACGCAGTTTACAAAGATTGATTACAGGAATAAGTGCAGTAAATTAAAAATCACTCTTCTTTACCGACGTCCGGAGTAGATTGACTTTTTCCGGAGCAGCAGGACGTCGTCAACTCGAGTTGGGAGGTTTCCGGAGCAAGGCGCGAGAGCAGAAGAGCGTTGAAGTGTTGAATCAAGTTATACTTTGAAGCCTGGGGTCGAGGGCCCTTTATATAGGGCCTGGGGGCGCCCGGAACATCGGGGGCGCCCCCCCACATGTCGGTTGATCCGGCAACTTCTCGGTGAGCTTCTGATCCCTTTACCTTCGGGATCAGTTTTGACCGGGGCTCCCGGATTGACCGGGTCAAAGTTTCATCTGCTGGCTTCGTGGGGAGCTGCTTCGGCAGTTGGCGCTGGGGGCACCCGCAGCATGCGGGGCGCCCGGAGCAGTTGGGGCGCCCGGAACACCCGGGGCGCCCCGACAGATAACTGTCGAAGCGCGTTTTTGCTCCTACTGATTTGTGTTCACCTTGGGGGCGCCCGGAACATCCGGGGCGCCCTGCTCAGCTTCTGCCTCACTCCTTTGAGGCTCTCTGAGCTGCAGACACTCAGTCCTTCGGTCCTGCATCCAGGGTTAGTCCAAAAAGCAGAAATATTAATATTTTATACAGCCTTAGCTGTCTTGGTTCTGACTTTGGGTCTCCTAAATGGAACCCTAGGTCGAACCGACGCCTACTGTTCCCTCTCGACGGGGAATGCGTCCTCACCTACTCCTCTCGGGAGAATTTACCTGATGCCAACCGTTCCTCTGGTTGGACTTTTGCCTGGCAGTCCTTTACCAGGTCTTGGATACCGAGCTGTCCTTTGCCCGTTGCCTAGCAGTCCTTCGCTAGGGCTTTAGTCCCAAGCTGTCCTTCGCCTGGTGCCTAGCAGTCCTTCGCTAGGGCTTTGTTCCCTGGCATTCCTTCGCTTGGGTTTTTACCCTGGCATTCCTTCGCCAGTGCCTAGTATTCCTTCACTAGGGCTTTTTGCTCTGGCATTCCTTCGCCAGTGCCTAGCAGTCCTTCACTAGGACTTTTTAACCTGCACACTAGAGTAACTTGTTAGACAACAAGTGAGACTTAATTTTTGAGCCCTGTTGCCATTATCAAAACTCAGGTTCGACTTGGGTGCTTTCTGCACCAACAATGCGGGCTTGGAAAAAAAAGAAATAATAAAAGGAAGTGAAAGCAAAAAGAAGAGGAGGTGCCAAGGATTGAACCTTAGACCTCAAAGGAAAGCAAAGCCTTAAGAATATTCATATAACCAAGTCACCTAGCAAGGGAGTTCTATTAGAAGAGGATGGGGAATTGTAGATAAGTGGGAAAGAAGATGAAGAGACACAAAAAAATTGAAGAGACACCATTAAAGAAGTGCTTGCCTCTTTACTCATCATAAAAGGCCATGAAGAGGAGGAAATGCCTAATGCATTTCGACCAAGAAACCTTTCCCTTTTCTCTCCACCAAACTCTTCTACTTCCTCCTCTTTCTCACCGAAATCCTTGTGGCCTTGCTACCATTTCCAAATCATTCACCTCCTAGAGAAAACCGGACCAAAAGAAGAGAAGAACAAGAGGAGTGCTAGAGTTTAAGAGGTCTTTTCTTCTCCAAAATTTGGAGATCTTTTGGGAACATAAGCACAAGTGGTAAGACTCCCTCACCTGCAACATAATGGCTTTTTATGTGTTTTTATGATTTTTATGTTTGCTTGTGATGTTGGGTGAAAGAAAATGGAAGAATACCTTGAGGGAAGTTTTGGCCATAAAGGGGTACCCCCCTTTTCTATGTCCAAAAACTTAAAGGAAGAGTTCATGAAATTGTTACTACCTTTTTGTAATGAATATATGATGGATACATAGTGTTTGAATGCCCTCCATGATGTAAAGGACTTGGAAGAATTCTGCCAAGTCATGAAATGGATAAATGTTGATGCATGAAGTAGGCTATTGTTCTAATGATTGTTTCCTTGCTATATAAAAGTTTTAGGTCACGAAATTTTGTGGAATCTATGCTAAGGGACCACTGTAACATTTGGACAAGGGACCTTAAATTATACCTTCAAACAAATTTTTATAGACCTTCATGAAGTTATGGTTAAATCAAGTGATATGCATGTGATTGGGTGTTTTATTTCATGGTGGAAATAATTTATACCTAAGGGTCAGTACCTTATCTAAGTTGTTTGAGCCTAAACTCATGCTCCATTCTAAGTATTGATGTTTAGAAAAATGTTACATGTACCCATATGCATGATAATCCAAGTAGAACTCTAGATCATACACCTAAACTAGGGTTTGGTGAAGTACAAACTACTTTTGCACTTGTGAATGAATTCTTATGAAAAATATGCTTTTATTCCCATGTTATGTGAATGATTATGCTATGAAATCCCTACTGTGAGTTTCGACAAATTACAAGAATAGGGGTTAAGAATAGGTTCGAGTACAAAGCATGCCCCTAAACTAGTGTTTAATGAAGCCTAGACTACCTTTATGCTTGTATATGACCTTAATGGTAAATATATTTTTGTTTACATGTTATATGAACTTTTATACCATGTTATACATACTGCGAATTTTGGCCAATTACTAGAATAAACGCTAAGAATAAGTTCAAGTACAATTCATGCACCTAAACTAGTATTTAGTGAAGTCTAGACTACCAATGTACTTGTAAATGACCTCTTATGTAATGTATGTTTTTATTCCCATGATTATATGACTCTTATGCTATGATATCCTTGCTATGAAGTTTCGGCCAGCATGTATTAAGATGAGAAAAGAAAGATTAAACTAACATATTGCCTTAATTAAGACAAGCATGTTATAAGTACGATATATTGATGAAACTAGCATGATGGTTGCTTCACTTACATGTGTTAAAAGAAAGGTCCTTCCATGTCTTGCTATTTATGCTAATGATTATGCCATGAAAGTATGCCTATGTTTATGAATGATTGAATGCCTATAGTACATGCAATATGAAAGAAAGAAAGAATGCATATTCTATATATGAAAGTATGCTTATGATTATGAATGATTGAATGTCTATAGTACATGCAATATGAAAGAAAGAAAGAAAGAAAGGAATGCATGTTCTATATGAAAGAAAGAAAGAAAAGAAAAGAATGCATATATGTATTTTACTTTAAAGAATGGCTTATACCGGGTCTTGAAAAAGATCCACGGTTCTGGACTACCGAAGCTGTCCCTAGGCTGAAAGATAGTAAGCCTAGAATGTAGACCCCTGTAGGTCGGGATTAGCTACCTCGCATCCTACATTAGGGTATGCGTGCAAAAGAAAGAATGGGTACAAAGCCGGGGATCCCAAAGAAGATGATGTATATAATTTTAAAGTATTATTTACTATGTTTTCCAAAGAGCATCCTAATGTTTTGAAATGCACATGTTCTATGTTTATATGTCTTCATGTATCTTATGTGCCTTATGAATTTTATGCTATCCATGAAATCTTATATGTTTTAAAATGCATGCGACGTACGGATTTAGTGAGTAGGAAAGAGCTTACTAAGTTTTATACTTATAGTTTGTTTGCTTATGTTGCAGAGCAACATAGAAATTTCTGAGGAATGGGCAGCTGCAGGAAGGGCTAATGTGTGTGGTGGTGACTTGACTGATCGATCCACTTTAGTGCCATCTATAGACCTAGTTCTTATTTCTAATAAGACATATGTTGCTACTTTATGCATGATACTTGCTAGTTCTTTTGGAGTTTATTTAAGTATGGATGCTATTAGATGTTATATGATGTTATTACTTCCTTATCGTTGCATATGCTTTTAGTTATGTTTCATTTCCGCTGCAATGTTAGATTCATACGCAATGATATAAGTAAGTAAGAAAAAAAGGGTTAAAGGTAACGCGCCGCCTAACGGTAAGGGGCGGGCGTTACAGCCTTGCCTTGGGTCCTTTATATAGTGGCCTCTTAACCATCAAGCCTCTCAAATATGGAATAACTTATTCCATCATGCCATGTTTGATTTTATATCATGGTTAAAATCATATTTTAATTCATGATAAAAATCAATTAAGTCTCTTCTCTCCTATGGAATAAATTTCTTTATCATGGTAAATCAATCCATGATTGATTTTATAAAATAAACCAATCCATGGTTCATTTTAATTTCCATGAAAAATAAACCAAACCTTGGTTTATTATATATAAAAATTTATATCATCCATAATTTTATAAAACAAACCACACTTGGTTTGTTTTATAAATTGAACCAAAAACTTGGTTCTCTCCCTTTGTTGTGGCCGGCCAAGCAAAGAGGATGGAGACCCTCTTTGGCCGACCCATCCAAGCCACGCCCCAATGAATTAAACTTATTTAATTCATCTATTAAGTCTTCAAAAGACTTAGCCATTTTACGCTTCCGATGCGTCTCTGAAAAATTCAGATTCGACTTATCGTTTGGCTCAACCAAACCTAATCTCTCTCTTGATTGGAAAATCTAATTTTCAACTCGTTTTAAATCCCTCGGATTACTCGTAGTGCGTGTGACTAAATAGGCTTTCGATTTATGTTGGCCGTCTATAATTAATCAATTATAGAACGATCATGAGTGACACCTAGTAGTACATCATGATCCCCAATTAATGAAAGATCAACGGTTGACCTCAGAAACAATTCTGAAACCCTTCAGCAGCTATAATGAATCGTGCCCCATTCCCTTCACCATCTTAAACCCACTTGGTTCAGGACATGATCTATGTGTGTCAGTCCCCACTAGGCTGACTACGTCACACCTATCCCAAGTAACGTTTTCTCGTCCTATGGATTCTAATTACTCTCATGTATTTAAGAGATTCATACTCTGAACATGTCATGCTCTGGCCAGAGGCTTCGAGTAACAATCTGACGATAGGCCTCGGGTATACATCTCCTCGCAAGGAGTGGTGAATCCTTTGTAGGCTGTTCAAACATCTTCGGGCACTTCGGTTTATACCCAATCATCCTGGGTCCACACCTCCTTGGAGATGCTTGCTTAAGATGTCAAAGTATAAGTCTCCATGACCAAGATGACTTGAACACCGCAAGTCAAAGGAACATCGCACTTAAGCTACAGTAAGAACTTCACTAACATATCTATTTGTAGACTACCATATGAAGTTTTACAGCCAGTCACTCCAATGAACTAATTCCCTTAACTAGCATTCATCTTTATCTCCAGACATCTCAATGTCACCAGCCAGTGAGAATCAGCTGATTAGAGAATAACCCATGCTAGTCTCAAAAGAATTGATAGTGTCCGTATTTTTCAATTCATCGACTAGGGACAATTTCAATACTTCACAATTGCACATGTAGAGATAATTACTAGTTGTGAATTCATCACAAATTCTCTCATGCTGTGAATTGTATTGCGGACATTCAGTAAATGAGTTTAAGATCTCAATCAAATACACAAACATGTATACTCAAATAGTGAATATTCATTTATTAGAATAAATGATTACAATCATAAGGTGATTGCCTTAGGACACTTCTCTCATATCACTAACAGAAATGGCTAGATCTGAGCCATCTATCATCTGCTGACCAATCCGAGCTCAAGTTAAAGTTAATCTAGACCACATATCAAGATCTGAAGATTTGGTCCAAATCAGAGAGATCATCCAGCCGTTGGATCGAGCTTAAGAGGAGCCTAAACCGTCCATTCAAAGATCAGAGCAATCTAAGCCATCCGTTGTAGATTTGAACGATCCCAGCTGAGGAGGAGTAGATCAGGACCATTGATCAAGATCTGGAAGGTTTGGTTCAGATCCGAGTAGATCCGACCGTTGGATGAGGCAAGGATGATCACAGCCGTCCAATTTGCAAATGGGAATTAAGAAAAGGCGGAAACTTCTCCATAGCTCATGGTCGTCGCCAAATCGCAAGCTTTCTTCTCTGTTCTTCGTTTCCTCATCGTTTTGTTCCTAGTTTTCTTCTTCGATCGCGCAGCCAACATCAATTCGTTTGTCTTCAAGGTTTCAGATCAATGAGGTAGATTTTCAGTTTAGTTTGTTTCAATTTCGTCACTGAGAGGAGCTAAGGAGAGGGTTTCGCTGGAGCTCCGATCCACTGATCGCTTCCATCAGTTCGCGGTTGTCTTCATCGAGCGGAGAAATCAGAGCAGAAGGAGGGGTTCTCCGGAGGTTACTGATAGTATCTCAGCGAGATCGACACTCGGTACACCAAGATGGAGGAGATCGCGGAGTTTCTCAGCTCTTGATCGATCGCCGTGACCGGACAGAGATACATCTGATCGGTCCCGTGACAGATCAGAAGAAGAACTGATCGGTCCAGTGACCGATCAGGAAGACCAATATGCGTAAGTCAATAGCAAAATGATCTTGGGAGTTCTTCTTCATTGGTTTTTGAGCTAGGGGGTTCATTGCTCATCTTTTGTGTGATGGCAACGGAAAATCTTGACGATAAACTGATTTGGTGTTCAAATTAGGATAATTTTGGTTCCAAACATTTATTTCTTTAAGTGGCTTAGCTTGTTTCCAACTACACCCAAGTCAAGTTCTTAATGCATTATTTAGCTCTAGTTTTCATTACCCTGCAATTAGTTTACTGCAATTAATTCTCTGCAATTAGTTCTTAAATTTCAATTCTATAGTTTGGTTTTAATTGTTCAGTTATCAAATAGGTTAAGTTTAGTTTCCGCACTTTCCTAGTTCATTTCTGCGTAGTTAAGCCCATTTTGTTCCGAATTGCTATTTCATTTCTTTATCACAAAACAAACCCCCCAATCTTATTTGAAAACCCAAAAACAAATCAGACGACAATTTACAAGCTTGAATTAAACATTCACAACTAGTCCTTGGAAAAATACGACCTGAGGCACCTACTCTATATTTAATTTTGTTAGCCAAGGGTTTTCAGCTTATAAATATCTAAATTTGAGGCTCATCGTGACACTAGCAATTGGGTATATCAATGTGAACTCTGGGATGCAACCCTAATGAAAAGGATTAAGGCAAACACTAAAGTTACTCAGACCCTCCAGTGCGGCTTGACAAAGGAAGAACTAAACTGAGTCAATCCCTTTAACAGCGCAAAAGACTCATAGAACAAGCTGATAGAGCTACATGAAAGCACATCCGATAATAAAATAAGTAAGCGTGATTTTATATTGAATAAACTATATAATATAAAAAATACAGGAGGGAGAATCAGCAAGTCTGCTCCATTCTTGCATCCAAGATCTCCACAATGGTCTCCAAGCAATCATACATAAGGTTGAGAATCGTGACATTATAAGGTAAGTAAGCAGAACCTTCTTCAAAAAGGTCTAAAGGATAAGCTACATAAGCAATATATTGATTATCCTCCCCAATAACAGCCTTGATGTGGTAGCATCGCCCTTTGTAACGACCAAGACTGGTAAGTCCATCAGTCCACACAGTTGTCCATGTACCAGTAGAAGATTCAGCAACTACCACATCCCCTGCTTCTTCGGGTGGAACTCCAGGTTGAGGAGTTACTCGGAATGCTGCCAAGATATCAGTATCTTTGATTCGTAGTCAGGAGTATAATAAGTCAATTTGTAATCCTTAACACTAGCTTTAAATCCAACACTTGCTTTAGTCTCTGTTTGTGGTGACATAAGTCCCTCCCTACAACTCATGAATTTAGAATTCTCACAACGACAAGGTCTACTCGATATGGATCCCTGGTTGATTTTGATGTGATCAACCGATTTAAGTTAGGTCCTGGTGTGTTTAATCCCTCTGCTAAGTGTGCAGGAGCATAGGTACGGAGGAAGTCGAGCATAAGACGTAGCGGACGAGAAGGATTGTGCGGGGAAGTGAGCCGACGGGCTCGGTACAATCTGAGGGACGTGGAAGCAGCGGAAGAGTATGCTGTTAGTGATATGAGAAAAGTGTCCTAAGGCAATCACCTTATGATTGTAATCATTTATTTTATTAAATAAATATTCACTATTTGAGTATACATGTTTATGTATTTGATTGAAATCTTAAACTCATTTACTGAATGTTCGCAATACAATTCACAACATGAGAGAATTTGTGATGAATTCACAACTAGTGATTATCTCTATATGTGCAATTGTGAAGTATTGAAATTGTCCCTAATTGATGAATTGATAAAAACGGACACTATCAATTCTGTTGAGACTAGCATGGGTTATTCTCTAATCAGTTGATTCTCACTGGCTGGTGACATTGGGATGTCTGGAGATAAACATGAATGCTAGTTAAGGGAACTAGTTCATTGGAGTGACTGGCTGTAAAACTTCATATGGTAGTGTACATATAGACATGTCAGTGAAGATCTTACTGCAGCTTAAGTGCGATGTTCCTTTGACTTGCGGTGTTCAAGTCATCTTGGTCATGGAGACTTATACTTTGACATCTTAAGCAAGCATCTCCAAGGAGGTGTGGACCCAGGATGGTTGGGTATAAGCCGAAGTGCCCGAAGATGTTTGAACAACCTACAAAGGATTCACCACTCCTTGCGAGGAGATGTATACCCAAGGCCTATCGTCGGATTGTTACTCAAAGCCTCTGGCCAGAGCATCACATGTTCAGAGTATGAATCTCTCAGATACATGAGAGTAATTAGAATTCGTAGGATGAGAAAACGTTACTTGGGCTAGGTGTGACGTAGTCAGCCTAGTGGGGACTGACACACATAGACCGTGTCCTGAACAAGTGGGTATAAGATGGTGAAGGGAATGGGGCACGATTCATTATAGCTGCTGAAGGGTTTTAGAATTGTTTCTGAGGTCAACTGTTGATCTTTCGATTAATTAGGGATCATGATGTACTACTAGGTGCCACTCATGATTGTTCTATAATTGGTTAATTATAGACGGCCAACATAAATCGAAAGCCTATTTAGCCACACGCACTACGAGTAATCTGAGGGATTTAAAACGAGTTGAAAATTAGATTTTCCAATCAAGAGAGATTAGGTTTGGTTGAGCCAAACGATAAGTCGAATCTGAATTTTTCAGAGACGCATCGGAAGCGTAAAATGGCTAAGTCTCTTGAAGACTTAATGGATGAATTAAATGAGTTTAATTCATTGGGGTGTGGCCTGGATAGGCCGGCCAAAGAGGGTCCCCACCCTCTTTGCTTGGCCGGCCACAACAAAGGGAGGGAACCAAATTGTTTGGTTCAATTTATAAAATAAATCAAGTGTGGTTTGTTTTATAAAATTATGGATGATAAAGAAATTTATATAAAGAAATTTATATAAAGAGATTTATATAAAATTTATTTTTCATGGAAATTAAAATGAACCATGGATTGGTTTATTTTTATTTTATAAAATCAATCATGGATTGATTTACCAAGATAAAGAAATTTATATAAAAAAATTTATATAAAATTTATTTTTCATGGAAATTAAAATGAACCATGGATTGGTTTATTTTATTTTATAAAATCAATTATGAATTGATTTTCTATGATAAGAAAAATTTATATAATAAATTTCTTATGAAAATTTATTCCATAAGAAAAGGGAAACATGGTTGTTTTTATCATGAATTAAAATTATGATAAAACTTGGCATGATGGAATAAATCAAAAAAAATTTATATGATAAATTTCTTATGAAATTTATTCCATAAGAAAAAGGAGACTTGGCGGTTGAGAGGCCACTATATAAAGGAACCAAGGCAAGGCTTGGAAATCAATCAAAGAGATCTAGGAATAAGCCCTCTCTCTCTCTCCTTCTCTCCCTCTCCCTTCTCTAGTGCCGCCGGCCCTAAAGGAGGCCCTTGCTGCCGTGAGCTTCAGCCACCCTTGGCCACCAAACAGCTGCCGTAAGAAGAAGAAGAAGCGGGCACAACTCCTTCCTTCTCGGAATCTTGATTCCGTTCTTCGTTTGGTGGTTAGTCTTCCCATCTCTCTCTTGGTATTCTTGTCGTGCCTTTGGAGAATCTAGTAGTTCTTGTCGGCACGAAACTCGTGGCTTTGCGAAGTCATCCCGAAGAAAACTCGGCGTGGACGCGAATAGAGGCGGAGCTTCCAAGGGACGCTAACGGTTGGATCTCGTCCCTTCCTTCGAGTTACACGAGGTAACAAGTAAATTAGTTTACGTTTCTGCAGAATTTTAAATATATGATCATGTCTACACAATATACGGTTGCATGCTTAGATGTGTGGTTAAATAATTTGAGAAATTATTTATGCTAAACCTTCCGTTGCACGTAATTAATTTTAAAATTACGAACCCGCATCCTTGTCAACATGCACCCGGTCCCAATAGTGGTATCAGAGCCGATTAGTGTTCGACATAATCATATAATTGTTTTGCGAAAAACTTTGTCATGATCTCAATTTTGGAAATTTTTTCAATTATGGAAACTTTCCAATTATGGTAAATTTTAGATTTAGGAATTTCAATGTTTGGAAATCCTCATGAAATTTCATAAACTTTTGAAATATCTCTGTTTCTGAAATTTTATGATAATTGCGAAAACTTTCCATTTTTGGAAACTTTCCAATTTTGGAAATTTTCCAATTTTGGAAATGCGTAAGTTTTCTTTGTACCAGAAACTTACAATTATTCTGAAAATTTTTTATTTTTGGAAACTTTCCATTTATGGAAAGCTCGCAATTTTGGGCACTTTCTTTCAAGAAAGTCTAGACAAATTATGGGAAATTAATTGACATTTAAATTCATAATTAGAAATTAAATTATTTACAAAATTCTTTATTTTGGATTGAGCCTCGGGGAGCCGTCCAATTTAAAGTTAGTTGTTATAAATAAATTTCCTAAATTGAATTTAAATTGTCAAATGTTTAATTTGGATTGAGCCTCGGGGAGCCGTCCAGATTATATTATCAATAAATTCTTATTTTGGATTGAGCCTCGGGGAGCCGTCCAAATTAAGTTATTTATTGATATTAATTTTCCATAAATAAAATATGTGATCAAATCTTGGAAACTTTTGAGGTGATTCTCAAACGATAATTTCCTTATTTGATTTATGAGGTGATGCTCTTACATATTATTGTCTCCAAAATTAATTAGGAAAATTATTTCCTATAGAGTATATTTCCTTAAATAAGATTTTCATGAAAATAATATGTGGTTGAATTAAGGGAATCTGTCTCTTAATTTAATAAGATTTGATTTAGAGAAATCAAAGTCTTAAACATATTATTTCCGAAATTGATTATGACAATTTAGGAAATTATTTCCCAAAATAATTCCTTAAATAAAGTATGAAATTGGAATAAGGAAATCCGGTTCCTAATTCAATTAATGAGACTCGATAAATTAAGTCACATACATACTTTATTAAGGAAATCGTTAGTACATGACATAATTATATGTCATGAATGTGCTTAGAAAGAAAAGGATGAGACCCAAAACCCCTTACAAAATATTAAGGCCAACACCTTCCATTAATATGGTTAGAACCGGAGTTTTGTTTCTCGTTTGGGTTGATGGACACATCCATGCCCGGCTTGAACCTCAACATGTTCAAACCATGGAATTAGTTTATGATTAATATAGTCGGAGTCAGAGGTCAATCCTTAGTTTTGGTTGTTGGACACATCCAAGCCTGACTAAACGGTTGAATGAGCTCCAACCATATTAAAACTATTTCTTGATTAATGGGTCAGCCTTAAGCTTGGAGCATCGATTTGTTGTGCCACAGCCAAGGTCGATGTAAAAAGAGGTGCAGTTGGGTGCTATGTATATTGTTGCATACTTGTTAATGAGTTAACAACCCAATGATTTATGCAAACATTCAATTAGTTGATAGCATAAAGTGATAGCTACATATATGTAATATGTAATCGGTATAATTACCTACCTTCATAGCTAAGAATAACATGATGGCCACAGCCATGATCGTTCTTATCTATGGTTGGATATCAACCTATTTGGAGATGTTCCTACGATCTCCCGAATTGATAAAAAGGGTTATTCAATTCGAAAAATAAATATGATTTAATTAATGTATATTGATGCATTCTTCTCATCACATAACCTCAATTTGTATTTCTAGGATAATCACCTGATCATGTCTTCTCTGAATTTGTGTTCCATTTTGGACACCAATAAGTTAACTAAGGACAAAAGGATTGAAAAGGCACCAAAAGGCACTTGCCATCATTGTGGCAAGGAGGGCCACTGGCGAAGAAACTGTAAGGTTTATCTTGAGTCCTTGAAGAAGAAGGCATCTGATGCCCCATCCTCTTAAGGCATCTTCGTTATTGAATGTCACTCTATTTCCTCGTATACCTGGGTACTTGATACTAGGTGTAGCTCACATATATGTAATGACATACAGGGGCTAAGGAATAGAAGAAGACTCGTCAAGGGAGAAGCGAATTTGCAAGTTGGAAATGGAGCAAAGATTGCTGCTATTGCCATCGGAACATATTTGCTAAAGCTCCCTACTGGACTTGTCTTAGAATTGGATAATTGTTATTTTGTTCCTTCGTTAATAAAGAACATTGTATCTATTTCATGCTTGAATGAAAAGGGTTACCATTTAACTTTAGTAACAATTGCTGTTACATAACTTTAAATGGTGTTCTTTATGGGACCGAAACTTTATGCAATGGTATCTACACGTTAGATTTATCCGGTGACATTTTAATATCGAAGTTAGCAACAAACGTGCTCTAATAGATAATCAAATAGACTCCTACATGTAGCATTGTCGTCTTGGCCATATAAGCAAGAAACGCATGACCAAATTACACCGATGTGGAATTCTGGAATCATTTGAACCCGGTTCATTTGATACATGCGAATCATGCCTAAAAGGCAAGATGGCCAAATTACCCTTTTCCAGAAAAGGTAAACCAGTGGGAGAATTGCTTGGTCTAATACATACTGATGTATGTGGACCAATGTCAACTCTTGCACAAGGAGGCTATAGCTACTTCATTACCTTTATCGATGATCACTCACGATTCGGGTATGTGTTCTTAATGAAACACAAATCTGAAGCTTTTGAGAAATTCAAAGAGTTCAGAAGTGAAGTAGAGAAACAGCTTTGCAAAAGTATTTGTTGGATCGAGAGAACCGATAGAGGGGGGGTGAATATCGGAAAACGTTCGGATTTAAGATAGAGAATTTGCACAGTGGAAGATTAAAAGCAAAACACTCAAACACAGTTATTTTTACTTGGTTCGGAGCCTAGGTCGACTCCTACTCCAAGGCCCACGATCGTTGACCGTTTACTGTGGGCAATTCTATATTTTCGCAAAATGGTTTACAAATCAATATTACAATTGCAGTATCGCAAACACAAAAAGGAAATTGCTCTTCGTTACCGACGCCCGATGTAGATTGACTTTTCGGAGTGGAGGGACGTCGTCGGCTCGAGTTGGGAGGTTTCCGGAGCGGAGCGCGGGTGCAGAAGAGCGTAGAAGCGTTGAATCAAGTGTTGTACAGAACCCTGGACGTCGGGGGTGCCCCCCCACGTGTCACGCGATCCGAGCTTCGCTCGGTCAACCTCTATCCCACTCGAATAGGGATGAGGTTTGACACTGGGGGCGCCCTGGACGTTGGGGGCGCCCTGTTTGACTCCTTCAGCGCTGGCTTCTCGGCTGGATAAGGGTAATCGGCTTCGCTGACGTAGGCGCGGGCCGCCCTGGGCACTGGGGGCGCCCTGGGCGTCCGGGGCGCCCCGGCCAGTAAGCAGCCTAAGCTTTTGTTGCTTCGCTTGTTTTGTGTTGCCCTTGGGGGCGCCCGGGACACTGAGGGCGCCCTGCTCAGCTACTTGCCTCTCTCCTTTAGGCATTCTGAGCTGTAGACACACGTTCCTTCGGTCCTGCATCCAGGGTTAGTCCAAAACAATATAAAGCATTAGAGTATTATGTTTATACAGCCTTAGCTGTTTTGGTTCTGACTTTGGGCCTCCAAAATGGAGCCCTAGGTCGAACCGACGCCTACTGTTCCCTCGACGGGAAACGCATCCTCACCTACTCCTCTCGGGAGAATGTACCTGATGCCAACCGCTCCTCTGGTTGGACTTTTGCCTAGCGGTCCTTTGCCAGGTCTTGGATACCGAGCTGTCCTTCGCTTGGTGCCTAGCAGTCCTTCGCTAGGGCTTTGTATCCTGGCATTCCTTCGCCAGGTGCCTAGCAGTCCTTCGCTAGGGTTTTGTTTCCTGGCAGCCCTTCGCCAGGTGCCTAGCAGCCCTTCGCTAGGACTTGGTATCCTGGCATTCCTTCGCCAGGTGCCTAGCAGTCCTTCACTAGGACTTTGTTTCCGGGCAGCCCTTCGCCAGGTGCCTAGGAGCCCTTCGCTAGGACTTTGTTTCCTGGCAGCCCTTCGCCAGGTGCCTAGCAGCCCTTCGCTAGGACTTTGTTTCCTGGCAGCCCTTCGCCAGGTGCCTAGCAACCCTTCGCTAGGTGCCTAGCAGCCCTTCGCCAGGTGCCTAGCAGCCATTCGCTAGGACTTTTCCTCCACACTTGAGTAACATTGTTAGATCACCAATAAACTTAACTTTGAATCCTTTGCCAATATCAAAACAAGGTTCGATATGGTGCTTCCTGCACCAACAGTATTAAGATACTTCGATCCGATCGGGGTGGTGAATACTTAAGTCAAGAGTTTCAAGATTATCTTAGGGACAATGGGATATTATCTCAATGGACTCCGCCATATACACCACAGCATAATGGTGTATCTGAGAGGCGTAACCGAACCTTGATGGACATGGTTAGATCTATGATGAATCATGCAACTCTTCCAAAATCCTTTTGGGGTTATGCGCTTAAGATAGCTGTTTACTTGCTAAACAGAGTCCCGACCAAGGTAGTCTCTACTACTCCATATGAGACGTGGAATAGTAAGAAACCTCATTTATCTCACCTAAAGATATGGGGTTGTCCTGCTTATGTGAAGCGGACTATATCAGACAAATTAGATGCTAAGTCTGATAAATGTCTATTTATTGGATACCCTAAGGAAACGAAGGGTTACCAATTCTATCATCCCTTCGAACAAAAGGTGTTTGTTTCAAGGCATGCTGTATTTCTAGAAAAAGAATTTCATTTACAAGAAAACAGTGGGAGTAGCATTGAACTTGAAGAAGTTCAAGAAACTCCAATAGACATTACAGAGACACCTAGTCTAGACCCACAACTGATAACTCATAATGATGAGCTATCAGTTGAACCTAAAACAACACCACTTCTTCGTAGGTCTGATAGGACACGCAATATTCCAGAGAGATACGGATTTCTCATAAGTGAATCGAACGACGTGTTACTCATTAACAATGATGAACCTATCAATTATGAAGATGTTCTGAATAATTCAGAAAGGGATAAATGGCTTGAAGCCAAAAAGTTGGAAATGGATTCCATGTACAAAAAATCAAGTATGGGACTTGGTTAACCCACCTGAAGGGATTAAGCCCATAGGGTGCAAGTGGGTTTTCAAGAAGAAAACTGACATGGAAGGTAATGTTGTTACCTTTAAGGCTAGATTAGTGGCAAAAGGATATCGTCAGAAATAAGGAATTGATTATGACGAAACCTATTCGCCAGTAGCTATGCTTAAATCCATTCGGATGCTCCTGGCCATAGTAGCTCATTATGATTATGAGATATGGCAAATGGATGTGAAAACAACTTTCCTTAATGGAAACCTGCTTGAGGATGTATACATGATACAACCTGAAGGTTTCACAACGGTTGATAAAACCAAAGTATGCAAGCTTCGACGATCCATATATGGACTAAAGCAAGCATCCAGGAGCTGGAACATCCGTTTTGATGAGACAGTCAAAGAGTTTGATTTCTCACAAAATCCTGACGAACCTTGTGTGTACAAGAAGGTTAGTGGGAGTGCAGTCGTATTCCTAATGTTATATGTCGATGACATATTACTTATAGGAAACGATATATCAGTCTTACAGTCAGTTAAAATTTAGTTGTCCAAAACTTTCTCCATGAAAGACCTGGGAGAAGCAACCTATATCCTTGGGATTAGAATCTATAGAGATAGATCAAAACGATTGCTTGGTCTTTTATTGTCTACATATATAGACCGAGTGCTAAAAGGGTTTAGCATGTCGGAATCCAAGAAAGGTTACCTTCCCATCAGGCATGGGATCAACCTTTCGAAGTCTATGTGTCCGCGCACAGAAGACGAGAGGATTTGCATGAATAAGATTCCTTATGCATCTGCGATAGGATCTATCATGTATGCTATGTTATGTACTAGGCCCGATGTATCGTATGCTCTGAGCGTCACAAGCAGATACCAGTCTGATTCAGGAATGGATCATTGGGCGGCTGTCAAAACAATCCTCAAGTACTTAAGAAGAACTAAGGATGTGTTCCTAATATATGGAGAAGGTGATATGGTAATACGTGGGTATACAGATGCCAGTTTCCAGACAGATAAGGATGACTCCAAATCTCAGTCTGGATACGTATTTATTTTGAATGGACGTGCAATAAGTTGGAAGAGTTCCAAGCAAGACACCGTAGCGGATTCTACCACGGAAGGGGAATATATTGCAGCTTCGGAAGCAGTCTGGATCAAGAAGTTCGTCTCAGAACTTGGTGTGGTTCCAACCATTGATGAAGCAATACCGGTTTATTGTGACAACAATGGAGCTATTGCACAAGCAAAGGAACCAAGGTCTCATCAGCGATCCAAACATGTGCTTCGCCGCTATCATCTGATCAGAGAGATTATAAGTAGGAATGAAATACAAATTGAGAAAATTCCTACTGAAAGGAATTTAGCAGATCCTTTAACTAAGGCCTTGCCTCAAAGTAAGTTTGAGGGTCATGTTAGAGCCAGTGGTATTGGGTACCGTAGCGATTGGCATTAGGCTAAGTGGGAGTTTGTTAGTGATATGAAAGAAGTGTCCTAAGGAAATCACCTTATGATTGTAATCATTTATTCTAATAAATGAATATTCACTATTTGAGTATACATGTTTGTGTATTGATTGAGATCTTAAACTCATTTACTGAATGCCCGCAATATAATTCACAGCATGAGAGAATTTGTGATGAATTCACAACTAGTGATTATCTCTACATGTGCAATTATGAAGTATTGAAATTGTTCCTAATCGATGAATTGATAAATACGGACACTATCAATTCTGTTGAGACTAGCATGGGTTATTCTCTAATCAGCTGATTCTCACTGGATGGTGACATTGAGATGTCCGAAGATAAACATGAATGCTAGTTAAGGGAACTAGTTCATTGGAGTGACTGGCTGTAAAACTTCATATGGTAGTCTACATATAGATATGTCAGTGAAGTTATTACTGCAGCTTAAGTGTGATGTTCCTTTGACTTGCGGTGTTCAAGTCATCTTGGTCATGGAGACTTATACTTTGACATCTTAAGCAAGCATCTCCAAGGAGGTGTGGACCCAGGATGATTGGATATAAGCCGAAGTGCCCGAAGATGTTTGAACAGCCTACAAAGGATTCACCACTCCTTGCGAGGAGATGTATACCCAAGGCCTATCGTCGGATTGTTACTCGAAGCCTCTGGCCAGAGCATCACATGTTCAGAGTATGAATCTCTCAGATACATGAGAGTAATTAGAATCCGTAGGACGAGAAAATGTTACTTGGGCTAGGTGTGACGTAGTCAGCCTAGTGGGGACTGACACACATGTTGGTGCAGGAAGCACCATATCGAACCTTGTTTTGATATTGACAAAGGATTCAAAGTTAAGTTTATTTGTGATCTAATAAAGTTACTTGAGTGTGCAGAAACAAAGCCCTAGCGAAGGACTGCTAAGCACTGGCGAATGAATGCCAGGGTAAAAAGCCCTAGCGAAGGACTGCTAGGCACTGGCGAAGGAATGCCAGGGTACTGAAGCCCTAACGAAGGACTGCTAGGCGCCAGGCAAAGGATAGCTTGGGACTGAATCCCTAGCGAAGGAATGCTAGGCACCGGGCGAAGGACAGCTCGGTATCCAAGACCTGGCGAAGGACCGCTAGGCAAAAGTCCAACCAGAGGAGCGGTTGGCATCAGGTACATTCTCCCGAGAGGAGTAGGTGAGGACGCGTTCCCCGTCGTGGGAACAGTAGGCGTCGGTTCGACCTAGGGCTCCATTTTGGAAGCTCAAAGTCAGAACCAAGACAGCTAAGGCTGTATAAAAATTAATATGTTACTGCTTTTTGGACTAACCCTGGATGCAGGACCGAAGGACTGAGTGTCTGCAGCTCAGAGAGCCTCAAAGGAGTGAGGCAGAAGCTGAGCAGGGCGCCCCGGATGTTCCGGGCGCCCCCAAGGTGAAGACCAACTAGCAGGAGAAAAATCCGCTTCGACAGTTGACTGTCGGGGCGCCCCGGATGCTCCGGGCGCCCCCAGCGCCAACTACCGAAGCAGCTCCCCTCGAAGCCAACAGATGAGAGCTTGACCCGGTCAAAACGGGTGCCCCGAGTGTTTCGGGCGCCCCGGTCAAAGCTGATCCCGAATTTGAAGAGATCAGAAGCTGACCGAGCAAATACCGGATCGACCGACACGTGGGGGGGGGGCGCCCCCGACGATCCGGGCGCCCCCAGGGCTATATAAAGGGCCCTCGACCCCAAGGCTCAAGACAACACTTCATTCAACGCTTCTACGCTCTTCTGCTCCCGCGCTCTGCTCCGGAAACCTCCCAACTCGAGCCGACGACGTCCCTCCACTCCGAAAAGTCAATCTACATCGGACGTGAGTAACGAAGAGCAATTTCCTTTTTGTGTTTACGATACTGCAATTGTAATATTGATTTGTAAACCATTTTTGTGAAAATATAGAATTACCCACAGTAAACGGTCAACGACCGTGGGCCTTGGAGTAGGAGTCGACCTAGGCTCCGAACCAAGTAAAAATATCTGTGTTCGCGTGTTTTTGTTTTTAATCTTCCGCTGTGCAATTTCTCTATCTCAAATCCGAACGCTTTCTGATATTCACCCCCCCTCTATCGGCTCTCTCGATCCAACAACACATAGACCGTGTCCTGAACCAAGTGGGTATAAGATGGTGAAGGGAATGGAGCACGATTCATTATAGCTGCTGAAGGGTTTCAGAATTGTTTCAGAGGTCAACCGTTGATCTTTCAATTAATTGGGGATCATGATGTACTACTAGGTGCCACTCATGATCGTTCAATAATTGGTTAATTATAAACGACCAACATAAATCGAAAGCCTATTTAGTCACACGCACTACAAGTAATCCGAGGGATTTAAAACGAGTTGAAAATTGGATTTTCCAATCAAGAGAGATTAGGTTTGGTTGAGCCAAACGATAAGTCGAATCTGAATTTTTCAGAGACGCATCGGAAGCGTAAAATGGCTAAGTCTTTTGAAGACTTAATGGATGAATTAAATGAGTTTAATTCATTGGGGTGTGGCCTGGATAGGCCGGCCAAAGAGGGTCCCCACTCTCATTGCTTGGCCGGCCACAACAAAGGGAGGGAACCAAATTGTTTGGTTCAATTTATAAAATAAATCAAGTGTGGTTTGTTTTATAAAATTATGGATGATAAAGAAATTTATATAAAGAAATTTATATAAAGAAATTTATATAAAATTTATTTTTCATGGAAATTAAAATGAACCATGGATTGGTTTATTTTTATTTTATAAAATCAATCATGGATTGATTTACCATGATAAATAAAATTAATATAAAGAAATTTATATAAATAAATTTATATAAAATTTATTTTTCATGGAAATTAAAATGAACCATGGATTGGTTTATTTTATTTTATAAAATGAATTATGAATTGATTTTCTATGATAAGAAAAATTTATATAATAAATTTCTTATGAAAATTTATTCCATAAGAAAAGGGAGACATGGTTGTTTTTATCATGAATTAAAATTATGATAAAACTTGGCATGATGGAATAAATCAAAAAAAATTTATATGGTAAATTTCTTATGAAAATTTATTCCATAAGAAAAAGGAGACTTGGCGGTTGAGAGGCCACTATATAAAGGAACTAAGGCAAGGATTGGAAATCAATCAAAGAGATCTAGGAATAAGCCCTCTCTCTCTCTCATTCTCTCCCTCTCCCTTCTCTAGTGCCGCCGGCCCTAAAGGAGGCCCTTGCTGCCGTGAGCTTCAGCCACCCTTGGCCACCAAACAGCTGCCGTAAGAAGAAGAAGAAGCGGGCACAACTCCTTCCTTCTCGGAATCTTGATTCCGTTCTTCGTTTGGTGGTTAGTCTTCCCATCTCTCTCTTGATATTCTTGTCGTGCCTTTGGAGAATCTAGTAGTTCTTGTCGGCACGAAACTCGTGGCTTTGCGAAGTCATCCCAAAGAAAACTCGGCGTGGACGTGAATAGAGGCGGAGCTTCCAAGGGACGCTAACGGTTGGATCTCGTCCCTTCCTTCGAGTTACGCGAGGTAACAAGTAAATTAGTTTACGTTTCTGCAAAATTTTAAATATATGATCATGTCTACACAATATAAGGTTGCATGCTTAGATGTGTGGTTAAATAATTTGAGAAATTATTTATGCAAAACCTTCCGCTGCACGTAATTAATTCTAAAATTACGAACCCGCATCCAAGTCAACATGCACCCGGTCCCAACATATGCCGGTGGAGCGAGAAGGATGTGCGCGATGTCTGAGGGACGAGAAGCCGGGAGGAAGGACGCTCGAGGGGTGAAAGGCCAAAGTCGGGTTCAGGTGAGCCTTACTCTAGTTGGCCAGAAATCACCCAGAAAACGAAGAACCAAAAGACTGATCAATTTAACCATGTCAAACAAGGCGCTCGAAAAAAGAAGAATTTAATTGCTGCTAAAAAGACTCGATCCCAAGACCTCACTTAAGATATGTTGCAATGGTTACCACTTGGGATAGCTAGTGATGACAACATGTAGTTGCCGATGTTACTACTTGAAGATTACAACAGCGAAGTCTAGAACAGAAGAAAAAGTCTTAAAGGATAAAACCTTATCCTTTAATTAGATCCAATGGATGCAGTTTAATCCCATCCATGATCAACCGTTCAAATTACATCCATGGATCAACGGCCAAGAGAAAATTCCTCAATAATCAACAATCCAGATTTATTCTCTTAGGCTATAAATAGGCTTAGAGTTTCAGCCTTTTCATTCATTCAATTAATTCATTCTTGTAAACTCTCTAAAAGTCTAGCGTGCTATTTTTGTAAGACTTCTCCGTCACAAGGAGTTTTTTATTGAGCGCCCATTGTCTTGGAAGCAACGTTCTCAGTTGCGATCAAGTTTCTTTTTTAAAGACGAGTGCCTCCACTTTCATATTTTTTTTACCGTCTATTCACCCCCCTCTAGCCGGTCCAACTCAATCCAACAAGTGGTATCAGAGCCAAGTTCGCCGTAGAAGGACTAACTACCGACTGCAGCAATTTCGAGAAAATGGTTGGAGTCGTAATCTACCCGCCAAAGTTTGAGGGGGAGTTCATGATGTGGAAGCGTTGAATGCAGGTATTTTTTAAAACTGATATTGAATTGCTACTAATTATGAAAAATAGTTTTTCAGTTCCAAAAGACAACAACAACAAGGATAAAGAAATAGAGTCGTGGACCAAGAAGGTGCAAGCGGACTTTGTAGCAAACGACAAAGAGGAATTTCATCTGCTAGCCGTTCTTCCCGCACAAGAAGTCAACCGCATCGGAAATTACAACTCGGCAAAAGAGCCCTGGGAGAAATTCCTGGAATTGCATGAAGGTACCTCAGAGGCAAAACTAGCGCGACGAGACCTTCTTCGAAGCCAACTGACAAACCTCCAAAAGGAGGATGGAGAATCAGTTGCACATCTACACGCCAAGGTAAAGTAACTAATCACAGACCTTGAAAACCTCGGAGAAAAGGTAACAAGTCAGGGCGCTCAAAGGTATGTCTTAAATGCGTTTCCGAGAACCCCGGAATGGACCTCGGTAATCGACGCTTATTTCATTTCGAAAGATTTAACGGTAAGTACATTACAATAATTATTTTCTACTTTGGAGCTTCACGAATCTCGTTTTGTAGAAAAGAATAAGAAAACAGACATCGTCGCACTGAATACAAGGAAGATCTAACTCGACGGGGAATCCTCGACTGATGATGAAATAACAAAAATGGTAAGCTCTTTTAAAAGTTTTTTTAAAGCTAACAAATTTTCAAGAACGCAGAAAAGAAGATGGTCCCCAAAGAAACGAATAATCAGATGCTACAACTGCAAAGAGGAGGGACACCTGAAGGACTAGTGCCCTAAACTCAAAAATCAGCCAAAGAAGAAAAAGGCACTGAAGGCCACCTGGGATGAGTCCTCGTCAGAAGAGTCAGAAGGTCAAACATACGCGGGACTTGCACTGATGGCAAATCATCAAGAAGGGAGCATTAATGAAGGGGGAGAGACATCAGAAGAAAGCGACGACGAAAGAAGAACCTCGCTTTTCGAAAGCAACCCGGTAAGTGAGGTTTGTTTTCTCCCTCATGATCAATTATATGCAGGAGTTAAAGCCTTGCTCAAATCTAATTGTAGATTAGAAAAAGAAAATTTGAAATTAAAAAATGAATTGGCACTTACTTCCTCTTCTGAAATTTTGAAAAATGAAAATGATAATTTGAAAAACTTAGTGCAAAAATTAGAACTTGATATTGCATATTTACGCCAAAAGAAAAATAGCTTTCCTGATAATTTAAATTGGTATTTTAAAAATCATAAGGGTCAATTTAAAAAAGTGCCAAAAGCTATATTCCACCTAAGTTTTTAATTAATCATGTAGACAGAAACTTATTTTGGGTTCCGAAATTTGTTTTAAACTAATAAGTTTTTTATTATTTATGTACAGAATTTTTTTACAAAAATTATGTCTTTTTTATGCACAATTATGTTGTCTATCTACTGAGAATTTTTCAAAATTTTCCGAATATTTTTCGATTTTTCGCTCGAAATTTGAAATTAAAATTTTAAATAGATAAATAATTTACTTTCATAGATCTAATTTTTCATGATTCAGATATAGTGGAAAGAACTCATTATAATTTTTTAAAAATATTTCGAAGTATTTTTTAATTTTTTTTAAAATTTTATTCTTCAAAAACTCGTATATGTTATTTTTTATTTAATTTCAAACTTGATGAACAAATTTAAAGCTGAATATTTTTTCCAAAATCATATCTTTCTCTTTGACTTTGATGAAAATATTCAAATTTTTTATAGATATTTGATTTTTTTAATGAATTGTTCAAAATTCGATAGAAAAACATTTTGGTATTAAAGGGGGAGAGTAGGACTATAAATTTTTTAAAAAAATTCTAAAAATTCAAAATTTTTTCCTCCCTAATTATTTTTCCCCATTTTTTTGATGTGATCAAAGGGGGAGAAATATGTTTAAGTTAAGGGCTAGACTTTTAATTTACTCTAAATTTATGTTTTTTTGAACTTACACTGTTTGCTTTATTTTACATGTTTTTTTATTTTGTTTACCCTAACTTAACTCGGATTGATGCACAACAAAATGGGGGAGATTGTAAGTACCCCTGGTTGATTTTGATGTGATCAACCGATTTAAGTTAGGTCCTGGTGTGTTTAATCCCTCTGCTAAGTGTGCAGGAGCTTAGGTACGGAGGAAGTCGAGCATAAGACGTAGCGGACAAGAAGGATTGTCCGGGGAAGTGAGTCGACGGGCACGGTACAATCCGAGGGACGTGGAAGCTACGGAAGAGTACCTCGGTGGAGCGAGAAGGGCGTGCGTGGTGTCCGAGGGACGAGAAGCTGGGAGGAAGGACGCTCGAGGGGCGAAAGACCAGAGTCAGGTTCGGGTGAGCCTAACTCTGGTTGGCCGAAAATCACCCAGAAAATGAAGAACCAAAAGACTGGTCAGTTTGACCATGTCAAATAAGGCGCTCAAAAAAAGAGAATTTAATTGCTGCTAAAAAAACTCAATCCCAAGACCTCACTTAAGATATGTTGCAATGGTAACCACTTGGGATAGCTAGTGATGACAACATGTAGTTGCCAATGTTACTACTTGAAGATTAGAACAGCGATGTCTGGAGCAGAAGAAAAAGTCTTAAAGGATAAAACCTTATCCTTTAATCAGATCCAATGGATGCAGTTTAATCCCATCCAAGATCAACCGTTCAGATTACATCCATGGATCAACGGCCAAGAGAAAATTTCTCAACAATCAACAATCCAGATTTATTCTCTTAGGCTATAAATAGGCTTAGAGTTTCAGCCTTTTCATTCATTCAATTAATTCATTCTTGTAAACTCTCTAAAAGTCTAGCGTGCTATTTTTGTAAGGCTTCTCCGCCACAAGGAGATTTTATTGAGCTCCCACTGTCTTGGAAGCAACATTCTCAGTTGCGACCAAGTTTCTTTTTTAAAGACAAGTGCCTCCACTTTCATTTTTTTTTTACTGTCTATTCACCCCCCCTCTAGCCGGTCCAACCCGATCCAACAAGGTACACACTTAACTCTTTTCCAAGGAACACTCTGTGGGCATCTATGGTTGATGCCTACAAAGTGGCTAAGGATCTTTCTTCAATTAAACTAAATGATTTTTTTTTGATTTTGAGCTGCATGAACAAATCAACGCACACCTAACCCAGAAAGGGATTGCTTTGCTTGTAGGAAAAACCAAAACGAAGGCACTAAAGCAAAAACTTCGACTTGGGCCTGAATTCGAAGACAAAGAAGACTTTGAAGACAACGACAAAATCACCGCCAAACTAGTCAATCAAGTTCAGAAAATGTTAAAGAAAAAGAGGATAATCTAATCAAAGAGCAGCCAAACAAGTCTAAATCAACCCATGAAGCCCAAGTCAGAAGTGACTTGCTATGAAGGATACTACAAGTCGGAGTGTCCGAACATAAAAAAAAAGAAACAAAATGAAAAGGAATGTCCTGAAAGTAACATGGTCCATCGGAAGAGTCCGACGAAGAAGAATAAACTCAATCGAGCTTTTTTGTACTATCAGTACAAACTTAAATTGCTGAGAATGAATCCAACACCGAGTCTAAGATAGAGTCGGAAGTCGAGTCCGTGAAAAGCCATGGATCCATATCTATTTTCGAAGGGCCTAACCCTTCTGTAAGTACTAATTCAGAAGAAATCCATTATGATTTAATTTCCTACTTAACTCGTAAGTTAGCTAAATGTAATGTCCGAGTCAAGTCACTTCAAAAGGAGGTAAACACCCTTAAGGAGGAGACCAACTCAAGTCCCTTGACTGACATAGTTCAGTGTGGAACTTCAACTTGTTAGGATGTATACTAAAAGCCTAGCTTTTGTATGTACATCTACATTTTGAAAGAGAATCACATGATCACTATTTGCATATTTATATTGGTTATGTAAGTGCATATTGTCTGATACTTTTCATTATAGATAATATGGTATGTGGTGTCACACAAAAGATCATGTTATCAGTCCCTTGTAGAGTATAAGTAGAGGCTCACAACCTAGATGGTTTTGGACAAACCATTGGCATGGTTGTAGTGCAATTTGGTATTGGTTTATCTTGACCATAGAATTATACTAGTACACTTTGTGTGTATTGAGCAGGACCAATATAGAGGTGATTCAATTTATACTGACTATATAATTGAATCAGACCTTAGATATTATGGAGTATATGCTCTTAATCCCGATATAATAACGGACACATGTACTTAATATTTATTTCTTTGATTTACCAGTGAGCAAGGTTTATTGGTTAAATCGATAGGCCCGGTGAGTTGGAAAATAATATTATTTACATGGTATGTCGTTGATTATAGAAGGAAACCATGTCCTGGTGAGTCAGGTTGATGATGCCCCCTTGAGGAGTTCATCATGTTAAATCCTGCAGGTGGATTTGGTCCAACATGATGACAAGGTTGAGTGGTACTACATGGAGTTAGATGTTAATTAATTAAATTGTGAGTAATTTAATTAATTAATGGACATTCGATATCTTAAACATAGGAAGAATTTTGTACTCATAATATGTGGAACCCATATTTAAACATGGGGGTTGGTGAGGTAGATCAATGGTGATCCTCTAGTGGAATGGATCATCATTAATGGATCGGGCCTTGATCCATTGGGTGACCAAGACCCAACTCCTCCTCATGGTCCCTATTGTAGCTTATATATACCTCATTAAGCCATGATACCAAGACCTAATGAATGAACCATCTATTCTCTTCTTCTCTTGGGGTTTCTCTCTCTCCTAAGGGTTGGCCAGCGCATGGGTGAAGCAAAGGAAGAGGTGGGAGGCGGCAAAGGAGTTTTTTCCTCTTCTCCTCATCATCTTCTTCCTTTCTCCCACTCTCCTCCTCTCTTATGGCATGCGGCTAGGTCATGCAAAGGGTAGACTTGCTCTCCCTTTTGGTCGGCGGCGCAAGCATAAAGAGGTGGTGGTCGACACAAGTTGGAGAAAGGAGAGAAACTCCTTCTTCTTCTATTTCTCTCCTCCCTTTCACCTCTCTTCTCCTTTTGGTTGAAGGCCGACAACACCCTTGGTGGAAAGGGCCGACTGGTGCAACCAGGATAAAGGGGAGAGGGCGGCAACAGGTGGAAGAGGGTTGGTATCTCCTCATGGCCGACAGCAGCATGTGGAGGAGAAGATTTATGTCTTCTCTTTCATTGGTTGGCGACAGCATGTAGGGGAGGACAAGTTTCTTCTTCTGGCCGGTGGCTGCAGGTGGAGTGGAAGTTGTGGTCGCGTGATCACAAGCAAGAAGAAGGAGAGTTTTGGACTGGTCACATGCAAAGGAGTGGCTCCTTGGTGGTTGGCGCAAGTTGGAAGAAATAGAGGGATCTTCTTCTCCCTTTTATGCTCGGTGCAAGTAAGGAGGTGAAGAGAAGGAGGTTCTCGGTGGCTTTCCGTTCTTGGAAGATTGTCGCCCACACGACGTCCAAGAAGAGGTCGGGTCATACAGTAGAAGATTGCGAGGTAAACAAGAGGTATAACCTTTTGTTTTGGTCCTTCCTTTTCATCTTGCTATTATTTCATGATGATAATTAATTGCATGTTAATTATTGTTTAATTAATTATGTTAATTAATTATCTTAAACCCCGATGATAAACATAAAAATCGACGATCCATTCATCGTCTATTCCACGACTAATTGGTTGGACGAGTTTGATTGCTAGAACAATATGTTTGTTCAAGCGGTCGCTCGAATTGTTTAGCACGATGATGAGTCGGTTGTTTGAGAAATAGTTCTCCATTCAGATAAAATTTTAATCCAGGGACATGGAGAGGTTTCTCATGCGCAACCAGGAATCCCAACACAACTCAAGTCCAACAACTTGAGGAAGAAAATTCTATGGGATCGTTGTAATCGATAGAGGGGGATGAATAGCGATTACTAGAAATTTTTCGGAAAACAGAAAATGCACCGGACATAAAAAACAATACTAACACAGTTTCTTTTTACTTGGTTCGGAGTCTTTAACGACTCCAACTCCAAGACCCATGATCCTTGACCGTTTTCGTTGGGCAATTCTATAACTCGAATAAGATTTACAAAACGTATAATTTGAGTACAAAATTAAACAGCGAAATTAAAATATACCGACGACACTAAAGGGTTGCAGAGCATCTCGGACAGCGTGTCATCGATCTTGATCGTTGGCGGCGTGGGAAACTCGAGCATAGAAGAAATTCAGAGAGCGTTGGAGTGTTTAAGTCGCAAGAAAGTTGTCGTGAGATGTGTTCTGGAAGCAAAGGGGTGAAGCCACTTATATAGGCTGTTCTCGGGCGTCTCTGGGCTCTTGAGCGCTTGCCATGTGTCACGAATCGAGTGCATCCTTATCTGCAGACTCAGTCAAAACTCTATCCCTCGGTCTTGGGGGCCTGGGACTTCTGAGGCACCAGTGGCTCACGGGCGCCTGAGATGTTGACGTGGCAACCTGCTAGCTCAGCCTCTCACCCGCTGGAAACACCTCAACTTAAGCGCCTATTATTTGTCAGGCGACTGGTCTCTCGGGCGCATGAACCCTTTTAGGCGCCTGAGATGCAGCAGTTACTCCCTTTCACTCCTACAACCAGGGTTAGTCCAAGAACAGTATAACATTAATAATAAATGTATGCATAATAGCCTGAGTTATCTTGATTCTGACTTTGAATTTCAAAATGAAACCCTAGGTCGAATCGACGCCTACTGTTCCCTCTTCCGGGTAATGCGTCCTCACTTACTCCTCTCAGCAGAAGTTACCTTTTGCCAACCGGCTCCTCCAGTTGGACTTTTGCTCGGCCTCCAAGACTGCCGGATCTCGAGACATTCAAACCTCGACCCACCTCTACTTCTGTCCGCAATCCTCGCTCGGCTAAGACTCCTGCTCAGATCTTCCGTATTAGGACTTCAATGCCCAACCCTTGGCCAGGTCTTCTTGCCTAGTCCTCGACCAGGACTTCTTGCTCAACCCTGCAGGTCAAGACATCGTGCCTAGGTGAACTAGGACTTTCCTGCACACTTGATAAATCCATTAGATCACAATATAAACTTAACTTTGAACCCTTTTCCATTATCAAAACCAAGTTCGATTTGGTGCTTCCGGCACCAATAAATTCTTCATTGAAAACTCAAGTCAAGGAACTTAAAGAATCTTTAGAATGGTTTACTTTGAGTTCCAAGAATCTTGATATGATTCTTGGAAAATAAAAGGTCATATAAACAGATCCGGACTAGGATATAAGGCTAATTCACGATTTAAGTCTTATATATCAATTTTTAATTGTAATAGAACCTGAGTTCAAACATGGGTCTCTAAGGCAAGCTTAACTAATCAAGATGGACCAAACCATACCCAAGGGTCATATATATTACCTAGATAGACTATATCGAGGTTATAATCTAGGGGGAAGCTAGTAGAATGACTATTTTTATTATTAGACGATTATGCATGCATGTTTGATTGCTTATTTATTTCTTTTCTATTTATTGTCATGCTTATGTTAGAAATGGTTAGATAAGCACTTAGACTTAATTGAGATTTGTACAACCTAGTACAAGGGTGGGGCAAGATGATAGAATGTTGAGGAAGTTTAGTCTAGTGAGTCATGTAGGGTAAGGCGTACCTGATTTTGTCTACTAGCTAAGTGGAGCTCACCGAATCTACCTCGCCATATCCTAAACTAGTTAGACCAAGGTTTATTAAAAGGCAAAATTATAATTATAATTTTTTAAAAGGCTTTATATAGAAGTGGTTGTTGCTTCGATACCTAAGAAGACCCCTATGTTGATGCAGTCTGACCTGATTGTTATTTTGATGTTGATACCGATTTAAGTTAGGTTGAGTGAGAATTGAGATCAGATAGTTAAGTTCGGATTAAGCGTACTGGTCAGAGAGGGCTCAGTAGCTCGTTCTCTGGACCGGGTTGAGTCGGAGAGGGCTCGGGAGCTCGTTCTCCGGACTTAGGTCAGAGAGGGCTCGGTAGTTCGTTCTTTGGACCGAGATGAATCGGAGAGGGCTCGGTAGCTCGTTCTCCGGACTTAGGTCAGAGAGAGCTCGGTAGCTCGTTCTCCGGACTTAGGTCAGAGAGGGCTTGGTAGCTCATTCTCTGGACCGAGATGAGTCGGAGAGGGCTCGGTAGCTGGTCAGAGAGGGCTCGGTAGCTCGTTCTCTGGACTGAGATGAGTCGGATTGAGCTCGGTAGCTTGTTCTCTGGACTGAGATGAGTCGGAGAGGGCTCGGTAGCTCGTTCGCTGGACTTTGGTCAGAGAGGGCTTGGTAGCTCGTTCTCTGGACTGGGATAAGTCAGAGAGGGTGCGGTAGCTCATTCTTCGAGACCAGACTGAGTCAAAGAGGGAAATGGAGCCTGTTCTCTGGACTCAGGGTCAAAATGATCAAAGCAATGATTGGATGGATCGGTCTGAAATCCAATCAGGGAGTTGGCATGAACTCTCTTGATGGTAGATCGGTCACAAGACCGATCCAGGATGTCTGATCGGTCTGTTGACCGATCCAGAAAGCTTTTGAGGAAACAGAAGGTTGTCTGAACGATTTGGTGACTGATCAGAAAACATTCTGTGAGGTCACAGAGAGATATCTGATCGATCAGTGCAACCGATCAGAATGGAAGTGGACCGATCAGGGAGAGCCCTGATCGGTCAGGCCCTTGGCTGATCGGTCAGGGAGACCAATCAGGTGTCTTGGCCAAATCCCAGTAAGTTTTAGGGATCGGTCTGGTGACTGATCCCCTGGTCTCTGATCGGTCAGTGAGACCGATCAGAACTTCACTGGATCGATCATAATAGAGTCTGATTGGTCAGGAGGGTGTCTGATCGGTCAGGGTGACCTATCAACACATCAGAACATTAATTCAAATTGTTGTCAGATTTTTGATTTGCTTCTGATTTCCTTCACTAATGAATCTGTAAGTATGCAGACGACACAGAGCTGTGAAAGTCAAATGAAGGAGCAAGAAGAAGGGTCCAGGGTGACTTTTACCTTTGCTATTTTGTTTGATACAAATTTTGCAGGTTTCAACGGCGTCTGACCTGAAGCTGCAGCTGAAGAGGATGACTTCAGTGAGCTCAGAAGGGGTCAGTGAGTCAGTGGTTGATGACGTCGTGGGTCAGTGAGTGACGAAGCCTGTATGTGTGGTGCAGAAGAAAAGCTTAAGAAGAAGATGATGGCGAAGCAGAGAAGGATACACACATAACTAGAAAAAAGAACAGAGTGAAGTGTCTTGTGTTGAGTTGTTTTGTGTTCTCTGTTTTCTCTTCTTGCTTGAGCTGTCTGCTTCATCTGTTGTGTAAGCTTCTCTGAGTCTCCTGTGCTTAACTTGATATTATTCTGAGACATTTGTGGAGAGATTACTCCATCGAGAAGGAGAAATTTCTAGCCGGATTCATTCCGGGTCATTATCTGCAGACGATCAAGGGATCGCCCACCTCACGAGCACGCCAAGGAGTAGGGGCAAGTTATCCCCGAACCTTGTAAATACTCGTGTTAGTTCTGTTTTTGTTTCTTTATGTTTTGTTTTCCGCTGCTAACCTGAGTGCAGAAAGAAAAGAAGCGAGTTTTTAGTGGGTGGCTATTCACACCCCCCTCTCTAGCCATCCTAGATCCTAACACCCTGTACCTCGCTACAGTCTGGAAGTTAATTATTAAAATGTGTTTTTAATTGACTGATTGTTAAACATAAATCTAAGTCAAATGTCAATCAAATCTTAGAATTCAAATAAAATTAATGATAAAATTGATAACATCTCACAAAATAGATCTCACAGAATAGATAAGGATCTCTATTTGAAAACATAGAAACTGATGAGATGTTAGGGCTTAAAGTTTGTCAAATCCATTCAACCCAACTAACTTAATCTAATCATTTTTCAACTATAATTAATTTTCTTAATTTTTTAACATAATCAATTTTTTCAACTTTAATTAATTTTACTTAATTTTTCAATTTTAATTGATTTTACTTAATTTTTCAACTTATATCAATTTTTCAATTTAATTTTCAACTTAAATCAATTTTTTAATGTTAACGTTTTTTATGCCTTAATTATTCATCTACAGTTATTGTTGTTAAAACTTAGCTTTAAAAATATTACATAGAAATTTGTATTAGAAATACTTTTTTACTTACCATTTTTAGAAACTCTCTTTTGTTGAGGCAATCTATGATCCGTGGGACCATGTATTTTGATGTTTGGAAAAAAGATTAAATTATGTTTACCCTTATATTTGATATGTGTATTTGAATGTGCAGGTTCTATAGGATACATATATGACTTAACTTAACGACTTCGAGTCCGGTGAAGGATGGAGAGGCATCCGAAGGACTGTGGACAAGACAGCAATAATGAGCCGAAGGATGGCATGTGGAAACGAGTCGCGAGCTTGTATACATCCGAGGAATGAGAGCCAAAGCGAAAAAAGCTTGAAGGTAAGAGTCAAAGCTACAAAGGAATTGTCAAGTAAGTCATGAGGGTCTGAGTGTCAGTGAATTGTACTCGAGAAGGGAAATCCTAGGTTTGGAGTTTTACCAGTCGACTGGTGTTGGATCAATCAACTGGTAGAGGTCATAGAAAGATCAGTCGACTAATATTCTATGTATTCGACTGGTGTCAGTTGGAAACTAGAACGTTGGGCTGTAACGTTCGAATTCAGCTGGATCAGTTGACTGATATTGGAACTAGTTGACTGGTAACTGCTAGTTCAGCCACGAGTTCTATTTAAGGGAGCTTAGTTTGGTTGGCTTGGGTTGACAAAATTGGTCTTGCTTAAAGGCCAATTAGTGATCTTTGTGTTTAGAAGTTTTGTGCATGTTTGTGGCGAGGTTTCTCCACCCACAAGGAGCTACACGAGCATAGTCGGAGGTTTTCCGGGGAGTCATCCGCCGAAGGATCAAGATCGTCCACCTTACGGACTACCATGGAGTAGGAGCCTTATCTCCGAACCATGTTAAATGATTTGTCTCTTCTAGTTGTTAGATTTAGTTTATATTATTCCTCTTGAGCAATTAACACGTGTAGGAAGAGAACCAAGGATTTGGGTGAGAAGCTATTCACCGCCTCTCTAATCGGGCCGTCGATTTCAACAAGTAGTATTAGAGCGAGATAGCTCTTCTTGGACAAACCGCCAAAGGAGCAAAGCGCTAGAGGAAAATGGAGCTTAGAGAAAGATTAGGGGATAACATCACCATTCCACCTCTATATGATCACGAAAGTTTTGACTATTGGAGGTTGCAAGTGAAGACATGGTTCAACATGAATTGGGACATGATGATCCACTCGAAGAACAATTCGAAATCCCAAAAGGCAAGCATGGAAAGAAGATCCTGTTGGATCAAGGAAAACGAGAGAGGGGGGGTGAATATCGTTAAAAACTTTTCGGATTAAGATAAAGCAGATACGCAGTGGAAAGAAATTAAATGCACAAGAATAAAAGTCTATTTTTTACTTGGTTCGGAGTAGCGGTCGGCTCCTACTCCAAGGCTCATGGTCCTTGACAGTTTACTTTGGGCAATACTATAATCGTGCAAAAAGATTTACAAGTTAAGTACAAGAGTATTTCAGGAAATTGAAATTGCTACACTTTTCATTACCGACGCCCGATGTGGATCGAATATTGGAGCAGAGGGTCGTCGTCAGCGCTGGGATCTCGAAGTCGGAGTTTGCCAGGGCATAGCGCTTGAACGAAAAGCTTTGGAGCGTTGAGAAAAAGTGATTCTGAAGCCTTGGGGTTGAGCCCCTTTTATAGTGCTCATACGGGCGCCTGACAGGTTGGGGGTGCCTAACACGTGCCCTTCGATCCCGTAAATCTTATCCGCAGGCTCGGTCAGCGCTTATCCTCCCCTACTTGGGCGCCTGAGTTGATGGGGGCGCCCGTGACCTCACGGGTGCCTGATCCGCCTTGGTCCAGTGGCTTTGCAGCTATGTTTTGGGTTTTGCCTTTAGTCTTGGGCGCCCGTATCCATACGGGCGCCTGAGCCCATTCGGGCGCATGTATCCATTCGGGCGCCTAGGCCCAGTAAAGTACCTCACTTGCAGATGATTAGTCCTTCGACCCTGTAACTTAGGTTAGTCCCAAAAAACATAACAAGTATTAATTACAACCGTAGTTGTCTTGGTTCTGACTTTGTCTCCCAAATGGAACCCTAGGTCGAACCGACGCCTACTGTTTCCTTGACGGGGAACGCGTCCTCACCTACTCCTCTCATAAGAGTTTACCTTTTGCCAACCGGCTCCTCCGGTTGGACTTTTGCCCAATCCAATTGACCATGTCTTGTTAGTGATATGAGAAAAATGTCCTAAGGCAATCGCCTTATGATTGTAATCATTTATTTTAATAAACGAATATTCACTATTTGAGTATACATGTTTATGTATTTGATTGAGATCTTAATCTCATTTACTGAATGCCCGTAATACAATTCACAGCATGAGAGAATTTCTGATGAATTCACAACTAGTGATTATCTCTACATGTGCAATTGTGAAGTATTGAAATTGTCCCTAGTCGATGAATTGATAAATACGGACACTATCAATTCTGTTGAGACTAGCATGGGTTATTCTCTAATCAGCTGATTCTCACTGGCTGGTGACATTGGGATGTCTGGAGATAAACATGAATGCTAGTTAAGGGAACTAGTTCATTGGAGTGACTGGCTGTAAAACATCATATGGTAGTCTACATATAGATATGTCAATGAAGTTCTTACTGCAGCTTAAGTGCGATGTTCCTTTGACTTGCGGTGTTCAAGTCATTTTGGTCATGGAGACTTATACTTTGACATCTTAAGCAAGCATCTCCAAGGAGGTGTGGACCCAGGATGGTTGGGTATAAGACGAAGTGCCCGAAGATGTTTGAACAGCCTACAAAGGATTCACCACTCCTTGCGAGGGGATGTATACCCAAGGCCTATCGTCGGATTGTTACTCGAAGCCTTTGGCCAGAGCATGACATGGTCAGAGTATGAATCTCTTAAATATATGAGAGTAATTAGAATCCGTAGGATGAGAAAACGTTACTTGGGCTAGGTGTGACGTAGTCAGCCTAGTGGGGACTGACACACATAGACCATGTCCTAAACCAAGTGGGTATAAGATGGTGAAGGGAATGGGGCACGATTCATTATAGCTGCTGAAGGGTTTCAGAATTGTTTCTGAGGTCAACCGTTGATCTTTCGATTAATTGGGGATCATGATGTACTACTAGGTGCTACTCATGATCGTTCTATAATTGATTAATTATAGACGACCAACATAAATCGAAAGCCTATTTAGTCACACGCACTACGAGTAATCCGAGGGATTTAAAACGAGTTGAAAATTAGATTTTCCAATCAAGAGAGATTAGGTTTGGTTAAGCCAAACGATAAGTCGAATCTGAATTTTTCAGAGACGCATCGGAAGTGTAAAATGGCTAAGTCTTTTGAAGACTTAATAGATGAATTAAATAAGTTTAATTCATTGGGGCGTGGCTTGGATGGGCCGGCCAAAGAGGGTCTCCATCCTCTTTGCTTGGCCGGCCATAACAAAGGGAGAGAACCAAGTTTTTGGTTCAATTTATAAAATAAACCAAGTGTGGTTTGTTTTATAAAATTATGGATGATATAATTTTTTTTTATAATAAACCAAGGTTTGGTTTATTTTTCATGAAAATTAAAATGAACCATGGATTGGGTTATTTTATTTTATAAAATCAATCATGGATTGATTTACCATGATAAGAAAATTTATTCCATAAGAAAAAGGAGACTTGGTCGATTTTATCATGAATTAAAATATGATAAAACTTGGCATAATGGAATAAGTCTCTTTTTTGAGAGGCTTGATGGTTGAGAGGCCACTATATAAAGGACCCAAGGCAAGACTTGAAAAATAATCGAAGTATTCTTGCCTGGGCTCTCTCCCTCTCCTCCCTTCTTCCTCTTGGCCGGCCACAAGGTTCTTCTCCCTTCTTCTTGCCGCGAGCACAAGGAGAAGCACCGAGGCGACGAAGTTCTTCCGTTGGGATGATCTTCCTCTCCAGCCATCATCACCTTGGGATTGGGCGCAAGTCATCTTCCTCCTTCTCGCCGGAATTGTGATTCCGGCCAACCTTGGTAGTGAGTTTTTCGATGTGATTACTTCTCTCTTGGTTTTTCTTGTCGCGTTCTCGGAGAATCTAGTAGTTCTCGAGAACACGAAACTCGTGGCTTTGCGAAGTCATCCCGAAGATACTCGGCGTGGACGCGAATAGAGGCGGAGCTTCCAAGGGACGCTTACGGTTGGATCTCGTCCCTTCCTTCGAGTTACGCGAGGTAATACGTAAATTAGTTTATGTTTCTGCAAAATTATAAATATATGATCATGTCTACACACGATAAAGTTGCATGCTTAGATGTGTGGTTAAATAATTTGAGAAATTATTTATGCTAAACCTTCCGCTGCATGTAATTAATTTTAAAATTACGAACCCGCATCCATGTCAACATGCACCCGGTCCCAACAGGTCTTCGTGCCCAACTTCTGGTCAGGTCTTCTTGCCCAACTTCTGGTCAGGTCTTCGGTGCCCAGCCCCTTGCCAGGACTTCGTGCCCAGTCCTCGACCAGGACTTCTTTGCCCAACTTCCGGTCAGGTCTTCTTGCCCAGTCCTTGACCAGGACTTCTTTGCCCAGCCCTTTTCTAGGACTTCTTGCCTAGTGTACCTAGGACTTCTTCCTGCACACTCAGTGAACAAGTTAGATCACTATAACATCTTAACTTCTGAACCCTTTGCTATTATCAAAATCCAGGTTTGACTTAGGTGCTGCCTGCACCAACAATCTTCCCCTTTTTGATTTATAGCAACATGGTTCAAAAAGTTAAGTTAATGAAGCAAGTAAGTAAATACGTAATTTCCTCCCCCTGGAAGAAATTCTCCCCCTAAGTTTTTCAACAGTATGTGGGGTTTTTGAAAACATTTCTAAGTCCTTGTCTATCATAAGATGAACAGATTTTTTTCAAGATTTTCAACACTTAGAAAATTTTCAAAAAGGTATTTTCAAGTTAGAATTTTTTTTCCAAACTAAATGAAAACATTTAGTTTTTGCACTTAGAAAATTTTCTAAACTGATTTTGAAGTTCTAACACTTAGAAATTTTCAAGAAGAATTTTATAGTTTTAATACTTAGAAAGTTTTCAAAAAGCATTTTGCAGTTTTAATACTTAGAAAATTTTCAAAAAGCATTTTGCAGTTTTAATACTTAGAAAAGTTTCAAAAGCATTTTGACTTAAGTACTTAAAATTTTTTTCCAAAATAATTTTGAGGTTAGAAAATTTTCCAAAATGATTTCGAAGTTAGAACATCTTCCAAAATGATTTTGATGTTAGAAAATTTTCCAAAATGATTTTGAATTACTTTACTTTTTGAAAAAGGAGATAAAAATTTTGAAAAAAAATTTAACTTTGAAGGTTTTAAATTTTAAAACCTTCTTTTCTTTCCTTTTCCAATCTCTCTCCCTTTGCCATATATAAAAAAAATATAGCAAAAACTGAGTAATACAAGTAAGGTGCTGTATTGAACCAATTCTAAGTAAAAACTGGGCCAAATCAATTTAGATTTTCTTTTTCGGGTCCTGTCTAACCCAGTTAGCTACTTACTAACTGTTATAAACAGTAGCTTTCGGTAGGGTTAGTCAAGTTAAATTTTCTGATCAAGTTAGATTTTCTAAGCTTGACACTTAACCTGATTACTGTTTAATTGGTATTTATTGCCCCAATTACTGTAGATGCACTGACTTAAAGCATCTTGAATCAAGGCATAGACCTAAGAATCTCAACCCAGTCTAGGTTATCAATCAAAAGTGCCCTAAGGTGCTTGTGAGATGTTGGCTTCTAGATCTATAGGTGTATGCAGTTCTAGGGTTAGGGCCTAAGCTAAGTCCATTTGCGAAAAAGCCCTAGTTTTGAAGGGGGTAAGTTTTTCAAAAAAAACTAAGTCGGAAATTATTTTAAATTTAAAAAAAATGAATTTTTTTTGATAAATATCAGATAAGAAATAAATAGTTTTTGAACAGAAACATAAGTAGAGTAGCCCTATTCTATTAAGCATAACATCACAATTGACTTTGCATACTAATTGAAATGACAAGTAATCAATGAGATAAATGCGTAGTAGGACCAGAAAACTCAAACTAAAGTCAAGTGCAAGTCAAGTACAGGTCAAATACAAGTTAAATACAAGTCAACCCTACTCAGTAGGGATAGTTAAATAGTTCACAATGCACTAGAATAGGCTGAAAATGATCTAGAAAGAAGGGCCAAGATGGTCAGATAGGCCAGGCTGCCAAGATCGAAGCAGCGACATCATTTCATTGTATTGTGCGTAAATTGCCTCTCGATTGGCTCGGAGAGTGTCCATGTGCTCGATGTGATAGGCCTCGACCTCCTCCCTGAAACTATGCATCTCTGTCTGTAACTGGGTGATGCACTGATCGGTGGTCAGTGGGGGAGGCTCCTGTAACTGCTCGTTGATCTCTGCTGCGAGATCAACTACATCTACCTCCACCTCCTCGTCGGAGTCGACCTGCCGACTAGCCCTCTCCCGTCTCCATGAAAGGACCCCCGTGGCCGAAACATCTATCCCCGCTAAAGAAAAATTTGTAATTCCTATTTCATTGAACTCAGTCATTGAAATAATCTCTCCGGCAGTGATGTCGCGACCATGGTGGTGAAGAAGGGAGGTGATAATGTGGCAATAGGGCGTACGTACTCGATCGTGAGTAGATACGCTCCTGAACTCAGAGGTCAACGGATTGAAATCGCCGAGCCAATGGATTTCGCACATCTCCAAAAAAATAGGAGTAAAGAGTATCTAGTGTGATGTGCGAATAGGGGGGTGCGAAGGGCGGGTCGGCCGGAGGATAACAAGAAAAAGGTTGACTGTGAAGGTCATAGTCTGAGAAACTGATTCAACAGGGTCAGAGAAATGGTTAGGGGAGTGCCTTGTACTGTGGTAGAGTAGAGTAGGTCATCAAGCTTGACTAGATTATTGTAGAATTCTGCACACAAGGTTGAGTTCACAGGATGTGTGCAGAAGACTAGCTGATCTAGTTGATAAAAGTTGATCGCGTCCATTGCAAAGGGGCATGATTGAGTGAAGAATTGCCTATTTAGAAAACTGTTCTTTATAGACTTATATGTTGTTTGTGTTGGGACCGGTAGACGAGCTAAAGGGGGGGGGTGATTAGCTCCGATTTGCTCCGTGATGATTTGTCGCGGCGGAAGACTCGAGCAAACGCTAACACTAAGGATTTACTTGGTATCCACCCCGGACGGGTGACTAATCCAAGGATCCACTCTCCTCACTCTCTCATACACTATGAAATATCTCCTTCTTGAGGTGGAGAAACCTCTTACAAGCTTCCAATAAGATATAACAAGAATCTAAGCAAATACAAAATGAAATCTTACAAGATTTACAATGATAAGCTCAAGCTTTGCTTTCCTTGCTATCTTCAAGCTTGTGATTGCCTCTAGAACCTTGGAAATGCAGCAGCAATATCCTCCAAGGCTTCCCTTAAAATGACACTGATGAAGGAGAAGAAGGGGAGAAGAGTTGTGGCTCAAAACCTGCGTGAAAACCCTTATACCCGACGCCTAGGGTTTCCTAATCGATTACCCAATCGATTACCACATCATACTTAGCCGTTCAACGGCTAGTTTTTGAACCTGAATCGATTAGCCAATCGATTATGACTACCCTTAATCGATTGTTGAATCGATTCAGCACCTCTCTGTGCTCTTGCGTCACACTGCAGTAATCGATCACTTGATTGATTACTGGACCCCTTAATCGATTGACCAATCGATTAAGGGAAGGCTGAATCGATTACCCAATCGATTCAGCCACATTCTGTTCTCGCAAGAAAACTCTCTTAATTGATTACCCAATCGATTCACTCTCTCCTTAATCAATTACCCAATTGATTAAGATTCTCCTTAATCAATTACCTAATTGATTACGGTCCTTCTTAATCAATTACCCAATTGATTAAGATCCTTCTTATTCTCGCGAGACAACAACCCAATCGATTGAGACCAACCTAACTTGTGTTCACGGTCAACCCCTTTGACCAACCTGGATTTCTCCTGCCTAGCTTTCAACTAGGACTTAATCTGATTCCCAACCAGGTCTGCCTAACCCTCAAGTTAGGCTAGTCTCTTGGTAGACATCCACCTTGCCAGCGTGCGATCTCCCCGATCTACCTGGACTTTACCTAGTCCCACTAGGTCTTTTCCCATGCCAGCATGCGATCTCCCCGATCCACCTGGACTTCACCTAGTCCTACTAGGTCTTTTCCCATTGCCAGCGTGCGATCTCCCCGATCCACCTGGACTTCACCTAGTCCAGTTTCCAGTCAACCTTGACCCACTTGACATCATACGACATTCAAACATAATTATCAAACATTGAAACATCCACACATAAGCTCACCAGGCTTATCAGACATCGGCTCACCCGAGCCTAGTCAACCTAAGTCAACCCTGACCTAACCAAGATTGCATCAACAATCTCCCCCTTTTTGATGTTTGACAATATGTTTGAGAAAGACTAATCCCTATTAGCCTTTCAATTTCTCCCCCTTTAACACACATCAAAAACACTCCCCGAGAATCTATGTGGTCAAAGGCATGCCAAATGAAAGTCCCATACCTTCCATTTGAACCCATGCTCATCCTTGAGCATTCATCATAATGAAGATTGCCAATCTTCATTCTTTCACTTATCCCAAAAATAAAAAATCAAACTCATGCTTTTAAGGAAGACCTCCCCCTCAAAACATGCTCTAACCCTCCATCATTGTACCAACAATGATTTTTGAGTTTCTAAAACTTTAGGAAATCTTAACTCGAGGTTATGAGATTTTGAGATTCAAAACTTGAATCAAAACCTCTCCTTAACCCTATAGTTTTCACCAAAACTATCCCTCTTTTGATTTCACAATGAAATTTACCCAAATATACTTATGAAAGTAATTCAAGGGTCTAGGGATTGTTAGGCTACTCAAAAATGGGTTATTGGACTGAAAACAGTCAGTTTCAGTCTTTTCAATCGATTGGTGTTGGGAACCAATTGATTAAAACATGCCTTAATCGATCAACGGATCGATTACAGCTGCCTTTAATCAATCAAGGGATCGATTATGCGAGTTTCTGTGCTCGCAAATAGGGCTAACAATCGATTGACCAATCGATTGACAGTTTTTGATTTCTGAAACCAATTTAAGTCTGAATTTCAGAAACCCCTAAATAATTCTACAAAATTCGAAAAATCCTAAAATTTTGTGTAGACATTACTTATGACATATACTATCATGGAAAAATAGTTTTCTATGAAAATAACCTTCATTTCCAATGATTGACACAAAATTGGAAACCATTGAAATACTTCAATGTTTCACTTGTTTTGTATCCATTTTATCAATGATGAGTGCTATCAAAAGATAGTCCTCACCAAGGTTTTCCAAGATAGTTTTGAAATGATTTTCAAAAACAGTATCCAACCATGTTCTTTGGGCTACATGCACATGACTTGTACATTAGCTTTCCCAATGATTGGCGTTCACTTGTACTCTTGTTTTGATGCACCTAAACCTCAAATAAATGCACTTTATTAACACCTTGAGTTTTGTTCATCTTCCTAACACCTCACTTGTATCTAGTGTGTCTCCAAACACATACAAGTCAACTTATGATTTTAGTGAGATGTGAAAGTCATGTTCTCCCTAAACTAAGGGTTCATGTGTAACGCTCGCCCCTTACCGTTAGGCGACGCGTTACCTTTAACCCTTTTTTTTCTTACTTACTTATATCATTGCGTATGAATCTAACATTGCAGCGGAAATGAAACATAACTAAAAGCATATGCAACGATAAGGAAGTAATAACATCATATGACATCTAATAGCATCCATAGTTAAATAAACTCCAAAAGAACTAGCAAGTATCATGCATAAAGTAGCAACATATGTCTTATTAGAAATAAGCACTAAGTCTATAGATGGCACTAAAGTGGATCGATCAGTCAAGTCACCACCACACACATTAGCCCTTCCTGCAGCTGCCCATTCCTCAGAAATTTCTATGTTGATCTGCAACATAAGCAAACAAACTATAAGTATAAAACTTAGTAAGCTCTTTCCTACTCACTAAATCCGTACGTCGCATGCATTTTAAAACATATAATATTTCGTGGATACCATAAAATTCATAAGACACATAAGATACATGAAGACATATAAACATATAACATGTGCATTTCAAAACATTAGGATGCTCTTTGGAAAACATAGTAAATAATACTTTAAAATCATATACATCATCTTCTTTGGGGTCCCCGGCTTTGTACCCATTTTTTCTTTTGCACGCATACCCCTATGTAGGATGCGAGGTAGCTAATCCCGACCTACAGGGGTCTACATTCTAGGCTTACTATCTTTCAGCCTAGGGACAACATCATCGGTAGTCCGGAACCGTGGATCTTTTCAAGATCCTGTACAAGCCAATCTTTAAAGTAAAATACATACATGCATTCTTTTCTTTTCTTTCTTTCTTTCATATAGAACATGCATTCCTTTCTTTCTTTCTTTCTTTCATATTGCATGTACTATAGGCATTCAATCATTCATAATCATAAGCATACTTTCATATATAGAGCATGCATTCTTTCTTTTTCTTTCTTTCTTTCATATTGCATGCACTATAGGCATTCAATCATTCATAAACATAGGCATAATCATTAGCATAAATATCAAGACATGGAAGGACCTTTCTTTTAACACATGTAAGTGAAGCAACCATCATGCTAGTTTCATCAATACATCATACATATAACATGCTTGTCTTAATCAAGGTAATATGTTAGTTTAATCTTTCTTTTCTCATCTTAATACATGATGGCCGAAACTTCATAGCAAGGATATCATAGCATAAAACCCACATAACATTGGAATAAAGGCATACATTACATAAGAGGTCATTTACAAGTACACTGGTAGTCTAGACTTCACTAAATACTAGTTTAGGTGCATGAATTGTACTTGAACTTATTCTTAGTCTTTATTCTAGTAATTGGCCAAAATTCACAGCATGGATAACATAGTATAAAAGTCATATAATCATGGAAATAAAAACATACGTTACACATGGAATCATATACAAGCACAAGGGTAGTCTAGGCTTTATTGAACACTAGTTTATGTGCATGTTTTGTGCTTGAGCTTATTTTTAACCCTTATCCCAGTATTTGTCCGAAATTCACAGCTAGATAACATGGCATGAAAGTCATCCAATCATGGAAATAAAACATAATTTACATGAGAGATCATTAGTATGTACAAGAGTAAACTAATCTTCACTAAACCTTAGTTTGGGTGCATGAATCGTACTTGCACTTATTCTTAACCCTTACCCTTGTAATTTGCCAAAATTCATAGTATGTATAACATGGTATAAAAGTTCATATAACATGTAAACAAAAACATATTTTACCATTAAGGTCATATACAAGCATAAAGGTAGTTTAGGCTTCATTAAACACTAGTTTAGGGGCATGCTTTGTACTCGAACCTATTCTTAACCCTTATTCTTGTAATTTGTCAAAACTCACAGTAGGGATTTCATAGCATAATCATTCACATAACATGGGAATAAAAGCATATTTTTCATAAGAATTCATTCACAAGTGCAAAAGTAGTTTGTACTTCACCAAACACTAGTTTAGGTGTATGATCTAGAGTTCTACTTGGATTATCATGCTATGGGTACATGTAACATTTTTCTAAACATCAGTACATAGAATGGAGCATGAGTTTAGGCTCAAACAACTTAGATAAGGTACTGACCCTAAGGTATAAATTATTTCCATCATGAAATAAAACACCCAATCACATGCATATCACTTGATTTAACTATAACTTCATGAAGGTCTATAAAAATCTGTTTTAAGGCATAATTTAAGGTCCCTTGGCCGAATGTTACAGGGGTCCCTTAGCATAGATTCCACAAAACTTCTTGGCCTAAAACATTTATATAGCAAGGAAACAATCATTAGAACAATAGCCTACTTCATGCATCAACATTTATCCATTTCATGACTTGGCCGAATTCTTCCAAGTCCTTTACATCATGGAGGGCATTCAAACACCATGTATCCATCATATATTCATTACAAAAAGGTAGTAACAATTTCATGAACTCTTCCTTTAAGTTTTTTTTTGGACATAGAAAAGGGGGGTACCCCTTTATGGCCGAAACTTCCCTCAAGGTTTTCTTCCATTCTCTTTCACCCAACATTACAAGCAAACATAAAAATCATAAAAACACATAAAAAACCATTATGTTGTAGGTGAGGGAGTCTTACCACTTGTGCTTATGTTCCCAAAAGATCTCTAAATTTTTTTGAGAAGAAAAGACCTCTTAAACTCTAGCACTCCTCTTGTTCTTCTCTTTTTTTGGTCCGGTTTTCTCTAGGAGGTGAAGGACTTGATTTCGGTGAGGAAGAAGAGGAAGGGGAAGAATTTGGTGGAGAGAAAGGGGGGGGGGGTTTCTTGGCCGAAAATGCCTTAGGCATTTCCTCCTTCATGGCCTTTTATGGTGAGTAAAGAGGCAAACACCTCTTTAATGGTGTCTCTTCAATTTTTTTTATGTCTCTTCATCTTCTTTCCCACTTATCTACAATTTCCCATCCTCTTCTAATAGCACTCCCTTGCTGGGTGAATTGGTTACATGTGCATTCTTAAGGCTTGACTTTTCTTTGAGGTCCAAGATTCAATCCTCGGCACCTCCTCTTCTTTTTGCTTTCTCTTCCTTTTATTATTTTTTTCCAAGCCCGCATAACCAAAGCCCACCTAGAGAATGCTACTTATTTAATTCATACACATGCATATGCATATCATTATTTATTCATACATGTGTAGGATACTTAAACATAACATTAAATATAATACCTAAGCATAATTATCACACATCCACTACGTGTTAAGATAATGCCTAACATTTCTTTATTCACAACTTTTCCCCCTAAATTCATAATATTATTCTTGGCCACATGTTCCATTATTACTACGCTAGAGCGGAAAATTTGGGGCGTTACATCATGCATTTCTACCTAGGCATTATAAATTTTGATCATCCACCTAGGATGTCAATTGATGCCAATGTCCTTAATTTCATTAAAGATTGACTTAAAGCATGATACTGACTATGACATGCATCATATAAGAGTTTAAATAATATTATAACTAAATGATGCATGTATGACATGACATGTAATATTTTCATAATGAAATATGAATGATGGATTATGATGTCATGGCATGTGATAAGGCATACAAGTCATGACATAGTAGCATAGAAGAAAATACCTAGATTTCCTATCTAAGTATCAATAACTCATCGCTAAGCCATTAATCTTCCTAACTTTGCCCCTAATTTTCAAGATAATGCCCAAACTCCCCAACTTGGCCTATCTTTGGATTCTAACCTAGTTGTGTCAACTTTATTGAGTTCAATCTTTCAAAACTATAGTTTGACACAAAAATTTACTCCTCCTAGAGTAAACAATTGATTCCTTCATTTTCAAGGGTAGTAACTCCTTGAAAATGTCCCAAAGTGCCAACTTCATCAAGGTTAGGTTAACTACCCTTCCAATTTGAGTTGACACTCCCTAGACCTATCAAGGGTGTGGCGAACACACTCTTAGGAACCCAAAACCTATTGGCGCTCCTTGGGTGTTCTAGGTATTCATTAGGGATAACTTCCCTTGATACCTTCCTAATGACCCTTTTAGACTTCTCCAAAGTCTTAGTCATGTTGATCTTGTCTTGGTCAACCCTAGGGATAGCTTCCCTTGTGGCCTTGACTTGGCTCCTTGACCTAGATTGAGTTCCATACCTATATGGAACTCTATGATAGGATGGACCATCTTCCTTAGTTTTAGGTTTGTATCCCAAACCTTTTTGCTCCTAGAGGATCCTTGATTTCCTAAATCTAGGTTTTGAATTTTTGATCCCTTAAATAGATTTTCTATTTTCTTAAGGGATTTTTCCAATTTATCAAGTTTTGACCTCAAAACTTGATTTTCAATCATTACCTCATCAAGACTTGGTTTTCTAAGATTGCCTTGGTGATTTTTCCTTTTGGCCTTGTTTTGGGTAGGCCTACCTTGAAAATTTCTAATTTGTTCCCTATCCTTAGATGTGGTAGTCCTAGCATGGAAAACTCTATAGTTTTCTTTAGGTTTCTCATGCCTCCTATGCTCATGATAAATTGCATTAAAATGATAAAAATTATTTCTAGCATGCATATTATCATGATTTAAGTAAGTATCATCACCTAATGGTACCTTAGTCTTGTTCTTGAAGGCTCCCCCTTGATTTGAGCTCCTCCTTTTTGCCTTGGTCAGATCCTTCCCCTTTGGACATTGATTCCGATAATGTCCCTTTTGCTTGCATGAGAAGCACACAATGTGCTTCTTATCCTTCTTTACTTTGGGGCCGACTTCCTTTGGCTTCTCCTTGGTCTTGGGTGTCACTTGCACCTTCTTCTTGACCAATTTGGGACACTTACTCTTATAGTGTCCTTTTTCCCTACACTCAAAGCAAATGATATGATCTTTATTTTTACAAATTGAAATGTTTATACCTTTGCTTGTAGGGGAGACACTTTCTTCCTCTTCATTGACATTGGAAAATGATGTTGAAACCTCTTCTTGTTCCGGCGTCAATGTCAAATTTTGCTCCTCTTCAACCCTTGAAGTGGAGGCTTCTTGAGCTTCATCTTCGGATGTTGAGCACCTCTCAACTTCCGAATCTTCTCCCTCCGATGAATCTCTCTCTTCGGATTTGTCTTGAATTTGTACAGTGGAGGGATCTTCATGAAGCCTTGCCAATTTGCTCCAAAGCTCTTTGGCATCTTGAAATTCTCTAATTTTGTCCAAGATGGTGCTTGGCAATAGATTGACCAATAACTTGGTCACTTTGTCATTGGCCTCGCATCTCTTGATTTGCTCCTCATTCCATTTGCTTTTCTCAAGGAGCTTTCCTTTGGTGCTTGTTGGAGCTTCAAAACCCTCCATTAGAGCAAACCATTGCTCTATCTCCATCATGAAGTAATTTTCAATCTTTGACATCCAAAGATCGAAATTTGCCTTGTCGAATGGTGGAGGTGCCCGGGTGTCGTAGCCGAACTCCATTTTTGAAGTTGAACCCTCTTGATGATGACTTCTTGAAATCAGGGTTTCTTCCAACTTCTTCTTCTTCCTCTAGCTCTTTCCCTCTTGGCGATGAGTCCAAAGAAGAGCAACCCTGCTCTGATACTACATGTTGGGACAGGTAGATGAGCTAGAGGGGGGTGATTAGCTCTGATTTGCTCCGTGATGATTTGTCGTGGCGGAAGACTCGAGCAAACGCTAACACTAAGGATTTACTTAGTATCCACCCCGGACGGGTGACTAATCCAAGGATCCACTCTCCTCACTCTCTCATACACTATGAAATATCTCCTTCTTGAGGTGGAGAAACCTCTTACAAGCTTCCAATAAGATACAACAAGAATCTAAGCAAATATAAAATGAAATCTTACAAGATTTACAATGATAAGCTCAAGCTTTGCTTTCCTTGCTATCTTCAAGCTTGTGATTGCCTCTAGAACCTTGGAAATGCAGCAGTAATATCCTCCAAGGCTTCCCTTGAAATGACACTGATGAAGGAGAAGAAGGGGAGAAGAGTTGTGGCTCAAAACCTGCGTGAAAACCCTTATACCCGACGCCTAGGGTTTCCTAATCGATTACCCAATCGATTACCACGTCATACTTAGTCGTTCAACGACTAGTTTTTGAACTTGAATCGATTAGCCAATCGATTAAGACTGCCCTTAATCGATTGCTGAATCGATTCAGCACCTCTCTGTGCTCTCGCATCACACTGTAGTAATCGATCACCTGATTGATTACTATACCCCTTAATCGATTGACCAATCGATTAAGGGAAGGTTGAATCTATTACCCAATCGATTCAGCCACATTCTGTTCTCACAACAAAACTCTCTTAATCGATTACCCAATCGATTCACTCTCTCCTTAATCAATTACCCAATTGATTAAGATCCTCCTTAATCAATTACCTAATTGATTACGATCATTCTTAATCAATTACCCAATTGATTAAGATCTTCTTGCTCTCGCGAGACAACAACCCAATCGATTGAGACCAACCTAACTTGTGTTCACGATCAACCCCTTTGACCAACCTGGATTTCTCCTACCTAGCTTTCAACTAGGACTTAACCTGATTCCCAACCAGGTCTGCCTAACCCTCAAGTTATGTCTAGTCTCTTGGTAGACTTCCACCTTGCCAGCGTGCGATCTCCCCGATCCACCTGGACTTTACCTAGTCCCACTAGGTGTGCCTAGTCCCACTAAGTCTTTTCCATGTCAGCATGCGATCTCCCCGATCCACCTGGACTTCACCTAGTCCCACTAGGTCTTTTTCCATTGCTAGCGTGCGATCTCCCCGATCCACCTGAACTTCACCTAGTCCAGTTTCCAGTCAACCTTGACCCACTTGACATCATACGACATTCAAACATAATTCTCAAACATCGAAACATCCACACATAAGCTCACCAGGCTTATCAGACATCGGCTCACCCGAGCCTAGTCAACCTAGGTCAACCCTGACCTAACAAGATTGCACCAACAGTTTGGGCAAACTTGTTGAACAATTCTAGGTTGGGAAACCTTGTAACGACCCAGAAAATTCTCTCAATATTTTTTTTAAAATATTGATTATGTCTAGATAATTTTCCGAGGGACCTAGAGATATTAGTACGAACCATAGCCTAGGAATCCATGATTTTTCTCATGTAAATTGAGAAACTAAGTACTAATGGGCCTTATATGGGCTTTTCTAGTACCATGATTATTAGTGGATTTTAGGTAGAATTTAATATAAATATAAATGGATTTTAATTAGGAATGTTAGTATGATTATGGGTGAGTTTTAGCATGGTTTCCTATTTAAATTGAGAAGTTAAGTATTAATGAGCCTTATATGGGCTTTCTAGTACCATGATTATTGGTAGATTTTAAGCAAAAAGTTAATATGAATATAAATGGATTTTAATTAGGAGTATTAGTAGGATTATGAGTGAGTTTAGCATAAATTTCCTATTTAAATTGGGAAGTTAGGCACTAATGGGCCTTATATGGACTTTCTAGTACCATGATTATTGGTGAATTTTAGGTAAAAATTTATAGAAATATAAAGGGATTTTAATAAGAAATATTAACATAATTATGGGGGAATTTTTAAGGGATTTTCGAAAATACTAGGAAAATAAAATAAAAATAAGTGGAAAAAAATTATGCATGCACCAAGGATTGAACCTTGGACCTCATGTACAACCATGCTCGCTCTAACCAATTCACCTAGCAAGGGAGTGCTATGAGGAAATGAAGTGGATTATGGTTAAGGCTTAGGGGGAAATGAAGAGACACCATGACTCTTCACTTACCCTCCTTGATGAGTAATAAAGAGAGGCATGGGAGGTTACTTCTCTTCTTCCATCAAGTCACCATTCTTCCTCCCTCCTTCCTCATTCTAGCCAAAACCCAAAGAGAGGGTTCTCCCTTGGAAAAAGTTCACTTAGGCTTCATCCCCAAGATCCAAGGCTTCTATAAGGATACAAAGGCTAGGGGTGGTCAAGAGGCAACAAGATCTCCATCTTTCTTTCAAATCTAAGGTTTATACTCAAGATCAACCAAGGTAAGACTCCCTCACCTGTGGTATAATAGTTTCCTTATGATTTTTAGCATGATATCAAGTTGGTTTTGAGATTTATATTGGAGAAATCATGATATGGGACACTAAACTTTCGGCCACTAGGGTTTTAAGGTCCAAAATGATGTTAAAAATATTTCTCATGCTTCCTAATGTTTGTCCATGATGAATATAAGTTAAAATGAGATTTGGGGAAATTTTGGGGTACCCTAGGACCTCCTAGGGTTTCGACCAACCTCAAGAACCCATGGGTAGGGTTGAATCTAAACCTTCAAGTATGTGTTTTGTGTATTATCATGCTATAAGGGAGATTGAGGGTGACTTATGTGAATTTTCACAAGGCCTTGTGACCCTACAACTTTCGGCCAAGTAGAGGGTTAGGGCAAAGAGTTAGGGTTTCCTTCAAGTAAGGGTCCTAAGGGCTCCTATGGTATGGTATGAAAGATGTTAGATGTTTAATTGGAAAATTCTATGAATTTATTCATGCACCCATGGCCCTTATACATTTCAGCCAACCCTAGAAAGTAGGGTTTGGGGTTAGGGTGAACCCTAATCATGAGCCTAAATGGCTTCTTGTGACCCTATAGGTATTGTATGGTTGTTACTTCTCCTTATGCTACCTTACATGTAATTGAATGATGGAACTTTTCCCCTTATGGGTTTCGGCCAAGCAAGGTAATTAGGGTTTGGGGAAAGTTAGGGTATGGAGAATGATGGTTTATGCTTTATGATGAAGTTTATATAAAGGTTCAAGCATGTGGTAGAAATTAAGTTACCTATAACCCTAATTCCAAGCACCATGTTTCATGTTGTATGTTTATGATTGGATGCCATGCTTAATAGGGTTTATTTATGAATGTCTTATGTCCTATGCCATGTACTTGAATGGTAGGTAGTAGGTTTATGGAAGTCCTACCCATGCATGCTTGAGATAAATACCATGCTTATGTATGAAATGCAATGTTTACCTTATGTATCATGATCATGCAAGTTCTATGGATTAGGATAAATGTCTATGCAAACATGACAAGTTCAATGAATGTAACACAAAGTTTACCTTATATGCCATGATCATGCAAGCTCTAGGAATAAGAATGATGTTTATGAAAGTAGGCCACGTTCTATCAATGAAGATGCATGTTATGTTTATTAATGAAGATGCATGTTATGTTTATGAATGAAAGTGCATGCCATGTTGTATGAATAAAGATGCATGCCATGTTATGAATGATGACACGGTCGACGGTTGACGGTACGACGGTACGAAGGTCGTGAGACCGGTAAATGGGCCGGTAAATGGGCCGGTAGACGGGCCGGGTCGTTACACATGCTATGTTATGAATGAAGATGCATGTCATATTTATGAAGGAAAATGCATGCCATGGTTATGAATGAAAATACATGCCATGTTTATGAATGAAAATGCATGCCACGTTTATGAATGAAGATGTATGCCATATGGATGATAAAGCATGTAAAGTATTTTACTTTATGAATGGGCTTGTACCGGACCGAAGTATGGGTCCAAGGGATGGACACCTTAAGAACGCCCCGGTTCTGGACTACCGACTATGCTGTCCACGGTTCTGGCACTACCGAAGCTGTGCAACAGGGATGGGCACCTTAAGAACGCCCCGGTTCTGGGACTACCGACTATGCTGTCCTTACCCTAGTAGGTCGGGGCTCGCTACCTCGTATTTACTTAGGGATGCGCGCTTATGATGTATGTATGTGGTACAAGCCGGGGACCCCCAATGATGTTATGATGATGTTTAAGTATTTAAAAGTATGATTTTAAAAGTTAAGCATCCTTATGTATAAGCATTAGACTCATGCATTCATGTATGCATTATGCTATGATAGAAATGTCTTATACTTATGTCTCATGTCAAGAAATATGCATGATAGTAAACGATTTATGCTTATGGTTATGTTAAGAAGATGTCATATGATATGATAGAAAGCATGCCTATGTTTATGCCATACAGGTTAGTTCATGCTTTACGTTTATGTTTATGCCGTGTATCATGCATGTTAAGAATGTTCTTTACGTTTATGTTTATGCCATGTATCATGCGTGTTAAGAATGTTCTTTATGTTTATGTTTATGCCATGTATCATGCCATGTTAAGAATGTTTATTTATGTTTATGTTTATGTCATGTATTATGCCATGTTAGGTTGAATTATGTTTATGTCTATGTCATGTATTAGGCTATGCTTATGTTATGATAAGAACCATGTTATGCTCATGTTATGATAAGAACTATGCTATGCTCATGTTATGTTAAGAACCATGCCATGTTTATGTTATGATAAGAACCATACTATGCTTATGTTGTGTTAAGAACCATGTTATATGCTTATGTTATGTCAAAGAAAGCCATGTTATATGCTTACGTTCATGTTATATGCTTACGTTCATGTTAAGAATTATGCAATGATAATTATGTATGCTATGTTGAATGTTTCATATGTTCATGTATGATATGACGAATGGTTTAGTGAGTAGGAAAGAGTCTTACTAAGCCGATGTGCTTATAGTCTTATTTCCTTATACCGCAGATCACGCCAGGGGATAATAAGGAAGCAGCAGGAAGACAAGAATGTGTGTGTGTGGTAGTGACTTGGCCACGAAAACAATATGTTTACCGGTCTTATGCTAGAATCTTATGTTTGCTACTTATGTGTTTGAATAATGACTTATGCGACTATATGACATGATGCTAAGTATGACATGATGCTAAGTATGATATGACGCTAAGTATGAAGTTAATATGCCAAGTTCCCATGTCATTATGTTAGGAATGGTAGTAGGGCATGTATGTGTAAGTATTAAAGTTATTCCGTTGCAGTATGATGTCTACATGCCCTAAGTATGTTAACGTAACGCCGCTTTATGGAAAAAAAGCGGGCGTTACAAACCTCGAGTCGGGGCTAGGTTCGGCCACGGGGTTGGGTTGAGAGACACGACGTTTTCTAGATATTTAATGAAAAACGATGCATTTAATAAGCGAGAAAATGAAATTGCTTAACAAGAAAGGCATAATAAAATTAATACCGGGGCGGCATTTTTGAAGTAGAGTGTTTGAAGACGAGAGAGGAGCGTCCGGGCGCCTTGGGAAGAAGAGAAGTGAAGGAAGGTTTTGATTTTAGTGTGGGGGAAGTGGAAGGAGCCATGCTTCTTATATACTGTCATACGGGTGCCCGATGGGTCTCGGGCGCCCGGGTTCATTGGGGCGCCCGTAAGGTCACGGGCGCCCGAGTCAGGCGGCGGCTTGTTGGCACACTTGACTGCCTTGGATGACGATAAAGACCTTGGCACCTGATAGGACACGGGCGCCCGAGTCAGATGGGTAAGGGTTGACAGCTTTTGCTGTCTTGGTCGAAGAGAAAGCAGGGGCGCCTGATAGATCACGGGCGCCCGAGCTGACCAGAGTTTGACTATTGACCAGTTTGACTATTTGACTTGGTTTGACTTCTAATGATTAAATCAATCAAGCTCTAAATTGCATGATTCAATGTTTTTATTTGACAAAAATACAAAAGCCAAAGAAGATAGGTCCTAACCATCTCACTCGGTCTACAATTATCAATCATGTTTAACCTTATGGGTTTTGTGAGACAGTTTTACCATAAGTAAAGATTTAAAAAAAATGATTAATTTTGAAAAAGTTGAATTAATTTTAAAAACAGTTTAATTGAATTTTAATTTTGTTTTGAAAAGTGGTTGAATCTAAGATTAATTGAAATTTGTGTTAGATTCAAATCTGACAACAGTAAAGTGAATTTGGTTTTCAATAATCGGCTTCCAGGTCTTGGCGAGGCACTAGGCCTTCTTTGGCTGTAGCCTTATTGGATCATCAACCCTTTCCTTGACAAAGCCTTTTATTGAAAATCTATCTTCAAGTTACTCCTTGAAAGATTTTGGTCTAACTAGTTTGGGTCTTGGATCGGTAGCTTCGACTAGTTCTGCCAAAATGGCTTCCCTAACGTACTATCATCTCAGCTCCACCCAATACTATGTTGTTCAAATTTCAGTTAAATCATTTTAGTCCTTATTCTAACCAGTCCTAGGTCTAAGCATGGTAATTTACAGAAAATAAATAAACAATCAAGCATGCAATTCAAATTAAGAAAAGAATTTATCTAATTATAAAAATTGTTTTTAAATTGGCTCCCCCTAGACTAAAGCCACGGTAATGATTAGACAAGATGTGAATCTTGTCCTTGGGGATCCAATACTGGTTTGGTCCAGCTTGGTTGTTCAGGTAAAGTTTGGATACCCATGCCTGAACTTTGGGTCTAGATTGATTCAATATAGCATAGTATGACCTTTATCTCGACTTGGTTCGATACCCTAACCCATATCGATTTAGAATAGACTTCTGTTTTCCAAGGATCATGTCAAGACCCTTGGAACCTGAAGTGAATCGTTCTAAAGCCGCTCTAAGGTTCTTAACTTGAGTTTTCAAGGAGGAGTTTTCTTTCTCAAGTTTTTTAACTTGAGTAGAGGTTCCTTCTTGAACCTTCTCTTTCTAAAGTCAGCTCCCTCTTTCAGGAGTTTTACTTCCTGTCGGAGGGACTCGACTCGGATTTTGGCTTTCGCCAAGTTACGAGATAGGTAAGCAATTAACTTTGATAATTCAACTTCAGAGTAACCACTTACAGTTATTTTGCCGTTCTCTGAAATTGTGAGCCTTCCGTCATCTTGCTCCGATTCTGATCCGGTGTCGATGTCTTCTGAAGCGGTCAAGGCGAGAAGGTTCGATTGTGGGGCCTCTTCTTCTTCTTCAGAAGAGGATTTGTCCCACGTGGCTTGAAGAGCCTTCTTCCTTCGAGTCTTCTTGGCTTCATTTACATTAGGGCACTCAGATTTGTTGTGTCCCTTCTTGTTGCATTCGTAGCAGGTCACATTTGATTTGGTCTTAGATGTTGAGGGTTCAGCTGGATCTTCTTTCTTTCAGTTGACTTTTCTTCTGTTGGTCTGATGCTTCAGCTCCTTGTAGTAGTCCCGGGCTAGCCGAACCAGCTTGGGTCTATCCCCTTCACTGTCTTCTGAGTCTGAGTCTGAGTCAGACTCGGGTGCAGGTTGAGGCTTTTTCTTGGCCACTTTTCTGTGGGTTTTTCCTGCAAGAAAAGCAATTCCTTTCTCGGCCAAAGTGCAGTTAGTCTGCTCGTGTAATTCTAGTTCTGAAAATAATTCGTCTAATTTAATTTTAGAAAGATCCCTAGAAACCATGTAAGCATCTACCATAGATGCCCACAGAGTATTTCTTGGGAAAGCATTTAGGGTATACCTGATAAGGTCACGATTTTCTACCTTGTGACCGATTGTGTGTAGGCCGTTCATCAGCTCCTGGATTCTGGCGTGGAGCTGGGCTGCTGACTCGCCTTCATTCATTTTGATTGTGTATAATTTGTTCAGCAGTAGGTCCCTTTTGCTGATTCTGGTGTCGAAGGTACCTTCGTGCAATTCAATCAGCTTACTCCAGAGTTCTTTCGCACTGTTGAAGGGACCCACCCGATTTAGTTCTTCTTTGGTTAATTCGCATTGTAATGTCTGGGTTGCCTTTTCATCAGCCTCGATCTTTTTCTTCAGCGAGGCGTCCTATTCTGAGTAGTGCTGTGCCACTCCTTCAGCGTTCTTGGGGATTTCAAGGCCAAATTGTATTATTATCCACATATCAACTTGAGTTTTTAGGTGGACTTCCATCCGACTCTTCCAGTAGGAGAAGTCTTCTCCACTGAAGAGTGGTGGTCTGACTGTGTTGAAACCCTCTTGCATGACTATTATAATTTCTAAAATAACAAAAAACAAGGAAATTCTGTCCCAAGACTTGGTCTTGGATTAATAGTGTGGGAATAAAATAATTGGGAAAAAAACGATCGAGTGGTGTTGCACCAACCTCGACTAACGAGAAAAATTCGAAAGAAAAAAAAAATTAAAAATTTCGTAAAAATCCGAAAACTCTCAAATTGGTGGTTGCACCAAATTTGAGCCACCCACTCTGATACCACTTGTTGGATTGAGGAAAACGATAGAGGGGGGGTGAATATCGTTAAAAACTTTTCGGATTAAGATAGAGCAGATACGCAGCGGAAAGAAATTAAATGCACAAGAACACAAGTCTATTTTTTACTTGGTTCGGAGTCGCGCTCGGCTCCTATTCCAAGGCCCACGGTCCTTGACCATTTACTTTGGGCAATACTATAATCGTGCAAAATGATTTACAAGTTAAGTACAAGAGTATTTCAGAAAATTGAAATTGCTACACTTTTCGTTACCGACGCCCGATGTGGATCGAATTTCGGAGCAGAGGGTCATCGTTAGCGCTGGGATCTCGAAGTCGGAGTTTGTCGCGGTGTAGCGCTTGAACGAAAAGCTTTAGAGCGTTGAGAAAAAGTGATTCTGAAGCCTTGGGGTCGAGCCCCTTTTATAGTGCTCATACGGGCGCCTAACAGGTTGGGGGCGCCTAACACGTGCCCTTCGATCCGTGAATCCTTATCCGTGGGCTCGGTCAGCGCTTATCCTCCCCTACTTGGGCGCCTGAGCTGATGGGGGCGCCCGTGACCTCACGGGCGCCTGATCCGCCTTGGTCCAGTGGCTTCGCAGCTATGTTTTGGGTTTTGCCTTCACTCTTGGGCGCCCGTATCCATACGGGCGCCTGAGCCCATTCGGGCGCTTGTATCCATTCGGGCGCTTAGGCCTAGTGAAGTACCTCACTTGCAGATGACCAGTCCTTCGACCCTGCAACTTAGGTTAGTCCCAACAAATATAACAAGTATTAATTACAGCTGTAGCTGTCTCGGTTCTGATTTCGGGTCACCCAAATGGAACCCTAGGTCGAACCGATGCCTATTGTTTCCTCGATGGGGAATGCGCCCTCACCTACTCCTCTCAGGAGAGTTTTCCTTTTGCCAACCGGTTCCTCCGGTTGGACTTTTGCCCAATCCACCCGACCAGGTCTTCGTGCCCAACTTCCAGTCAGGTCTTCTTGTCCAACTTCCGGTCAGGTCTTCGGTGCCCAGCCCCTTGCCAGGACTTCGTGCCCAGTCCTCGACCAGGACTTCTTTGTCTGACTTCCGATCAGGACTTTTTGCCTAGTCCTTGACCAGTACTTCTTTGCCCAGCTCTTTGCTAGGACTTCTAGCCTAGTGTACCTAGGACTTCTTCCTGCACACTCAGTGAACAAGTTAGATCACAATAACATCTTAACTTCTGAACCCTTTGCCATTATCAAAACCCAGGTTTGACTTAGGTGCTGCCTGCACCAATAGATCCGAGCAAAATATTGGACCAAGAAGAAACAATCATAATCAAAGGCAAATAATAAGATAATATCTATTTTAATTATTATTTTGCCTAATGATGATATAAGTAGTGTAGGTGAATACAAGAATGCTCATGAGCTATGGAGTAATATAATAGCTCTTCGTGAAAATCCTATACAACCATAAGAAGAAGAACCCAAGGATATGAGGTTAATGGTCCAAGAGGAGAAGAAGGACCAATCAGATGAGAAGATGAGCTCAACATTAGAGGAGGAGAAAGAAGAAGAAAATGTTGGATCTTGGATGGCTAGAGAGGGGGGGGTGTGAATAGCCAGCCACTTAAAAGTCTGGCTTCTTTCGATTCTTTCTGCACTTGGATTAGCAGCGGAAAAACACACAAATAGAAAGAAACACACAAACAGAAATGACACAAAGATTTACAAGGTTCGGGGATAACTTGCCCCTACTCCTTGGCGTGTCCGTGAGGTGGGCGCTCCCTTGATAGTCGACAGATCAAGCCTCAGAAATCCGGATAAGTAAATCTCCTTCTCGGTGGAGTAACCTCTCCACAGATAGTCTCAGACAGATATCAGAGTAAACACAGAGACGTTGAGAAGAAGCTTACAGATCAATCACAGAAAGCACGAAGAAGAAGCTTCACAGAGCACAACACAACACAACCCTAACGCAAGAACCTTCACTCAGCTCTTCGTTCTCGTTGTGTCTGCTTGATTTCTGATCGATTCAAAAATTACTTGTCTCTGCTTTGCCAACCTCCTCTTAAGCCTTCCTTCTGCTCATCACTAGGCGCGTCAGCACCCACTGAACCACAACTTCATCACCACTGACCCACTGACCTTCACTGAGCGCTCAGTCCACTGAAGTCCTTTTCAACTGAGCCTCATATCAATCGCCAACCGTGCCAGAAGCCGTTGAAACCTGCAAGCAGATAACAAACAAACCTGTCATAGCGAAAGTCGCCATTGACCCTCCTTGTATCGTCTCTGTATCATTTGCACACTCAATAGAGTGATTAGCGAAGTAAATCAACCATATCAGAAAGAAATCAGCAGTAAATCAGAAGCAATCAGAAGTCTGACAGTAATTCAAATTAAAGTTCTGAGGCGATGATCGGTCACCCGGACCAATCAGACACCCTTCTGACTGATCAGACTCCACTCGGATCGATCCAGTAAAGATCTGATTGGTCTCACTGACCGATCAGAGATCAAGGATCGGTCACTAGACCGATCCTAAACTTTTTCAGGTTTAGATTCAAGAACCCAGCCACGGTCTAATCGGTTCACTGACCGATCAGGCCACAGCCTGATCTATCAAGCCAACCCACCTGATTGGTCACTAGACTGATCAGGCTCAAGGCCTGATCGGTCAAGCTGACCGATCAGGCTAGAGCCTGACCTCAGGCTCCTGCCTGATCGGTCCAGGCATGCCCTATTCGGTCAAGCTGACCGATCAGAGACTTCACACAAAATGTCCTAAACTGTTTTGATTGTTCACCAGACCGATCAGCCACCACACAGAAAGTTTCTGATTTGTTTCTGATCGTTCACCAGACCGATCAAACATCCTGGATCGGTCCTATGACCGATCTAGAACCAAGGGAGTTTGTGTCAACTCCTGATCGGACTCCAGACCGATCCAGCTCCGATCATTTCGACCCTGGACTGTCCAGAGAATAGGCTCCCTTGCCTTCACTGACTTAGTCTGGTCCAGAGAACAAGCTCCCGAGCCCTCTCCGACCTAACCCATTTCAGAGAACGAGCTACCGAGCCCTCTCTGACCAGTACACTTAATGCTCAGTCCCCCGGACCAAGACTTCATGCCCAGCTTCACTCACTGGGACTTCCCTCACCTAGCTTCCCTTGCTAGGACCAGACTTCACTCACCAGGTTTCCTTCACCTAGCTTCCCTTGCTAGGACCCGGCTTCACTCACCAGGATTTTCTTCACCTATCTTCACTCACTAGGACCCGACTTCACTCACCAGGATTTTTTTTACCTAGCTTCACTCACTAGGACCCGACTTCACTCACCGGAATTTTCTTCACCTAGCTTCACTCACTAGGACCCGGCTTCACTCACCAGGATTTTCTTCACCTAGCTTCACTCACTAGGACCCGACTTCACTCATTGGAATTCATGCCCAGTCCTCAACTAGGACTTAATCCAAACTTATCTTACTCAACTAAACTTAAATCGATGTCAACATCAAAATAACAATCAGGTCAGACTGCATCAATAGAAAAATCATCCACCTCATCAAAGGTGAAGAAGAAGTCAACCTATCGATCACATCCACCAAAGCAAAATCAAAAGATCACATCATTTGCTTTGGATGCAATGAAAAGGGACACTACAAGGACAAGTGCCCATTAGATAAGAAGGAGATAAGCCCTAAACTCAATTCAATTCCTTTGAAATCTAATTTGAGTTGTAGGGAGAAAAAGGAGAAGAAGCATATTCGATACTTCACATGTGGTGAGTGGGGCCACTACCATACCAAATGCTCAAGAAAGGGAGAATTCAAGAAGTTGGAGCATTTAAGGAAATGGGAGAAGAAGGAGAAAAAGAAAAGCTCACATCAAGGGGGAGTTACAAGAGTAAGGGAGGTAATCCTTAACTTTAAGTGTAAATTAAATTTTAATTTTCTCAAGAATGCTAGAAATAATTATCATTATTTACCCATGCATAATTATGGTTTTAAATATCATGATAGAAATAAGGTCATTGTAAATCATAACCCTAGGAAAACCATTTATGACCAATCTAGAACCATGAGACCTAAGGATCAAGACATTAATCTCAAGAAGGGGAGACACATATCTAGAATGGATATGTCTAGGAAAGTCCATGGTGGACATGTCGATTCTAGGTTTAAGAACCTACCAAGGGAAAAATCAAGCTTTGAGGGCAAAGTTTGAGAAATTAGAGAAAACCCTAGATGGATTCACTATTAGATCTAAAGGGTTAGGTATGGTGTTGGGGATCCAAAAACTCAACAATGATAGATCGGGTTTGGAATACCAGCCTAAGTTCTCCAATGCTAAGGAAAAGTCATATGCAAGAGTGTCATATGACTATAGCACGGAGAAGTCCAAGAATGGCAAGGGAGTGTCATTTAAGGGCAAACAGATCTTAACCAAGGACAAGGTATCCAAGGTTAAAGGGAAAAAGAACTTATCCAAAGAAAAGGTGCCCAACATTAAGAAAGTTATGTTTATAGGCCAAGAATCACCGAAGGTATACCAGTGTAGCCTAGTAGTTGTGGATGAGTCACTTAGGGAGGTGGCTACGGCTATGAGCTCAAGGGGAGTTCTAAGAGCCAAGTTGGAACTCATGGTCAATAGATCACAGGAGGGTATCTCTTGAGAGTCTAGATGAACCATGGAATGTGCTAAAGGGTTTGGAGATGAATTTAAGTCTCAACCTTAGGGATTTAACATATATAGTTTGTGTTTTATGGATGAAAATATGACATTGGGGTCATATTGAATGATAATTTAATTTTTGATGTATAGATGTCATATAAACAAATTCTAGGGATGCATTGTGGTTTGGTATGAGCAAATACATCAAGAGGAAGCCAAAATTAAGACTTTAAGTCAAGGTTTAATCGAACCATTTGTTGGATCGAGAAATGCGAGAGAGGGGGGGTGAATGTCGCAAATCGTTCGGATTTAAAAAGAGCGGGTGCGCAGCGGAAATAAAAGAAAAACAGAACAATGCAAACACAGTCGGTTTACTTGGTTCGGAGCCTGGGTCGACTCCTACTCCAAGGCCCACGGTCGTTGACCGTTTTCTGCGGGCAATTCTATAAGTTCGTAAAAGTTTACAAGAAAGATTATAACAAGAACAGTTTAGTAAACTTTAAATACAGCTCTTCGTTACCGACGTCCGGTGTAGATCGAAGTTTCGGAGCAGCGGGACGTCGTCAGCTCGAGTTGGAAGATTTCTGGAGCGTGTCGCGGAAGCAGAAGAGCGCAGAAGTGTCGCAGCAATTGATGATTTGAAGAAGGAGGTCGAGGGCCCTTTATATAGGGCCTGGGGGCGCCCTGGTCGACGGGGGCGCCCCCACGTGGCTTCCGATCCGGTGATCGCTTCGGTCAAGGCTGATCTCTTCATCTTCGGGATCAGCTTTGACCGGGGCGCCCCGAGCGCGCGGGGCGCCCGGGTGACCAGGTCAAAGCCTCATCCTTTGGCTTCGCGAGGGCAGCTGATAGTCGGCGTGGCACTGGGGGCGCCCGCGACACCGCCGGGGCGCCGCCCGGAACAACCGGGGCGCCCCGAAATGCTGCTGTCGGAGCTTTTTCTTGGTCTGCTGACTTGGGTTGACTCTGGGGGCGCCCGGAACCTTCGGGGCGCCCTGCCCAGCTACTGCCTCACTCCTTTGAGGCTCTCTGAGCTGCAGATACACAGTCCTTCGGTCCTGCATCCAGGGTTAGTCCAAAACAGCAAATATTATGTTAGTTTATACAGCCTTAGCTGTCTTGGTTCTGACTTTGGTCTCCAAAATGGAGCCCTAGGTCGAACCGACGCCTAATGTTCCCTCAAGGGGAACGCGTCCTCACCTACTCCTCTCGGGAGAATTTACCTGGTGCCAACCGGCTCCTCCAGTTGGACTTTTGCCCGGCAGTCCTTCGCCAGGTCTTGAGTTGCCAAGCAGCCCTTCGCTTGGTGCCTAGCAGCCCTTCGCTAGGTCTTTTCTTCTGGCAGCCCTTCGCCAGTGCCTAGCATTCCTTCGCTAGGGTTTGTCCATTCTGGCAGTCCTTCGCCAGAGCCTAGCAGTCCTTTGCTAGGGCTTTTCCTGTCTGGCAGTCCTTCGCCAGTGCCTAGCATTCCTTTGCTAGGGCTTTTCCTGTACACTCAAGAAACTTGTTAGACAACAACTAACCCTTAACTTTTGAACCCTTTTGCCAATATCAAAACACAGGTTTGACTTGGGTGCAATTTGCACCAACAATCTCCCCCTTTTTGATATATGGCAACCTAGTTCAAAAAGTTAAGGAAAAAATGCTGAAATTGAAATCCTAAGTTAGATTCCCTCCCCCTGGAAGAAATCTCCCCCTAGATTTTTCAAAAGTAGGTGGTTTGAGTTAAGTACTTAGAAGATTTCATGTTTTGATAATAAGTTGGGAAATCTGCTAAGTTTTTCGAAATGATGTTCTAAGTTTGGAAGACTTAGAAAACTTTAGACAAATTTTCAGTTTTAGAAACATTTCAGACTTTGGAAAATTTTCAGTTTTGGAAAAACTTCAGACTTAGAAAATTTTCAGTTTTGGAAAAAATTTTAGACTTAGAAAATTTTCAGTTTTGGAAAAAATTTTAGACTTAGAAAATTTTCAGTTTTGGAAAAAAATTTTAGACTTAGAAAATTTTCAGACCTAAAAAAAATTTCAAAGAATAATTTGAGCAAAACTTAATAACACTTCAGAGTTAGAAAATTTTTAAGCAAAAAAAAAAAATTAAGCTTAGAAATAATTCAGAGTTAGAAATTTTTACAGGATAAATTTAAGCTTTGAATTTCTAACTTTGAGGTTAAACTTTTTGAATAAAGGAAAAATTTGAAAAAAACTTTTTGGGTTCCCTCTTTCCTTTCCAACTCTCCCCCTTTGACATATATCAAAAAAAACCAGAACAATATTTGCAATAATTAAATAAAGCATTTGCTGTACTGAATACCATAGGACCTAAGTCTGGTTTCATCTTTAGGGACCTGTCTAACCCAATTAGCTACTTACTAACTGTTATAAACAGTAGCTTTTGCTAGGGTTAGTCAAGTTAAGTGAGCTGTTCAAGTTAGATTTGTCTAAACTTGATACTTAACTTGATTGCTGTTCATTTAGTGCCCCAATTGCTGCCGATGCACTGACTTAAAGCATCTTGAATTGAGGCAAAGACCTAAGCATCTCAACCCTTTCTAGGTTATCACTCAAAGTACCCTAAGGTGCTTGTGAGATGCTGGCTTCTAGATCTATAGGTGCATGCAATTCTAGGGTTAGAGCCTAGTCTAAGTCCATTTCGAAGAAAACCCTAGTTTTGAAGGGGGTAATTTTGAAATAAAACTAAGTCAAAAAAGAAAAATTTTAAAACCAAAGTAAAACTTTTTAAGATTAAGTTAGAAAAACCCTTTTTTTTTTAAATAAACACCATTTTAATATCAATTTGAAACATTTTAAAACAAAAAAAACCAAATGATTCTATTCTACTAAACATAATCCTAACTGCCTTCTTAGTGAGCTGAACTCAGACTCAGGTAAGGGTTTAGTGAATATGTCAGCTAGGTTGGACTTGGAGTCTACATGCTTAAGGACTATTTCACCCCTAGCTACGTGATCTCTTACAAAGTGATGTTTTACTTCTATGTGTTTGGTTCTAGAATGTTGAATTGGGTTTTTGGTTAAGTTGATTGAGCTAATATTATCAATATTGACTTGGGTCTGATTGTAGTCTAGCTGAAAGTCTTTAAGAGTGTGCATCATCCATAAGAGTTGAGCTACACATTCTCCTAGGGCTACATATTCAGCTTCAGTTGTGGATAACGCAACACAGTGTTGCTTTCTACTGCACCAACTTACTAAGCTGTTTCCTAAGAGTTGGCAGCTTCCACTTGTACTTTTTCTATCTAATTTACAACCAGCATAGTCAGAATCAGAGTATCCTGATAACTTAAAGGATGAAGTTCTAGGGTACCAAATCCCTACATTTAGGGTGCCCTTAATATATCTTAAAACTCTTTTTAGGGCTGCTAAGTGAGTTTCCTTAGCACATGTTTGGTACCTAGCACACATTCCTACTGAGAAAAGTATATCAGGTCTGCTGGCTGTAAGGTACAGTAGACTTCCTATCATACTTCTGTATAATTTTAAGTCTACTGGTTTACCATCAGGGTCACTATCTATTTTTTACATTTGTGGCCATTGGAGTACTTATGCTTTTAGAGTTATCCATTTTAAATTTCTTAATTAGTTCTTTAGCATATTTAGTTTGATGTACATAATTTCCATCCTTGGTTTGTTTGATTTGTAACCCTAAGAAGAAATTGAGTTCTCCAACTAAACTCATTTCAAACTCATTTTCCATTATTGTTACAAATTCTTTTAGAAATTTAGAATTAGTTGATCCAAATATTATATCGTCTACGTAAATTTGGGCAATAAATATATCTTTTTCTAAAATTTTAACAAACAAGGTTGGGTCAATTTGACCTTGTTTGAATTCTTTAGAAATCAAGTAGTTGGATAGTCTTTCATACCAGGCCCTAGGTGCTTGTTTTAGTCCATAAAGGGCTTTGCTAAGTTTATAGACATAATCTGGTTTTTCTATATCCTCAAATCCGGGGGTTGTCCTACATAGACTTCTTCCTTAATGAGCCCATTCAAGAAGGCTGACTTTACATCCATTTGGTATAATTTGAATCCTTTATGGGATGCAAAGGCTAGTAACATCCTAATAGACTCAAGTCTAGCTACAGGGGCATAGGTTTCATCATAATCCAACCCTTCTACTTGACTGAATCCCTTAGCTACTAAGCGGGCTTTATTTCGGGTTATTTCACCTTGGTCGTTTAACTTATTCCTAAATACCCACTTAGTGTCAATTACGGATTTGCCCTTAGGTTTAGGTACTAACTCCCAGACTTGGTTTCTCTCAAATTGGGCTAGCTCTTCTTGCATGGCTAAGATCCAGTCAGGATCAGGTAGGGCTTCCTCAATAGTCTTAGGTTCAATCTTTGAAATCATGGCTATTTGACTAAGATTTCTATAGGAAGCTCTAGTTCTGACTCCTAAGGTTGGATCACCTACAATTTGGTCAGTTGGGTGACTGAGTCTGGGTTTCTTGGTTTTTCTAGTACTTGGCTCAGCTTCAGGTCCAGCTGGTCCAATAGGTTCAATTCTGGGTTCATTAGTTGGTTCAACTGATTCAGAAGTTGGTTCAATTGTTAAGTCATTAAAGGGTTCAGTTAGGGTTTCAGAGTTATCTTCTTGATCAGTATTTGATGAAGCTAAGTCAGAATTATCAGATTTTGGATTAGTTTCTTCATCAAATATTAAGTTGGTTGTTTCTTCAATTTTCTTAGTTATTTTGTTGTAGACTCTATAAGCTCTACTTGTTGTAGAGTACCCTAAAAAGATACCTGGGTTTGACTTGGATTGGAATTTTCCAAGATAGTCTTTGGTATTAAGAATATGGACTTTGCATCCAAAGGCTCTAAGATAGTGTAAGTTTGGAAGCCTATGGTAGTAAAGTTCATAGGATGTTTTATTTAACCTTTTATTAAGCAGAATCCTATTTTGGATATAGCAAGCTGTGCTAATTGCTTCTGCCCAATAGTGGTTAGGTAGGTCAAATTCATTGAGCATAGCCCTAGCAGCTTCCTGTAGGGTTCTATTCTTCCTTTCTACTATGCCATTTTGTTGGGGGGTTCTGGGACACGAAAATTCATGTTTATATCCATTTATTTTACAGAATTCTTCGAATCTCTGATTCTCGAATTCTCCCCCGTGGTCAGACCTAAGTCTTTTAATTTTGGTATCATTTTGATTTTCAATCAATTTACAAAAGTTGTTAAATAGGTTCAGGGTTTCATCTTTGGTCTTTAGAAACCTGACCCAGGTGAACCTAGAGTAATCATCAATTATCACTAAGCAGTATCGATTTCCACTTAGTGACTTGGCTCCATGTGAATCAAGTAGGTCAAGGTGTAGGAGCTCAAGTGTGGTTTGGGTTTGATCAGATTGGATCAATTTGTGACTTGACTTGGTTTGTTTGCCTTGATTACAAGATTCACATATTAGGTTTTCATTTTTGATTTTGGGGATACCTTTGATTAAGCCAAGTTGGGTAATTTTTGAAATAGTTCTTAGATTGGTATGACCTAATCTCCTATGCCAGAGTTTTGATTGTTCTAACTGTGTTAACATGCATTTGGGTATAAGGGGAAGATTTATAGTGTATACATTGTTTTTCCTAGTGCCCTTAAGCATGATTTCTGAGTCTTGTGCATTTCTAATCAGGCAATTAGAATTGTTGAAAGTAACTAAATAACCAGAGTCACATAACTGACTTATGCTAAGTAAGTTAAAATTGAAGTTTTCCACCAATAGTACTTTCTTAATAATGAAATTGGATTTAAGTTCAATATTACCTGACCCAATTACCTTGAGTGTAGCATTGTTACCAAATGCCACTGAGCCCAGGTTTTTGAACTTGAGTTTGGTGAACTTCAATTTGTCCCCAGTCATATGTCTGGAGCACCCGCTATCTAACATCCATTGGTCCAAATCTTTATGTTCCTACACATAAAGAATTTTTGATGATTTGGATCCAATTTGAGTTAGGGATAGCTTAAATTGAGTTTCACTTCCTAGTCTGTCTCACCCCAGTCTAGGGTTTTCAATCACGTTAACCTTAAGGTTTTTGTGAGACAGGTTTGAGGGTAGAAATTAGTTTTGAAAAGGAATTTCAATTTATTTTCGAAAAAGTTCTTTATTTTTGAAAACAGATTTTTAAACAAATAAGTTTAGAAATTTTGAAAAATAGATTAAGTGATTTTCGAAAAAGAGATAGGTTTGAAAACAGATAAGAATCTATAATTATTTGAACTTTGAGTTAGATTCGAATTTGACAAAAGATAATTTGAATTTGAATTTCAGAAATTGGCTTCCAGGTCTTGGCGAGGCACTAGGCCTTCTTTGGCCGTAGCCTTATGGGATCATCCACCCTTTCCTTGACAAAGCCTTTTAATGAAATTTCATTTTCAAATTAAATTAAGTCATTTTCTGGTCTAACTAGCTTGGGTCTTGGATCGGTAGCTTCGGCTGGTTTCACCAGTCTAAAGAGACCAAGTAGACTTGATCTTATTAGAGTTGGTTTCCCCAACGTACTATCATCTCACCTCCTCCCAATACTATGTTTTCAAGTTTCAAGTAATTTAGTCCTTAAATCTAAGTATTCCTTAAATCTAAGCATGACAATTTAAAAAAAATTAAATAAACAAACAATCAATCAATTAACAAAAATTATCTAATTATAAAAATTGTTTTGATTTTGGCTCCCCCTGGACTAAAGCCTCTGTATGGGTTAGGCAAGATGTGAATCTTGTCCTTGGGGATCCAAAATTGATTTGAACCAGTTGGTTTAGTCAGGCACAGTTTTGGCACCCATGCCTGAACCTTAGGTCTTGACTGGTTCAGTACAGCAAAGTAAGATCTTTGCCGAGATTTGGTTCTATAGCCAAGTCCGGATCGGTTTAGAACAGACTTCTGTTTTCCCAGAATCATATCAAGATTCTTGGAACCAGAAGTGAATCGTTCTAAAGCTGTTCTTAAGTCCTTAACTTGAGTTTTCAAGGAGGAATTTTCTGATTCAAGTTTTTCAACTTGATCAGGGGTTCCTTCCTGAAGTTTCTCAGTTAAGGATTTAGAATCAGCTCCCTCTTTCAGGAGTTTTACTTCCTGTCGGAGGGACTCGATTCGGAGTTTGGCTTTCGCCAAATCTCGGGATAGATAGGAAATAAGCGAATTCAATTGCAATTTTGAAAAACCCGTTACCCTTATTTCGCCGTCGTCGGAGAATGTCAGCTTGCCGTCGTCTTGGTCTGAGTCTGAGTCAGTCTCGATTTGATCCGAAGCGGTCAGGGCTAGAAGATTGGACTGGGGTGCTTCTTCTTCTTCTTCTGAGGAAGACTCGTCCCAGGTTGCTTGGAGTGCCTTCTTCTTTCTGGTCTTTTTGGACTCCTTTAGGCTTGGACATTCAGTCTTGTAGTGACCCTTCTTTTTGCATTCGTAGCAGGTTACGTTGGGCTTGTGTTTGTCAGTTGCTGGTTCAGCTGGTTCATCCTTTCTTCGGCTTGTTCTCCGTGTGTTGGCTTGGTTCTTCAACTTTTTGTAGTAGCTTCGAGCTAGCCTGACCAGTTCAGATTGATCTCCTTCTTGATCTTCTGTTTCTGAATCTGAGGTAGATTCAGGTTCAACTTGAGTTTTCTTCTTAGTCATTCTTCCTGTTTTCCCTGCAAAGAAAGCTATACTTTTCTCGGCTAAATTGCAGTTAGTCTGTTCATGCAGCTCAAGTTCAGAAAATAACTCATCTAACTTAATTTTTGAAAGATCCCTAGAGACCTTGTATGCATCTACCATAGATGCCCACAAGGTGGTCCTAGGAAATGCGTTTAGGGCGTACCTTATAAGATCACGGTTTTGAACCTGGTGACCTATTGCGTGAAGTCCGTTCATCAATTCCTGGATTCTGGCGTGGAGCTGGGCTGTTGTCTCGTTATCTGCCATTTTGATAGTGAAGAGCTTGTTCAGTAGCAGGTCTCGTTTGCTGATCCTCGTATCTGAAGTTCCTTCGTGGAGCTCGATCAGTTTAGCCCATAGCTCCTTGGCACTGTTGAATGGGCCTACGCGGTTCAGCTCCTCTTTTGTCAGTCCGCATTGGAGGGTCTGAGTTGCTTTGGCGTCAGCTTCAATCTTGCGTTTGAGGGCAGTGTCCCACTCTGAGTAGTTTTGTGGTACGCCATCAGCATTTGTGGGAATCATCAGTCCAGACTGGATGATTATCCACATATCCACCTGAGTTTTCAGGTGGACCTCCATTCGACTTTTCCAGTAAGGAAAGTCTTCTCCACTGAAAAGTGGAGGTCTGGCGGTGCTAAAGCCTTCTTGGATGGCCATTTGTTCTGAAATAACAAACAACAAAAAAAAACAAGAATATTCCAAGACTTGGTCTTGGATTAGTAGTGCGGGAAGAAAAGAAATAAAGATAATTTCAAGGGGTGTTGCACCAACCTTGAAAGAAAAATTCGAACGAAAATTTAAAAAAATTGAGAGAGAAAAACGAAAGAAATCCGAAAAATTTTCAAACTGGTGGTTGCACCAAGTTTGAATTCCCCGCTCTGATACCACTTGTTGGATCGAGAAATGCGAGAGAGGGGGGGGTGAATGTCGCAAATCGTTCGGATTTAAAAAGAGCGGGTGCGCAGCGGAAATAAAAGAAAAACAGAACAATGCAAACACAGTCGGTTTACTTGGTTCGGAGCCTGGGTCGACTCCTACTCCAAGGCCCACGGTCGTTGACCGTTTTCTGCGGGCAATTCTATAAGTTCGTAAAAGTTTACAAGAAAGATTATAACAAGAACAGTTTAGTAAACTTTAAATACAGCTCTTCGTTACCGACGTCCGGTGTAGATCGAAGTTTCGGAGCAGCGGGACGTCGTCAGCTCGAGTTGGAAGATTTCTGGAGCGTGTCGCGGAAGCAGAAGAGCGCAGAAGTGTCGCAGCAATTGATGATTTGAAGAAGGAGGTCGAGGGCCCTTTATATAGGGCCTGGGGGTGCCCTGGTCGACGGGGGCGCCCCCCACGTGGCTTCCGATCCGGTGATCGCTTCGGTCAAGGCTGATCTCTTCATCTTCGGGATCAGCTTTGACCGGGGCGCCCCGAGCGCGCGGGGCGCCCGGGTTGACCGGTCAAAGCCTCATCCTTTGGCTTCGCGAGGGCAGCTGATAGTCGGCGTGGCACTGGGGGCGCCCGCGACACGCGGGGCGCCCGGAGCGCGCGGGGCGCCCGGAACAACCGGGGCGCCCCGAAATGCTGCTGTCGGAGCTTTTTCTTGGTCTGCTGACTTGGGTTGACTCTGGGGGCGCCCGGAACCTTCGGGGCGCCCTGCCCAGCTACTGCCTCACTCCTTTGAGGCTCTCTGAGCTGCAGATACATAGTCCTTCGGTCCTGCATCCAGGGTTAGTCCAAAACAGCAAATATTATGTTAGTTTATACAGCCTTAGCTGTCTTGGTTCTGACTTTGGTCTCCAAAATGGAGCCCTAGGTCGAACCGACGCCTAATGTTCCCTCAAGGGGAACGCGTCCTCACCTACTCCTCTCGGGAGAATTTACCTGGTGCCAACCGGCTCCTCCAGTTGGACTTTTGCCCGGCAGTCCTTCGCCAGGTCTTGAGTTGCCAAGCAGCCCTTCGCTAGGTCTTTTCTTCTGGCAGCCCTTCGCCAGTGCCTAGCATTCCTTCGCTAGGGTTTGTCCATTCTGGCAGTCCTTCGCCAGAGCCTAGCAGTCCTTTGCTAGGGCTTTTCCTTTCTGGCAGTCCTTCGCCAGTGCCTAGCATTCCTTTGCTAGGGCTTTTTCTGTACACTCAAGAAACTTGTTAGACAACAACTAACCCTTAACTTTTGAACCCTTTTGCCAATATCAAAACACAGGTTTGACTTGGGTGCAATTTGCACCAACACCATTTAGTTAGTTTTGGGTTTGGTGTCAATCATGGGATCTGAGATATGTACATTTTTAAATCTATTTTTTCAAGTAGACACGGGTACTACAAACCTCTCCATAAAATATGAAAATTTTGGAGATTTATGGAATTTCTAGTGCATTTCTAAAATTGGGTTCAGAATACAGAAATGAGCTGATATTAGGGTATCAGTCGACTAGTGCAGAGTTCAATCGACTAATAATTCTGTGTGTTATTTTTCGATAAGGGTCTGTCGATTGGTAACTATCACCGTCTACTGATACATACTAAAATTATTTTCAGTAAAATTTAATGGTGCCGGAAGCACCAAAGTCAAACATGTGTATTGATAATGGCAACCGGTTCAGAAGTTAAGGTGATGTTTGTTGGTGCAGGTAGCACCTAAGTTAAACCTATGTTTTAATAATGGCAAAGGGTTCAGAAGTTAAGATGTTATTGTGATCTAACTTGTTCACTGAGTGTGCAGGAAGAAGTCCTAGGTACACTAGGCAAGAAGTCCTAGCAAAGGGCTGGGCAAAGAAGTCCTGGTCAAGGACTGGGCGAGAAGACCTGACCAGAAGTCGGGCAAAGAAGTCCTGGTTGAGGACTGGGCAAGAAGTCCTGGCAAGGGGCTGGGAACCGAAGACCTGACTGGAAGTTGGGCAAGAAGACTTGACCGGAAGTTGGGCACGAAGACCTAGTCAAGTGGATTGGGCAAAAGTCCAACCGGAGGAGCCGATTGACAAAAGGTAAACTCTCCTAAGAGGAGTAGGTGAGGACGCGTTCCCCGTCGAAGGAACAATAGGAGTTAGTTCGACCTATGGTTCCATTTGGCAGACCCGAAGTCAGAACCATGACAGCTACGGTTGTAAATAATGACTAACACTCTTGCTTGGTTTGTTTTGGAACTAACCTTGGTTACAGGGACCGAAGGATTGTGTTTCTGCAGCTCAGACGCCCCAAAGGAGTGGAGTGGTTCACTGGGATAGGTGCCCGGGAGGTCACGGGCGCCCAAGGTCAAGGCCAAAAATTGCCAAGAAGCAAGACTGCTTCGAAACCACACTGGGCTAGGTGCCCAGGAGGTCCCGAGCGCCCAAGGTCAAAGCCAAAGCGGCCATCGAAGCAAATCTACCACGAAGCCAATGGATCAGGTCAACGTAGGTGCCCAGGAGGTCCCGGGCGCCCCAGTCAGACCAGGTGCCGAGTCGAAGGGGATAAGCACTGACCGAGCTGCGGATAGAGGTTCTCGCTGGTAAAGGCACGTGTCAGGCGTCCCCGACGTATCAGGCGCCCCCATGAGCACTATAAAAGGGGGCTCGACCCCAAGGCTTCGACATCAATGTTTGTCAACGCTCCAAAGCTTTTCGTTCAAGTGCTACGCCCCGGCAAACTCCGACTTTGGAGTAGGAGCTGACCGTGACTCTGAACCAAGTAAAAAATTGACTTGTGTTCTTGTGCAATTGATTTCTTTCTGCTGCGTATTTGCTCTTTCTTAGTCCGAAAAGTTTTTAACGATATTTACCCCCCCCTCTATCATTTTCTTCGATCCAACAAGTGGTATCAGAGTGGGTGGCTCAAATCTGGTGCAACCACCAATTTGAATTTTTTTTGGATTTTATGAATTTTTTAATTTCTTTTTCAAATTTTTCTCGTTAATCGAGGTTGGTGCAACACCACTCGATCACTTTCATTTCAATTAATTTTTCCCGCACTACTAATCCAAAACCAAGTCTTGGGACAAAGTTTCTTTGTTTTTGTTTATTTCAGAAATTATAATGGTCATGCAAGAAGGTTTCAGCACAGCCAGACCACCACTCTTCAGTGGAGAAGACTTCTCCTACTGGAAGAGTCGGATGGAAGTCCACTTGAAAACTCAGGTGGATATGTGGATTATTATCCAATCTGGTCTTGAAATCCTCAAGAATGCTGAAGGAGTGGCACAACACTACTCAGAATGGGATGCCTCGCTGAAGAAAAACATTGAGGTTGATGCAAAGGCAACCCAGACACTGCAATGTGGATTAACCAAGGAAGAAATAAACTGGGTGGGACCTTTCAACAGCGCCAAAGAACTATGGAGCAAGCTGATTGAGTTGCACGAAGGTACCTCCGACACCAGAATCATCAAAAGGGACCTACTGCTGAATAGATTGTACACAATCAAAATTAACGAAGGCGAGTCAGCAGCACAGTTCCACGCCAGGATCCAGGAGCCGATGAACGGCCTGCATACAATCGGTCACAACGTAGAAAATCGTGACCTTATCAAGTATACCTTAAATGCTTTCCCAAATACTCTGCGGCATTTATGGTAGATGCTTACAAGGTTTCTAGGGATCTTTCTAAAATTAAAATTAGATGAGTTATTTTCTGAATTAGAGTTACATGAGCAGACTAACTGCACTGTGACCGAGAAAGTATTGCTTTTCTTGCAAGTAAACCCCAAGGAAAGGTAGCCAAGAAAAAGCCTCAACCTGCACCCGAGTCTGACTCAGAAGATAGTGAAGAGGATCGACCCAAGCTGGTTAGGCTAGCCCGGGACTACTACAAGGAGCTGAAGCATCAAACCAACAGAAGGAAAGCCAGCCGAAGAAAGGAAGATCCAACTGAACCTTCAACTTCAAAGTCCATACCAAATGTGACCTACTACGAATGCAACAAGAAGGGACACTACAAATCGGAGTGACCTAATATAAAGGAAGCCATGAAGACTCGAAGAAAGAAGGCTCTTCAAGCCACGTGGGACGAATCTTCCTCCAAAGAAGAAGAAGAGGCCCCATAGTCAAACCTTCTTGCCTTAACCGCTTCGGAAGACATCGACACCGGATCAGAATCGGAGCTGGACGACGGAAGGCTCACAATTTCGGAAAACGGCAAAATAACGGTAAGTGGTTATTATGAAGTTGATTTATCAAAGTTAATTGCTTACTTATCTTGTAACTTGGCAAAAGCCAAAATCCGAGTCGAGTCCCTCCGACAGGAAGTAAAAGTCCTGAAAGAGGAAGCTAACTCTAGATCCTTGACCGAGAAGGTTCAAGAAGGAACCTCTACTCAAGTTGAAAAACTTGAGAAAGAGAACTCCTCCTTGAAAACTCAAGTCAAGGACCTTAGAGCGGCTTTAGAACGATTCACTTCGGGTTCCAAGGGTCTTGACATGATCCTTGGAAAACAGAAGTCCGTTCTAAATCGATCTGGGTTAGGGTATCGAACCAAGTCGAGACAACGGTCATACTATGCTGTATTGAACCAATCAAGACCCAAAGTTCAAGCATGAGTACCCAAACTTTGTTTGAATAACCAAGCTGGACCAAACCAGTATTGGATCCCCAAGGACAAGATTCATATCTTGCCTAACCATTATCGTGGCTTTAGTCCAGGGGGAGCAAATTTAAAAATAATTTTTATAATTAGATAATTTTTTTTGAATTGCATGCTTAATTGTTTATTTATTTCTGTAAATTATCATGCTTAGACCTAGGATTGGTTAGACTAAGAACTGAAATAGTTTAATTGAAATTTGAAAACCTAGTATTGGGTGGAGGTGAGATGATAGTACGTTAGGGAAGCCATTTTTGGCGGAACTAGCCGAAGCTACTGATCCAAAACCCAAACTAGTTAGACCAAAATCATTCAAGGAGTAACTTGAAGATGAATTTTCAATAAAAGGTTTTGTCAAGGAAATGGTTGATGATTCAATAAGGCTACGGCCAAAGAAGGCCTAGTGCCTCGCCAAGACCTGGAAGCCAATTATTGAAAACCAAATTCACTTTACTATTGTCAGATTTGAATCTAACACAAATTTCAATTAATCTTAGATTCAATCACTTTTCAAAATAAACTTAAAACTTAATTAAACTGTTTTCAAAATTAATTCAACTTTTCAAAATTAATCATGTTTTTTTTAAAATAAAATCTTTACTTCTGTTAAAACCTGTCTCACAAAACCCTACAGGAAGCCGCTAGGACTATGCTCAATGAATTCAACCTAGCTAACCAATTTTGGGTAGAAACAATTAGTACGGCTTGCTATATCCAAAATAGGGTCCTAATTATCAAACGATATAATAAAACTCCCTATGAACTATATTACCATAGACTTCCAAACCTACACTACCTAAGGGTCTTTGGGTGCAAAGTCTATATCCTAAACACTAAGGACTACCTAGGGAAATTCCAGTCTAAGTCAACCCCTGGAATATTTTTAGGATATTTAACAACAAGTAGGGCCTATAGGGTCTACAATAGACAAACTAACAAAATTGAAGAAACAACGAATTTAATATTTGATAAGGAAACTAATTCTAAATCTGATAATCCAAACCTGAATCCATTAAATATTGATCAAGAAGATAATGAACAAATTATGGAATTATCAATTGAACTACTAGTTGAAACTCTAAATGAACTGATTATTGAACCAACTACTGCGTCAATTGAACCAACAAATGAACCAACCCAAGTAATTGAACAAATACCGAACCTAACTGTCCAGCCGGACCTGAGGCTGAACCAAGTTCTAGAAGAACCAAGAAACCCAGACTCAGTCACCCCTCTGACCAAATTATGGGTGATCCAACCTTAAGAGTCAGAACTAGGTCCTCCTATAGAAATCTTAGCCAGATCGCACTGATTTCGAAAATTGAACCTAAGACTATAGAGAAAGTCTTACCTGATCCAGATTGGATCATAGCAATTCAAGAGGAATTAGCCCAATTTGAGAGAAACCAAGTCTGGGAGCTAGTACCTAAACCTGAGGGCAAATCCATCATAGATACTAAGTGAGTATTTAGGAACAAACTAAATGACCAAGGGAAATAGTCAGAAACAAAGCCCGCTTAGTAGCAAAAGGGTTCAGTCAAGTCGAAGGGTTAGACAATGACAAAACCTATGCCCCAGTAGTAAGACTTGAGTCTATTAGAATGTTGCTAGCCTTTGCAACCCATAAAGGATTTAAACTTTACCAAATGGATGTTAAGTCAGCCTTTCTAAATGGGTTCATCAAAGAGAAGTCTATATAGGACAACCCCCAGGCTTTGAGGACCTAGAAAAACCTGACCACATTTACAAGCTTAATAAGGCACTTTATGGACTAAAAGAAGCACCTAGGGAATGGTATGAATGTAACGCCCGCTTTTTTTTTCTTTCTATTAAGCGGCGTTACGTTAACATACTTAGGGCATGTAGACATCATAAGGCAGCGGAATAACTTTAAAACTTACACGTACATGCCCTACTACCATTCTTAACATAATGACATGGAAACTCGGCATTTTGACTTCATACTTAAACATCATATCATGTCATACTTAACATCACATCATAGAGTTCCATAAGTCATTATTCAAGCATTCATAAGTGACTAAAATAAAGTTCTAGCATAAACGATAAACATAGGGTTCCCTGGGCCAAGTCACTACCACACACATGCGTTCTTGCCCTTCCTGCTGCTTCCTCATTGTCCCCTTGAATGATCTGCGGTATAAGGAAATAAGACTATAAGCACACAGGCTTAGTAAGACTCTTTCCTACTCACAAAACCATTCGGCATTTTATAATGAGCACATGAAACATTAACATACTTGGTGATCTACTTAGAACATAACAACTTGAATCACTTATCATATACTTGACATGGCATGAACTTAAACATAAGTGAACATTCCTATCATGGCATATGAGACATGGTATAAACATATCATAATGAACATTTAAAGCATGGCATAATACATGGTATAAACATAACATGATAAACATTTCTAGCATGGCATAATACATGGTATAAACATAACATGATAAACATTTCTAGCATGGCATAATACATGATATAAACATAACATAATAACCATTTCTAACATGGCATAATACATGATATAAACATAACATGATAAACATTTCTAGCATGGCATAAACCAACCTGTATGGCATAAACATAAGCATACTTCCTATCATAGCATATGAGCATCGTCTTAACATAATTATGACATAGATCAATTATTCTCATGCATCTTTCTTAACATGAAGAGTAATCATAAAATCTTATCAGCATAGCATAATGCATAACATGAATGAATGCATGAGGGGAATGCATATACATAAGGATGCTTAACTTTTTAAAACATACTTTTAAATGCTTAAACATAATCATCATATCATTGGGGTCCCCGGCTTGTACCACATACATACATCATAGCGCGCATCCCTACCAAGTCCGAGGTAGCGAGCCCCGACCTACTAGGGTAAGGACAGCATAGTCGGTAGTCCCCGAACCGAGGCGTTCTTAAGGAGCTCATCCCTGTTGCACAGCTCCGGTAGTGCCAGAACCGTGGACAGCATAGTCGGTAGTTTAGAGCCGGGGCGTTCTTAAGGTGCCCATCCCTTGGACCCATACTTCGGTCCGGTACAAGCCCATTCATAAAGTAAAATACTTTACATGTTTCATCATTCATAAGACATTCATAGCATAACCATGTTACATAAAGCATGACTTAACACATGCTTGTCCTTTCATTGTTCATACTTACTGCATAGCATCATGATGCCTGAAAGGCATGAGCATTATCTTCATTCATAAACATGGTATGCATCTTTTTTTCCATAAACATGGCATGTATCTTTATTCATACAACATGGCATGCATCATTATTCATTCAACAGGGCATGCATCATTATTCATACAACATGGCATACATCTTTCTACATAAACATGGCATGCATACCTAAACATCATTCCTATTCCTAGTACTTGCATGATCATATCATAGAAGGTAAGCATTGCATCGAACATGACATGTTTTTCATAGATATTTATCCTACTACATAGAGCTTGTATAATCATGATACCTAAGGTAAACATTGCATTTCTTGCCTAAGCATGGTATCTATCTCAAGCATGCATAAGTAGGATTCTCATAACATTCTACCTATCATTCAAATACATGGCATAAACATAAGACATTCATAATAAACCCTAATAAGCATGACATTCAATCATAACATACAACATAAACATGATGCTTAAGGTTAAGGGTATAGGTAACATGACTTCTACCACATGCTTGGACCTATATATATATATATATATACTTCATGATAACATAAATCATCATTCTTTGAATCCTAACTCCACCCCAAAACCCTAGATCCAAGACTTGGCCGAAACCCATAAGGTGGAGTTCCATCCATTTCATAAACAAGTAAGTTAGCATAAGGTAAAGAACCAATCATACTTTACTTATAAGACCATGGGAGGCCATTAGGGCTCATAATTAGGGTTATCCCTAACCTTTAGCCCTCTTTCCTTGTGCTGGCCGAAACCCTACATGGCCATGGGTGCATGGAAAAATTCCATGAAAACCCCAATCAAACATTAAACACCAAACATACTCTACCATAAGGCCATTGGGACCCTTACTTGAGGGAAGCCTAACTTTTTGCCCTAGATCCCTATTTGGCCGAAACTTGTGGGTGTCACAAAGCCTTGTAAAAGTTCCCATAAGCCCCCTTCAATCTCCCTTATATCATGATAATACACAAAACACATGCTTGAGGGTTTAGATTCAACCCTACCCATGGATTCATGGGATGGCCGAAACCCTAGGGGATCCTAGGGTACCCCAAAAATTATATTTAATCTCTAAACATCATAAGGGAACATTAGAAAACATAATATATATTTTTAGCATCATCATGGATTCAAAAACCCTAAGGCCGAAAGCTATAGGGCCAAAATCATGGTTTCTTCAACATAAACCCCAAAACTAACTTTATATCATGCTAAAATGCTAAAAATCATAGAGAACTATTATACCACAGGTGAGGGAGTCTTACCTTGGTGGATCTTGATTTTTAGACCTTAAAAGAGAAGAAAATTATAATTTCTTTGGACCCTTGAACCCCCTTGCCTTTGTATCCTTGGAAAATCCTTAGATCTTGGTGATAGGACCTTCTTGTGGAGCTTTTCCAAGGGAGAACCACCCTTGTGGTGTTCGGCTAGGATGAGGGAGGAGGGAGGAAGAAAATGCAATTGATGGAAGGAAGAAGTAACTCCCAAACCCCCCTCTTTATAACTCATCAAGTAGGCAAATGAAGAGTCTCTCCATGACTCTTCATCTTCTTCTAAGTCTTAACCTATATCCACTTCATTTTCTCATAGAAATCCCTTGCTAGGTGAGTTGGTTAAAGCATACATGGTTGTACAAGAGGTCCAAGGTTCAATCCTTGGTCCATGCACTAATTTTTCTATTTTTATTTTTATTTATTTTTCTATAAATTCCAAAAATTCCTTAAAAATTCCCCCATAATTATGTAAATATTTCTCATTAAAACCCCTTTATATTTATACTAATTTTCAACTAAAATCCACCAATAATTATGGTACTAAAAAGCCCATATAAGGCCCATTAGAGCCCTTTTTCCCAATTTAAATGAGAAAACATGGATTTTCTAGGCCAAAGTTCACATTAACGTTTCTAGGTCCCTTGGAAAATTATCTAGATATGCTTAATATTTTAAGAAAATATTAAGAGAATTTTCCGGGTCATTACAATCCCCCATACCTCGTGAAAGTTCGTCCTCGAACTTAGAATAACTCCGGGTACTTGCGCCTCATCTCGTCCTCGCGTTCCCAGGTAGCTTCTTCGAACCGTTGACTTTGCCATAGGACCTTGACTAATGGTACCTCCTTACTCCTCAGCTTCTTGACCTCCCTATCCAAAATCTGAATGGGTCTGCTCTCATAACTTAGGTCCTCTTGCACTTGTACTGTCTGCGGCTCGATCACTTGATCCATATTTGGGATACACTTTTTAAGCAGGGACACATGGAATACATTATGGATAGCTGACATCTCTAGAAGCAGCTCTAGCTCATATGCCACTTTACCGACTCTTTTCAGAATCCGGTACGGCCCCACATAGCGCGGCCTTAATTTTCCTTTCTTCCCAAATCTTGTCACCCCCTTCATAGGGGCCACTTTGAGAAACACCCAATCTCCAACATTGAATTCCAGTGGTCTACGCCGGACATCGGCGTAACTCTTCTGCCGGCTCTGAGCAGTTTCTATCCGTTGTCGAATATTCTGTTCTGTATAGCTCGGGTGGCGCTGTCGATAACATCCGTTGTGAGCCCCATTTCCTTCTTTTCACCACCCTCGTACCAACAGATCGGAGACCTACATCTCCTCCCATACAAGGCTTCATAAGGTGCCATTCCAATAATAGCTTGGTAGCTATTGTTGTAAGTAAATTCCGCCAAGCATAGATATCGACACCAACTTCCCTTGAAATCCAGGGCACAAGCTCTCAACATATCTTCTAGTATTTGATTCACCCGTTCAGTTTGCCCGTCCGTCTGAGGGTGAAAGGCGGTGCTAAATCGCAATTTAGTGCCGAGAGACTTCTGAACGCATTCCCAAAAATGCGAAGTAAAGCGACCATCTCTATCTGAGATGATGGTCTTGGGAACTCCATGAAGCCTAATTACTTCCTTGACATATAATTGAGCCAGTTGCTCAATCGAATAAGTCATCTTGATCGCCAAGAAGTGAGCAGACTTTGTCAGCCTATCCACAATAACCCAAATTGCATCATATCCATTCGTAGTCCTGGGAAGCCCTGAAATAAAATCCATAGAGATGTCTTCCCATTTCCACTCCGGAATCGCTAGTGGCTGCAGAACTCCTCCGGGTCACTGGTGTTCTGCTTTTACTCGCTGGCAAGTCATGCAAGTACTAACATGCTGAGCCACATCCCTCTTCATACCGGACCACCAGAACTTCTCTTTCAGATCTTGATACATCTTGGTGGATCCTGGATGCATCGAATAAGGGGTCTCGTGAGCTTCCGTCAGTATTTTCTTTCGAAGCTCTGGGTCATTAGGGATACATAGACAATCCCTAAGGTAGAGTACTCCCCCTTTGGCGATATGAAAACCGTCGCCCTTTCCTTCTAAGATCTCCTGTTTTATTTTCTGGAGACTCAGATCACCATTTTGTTTTTCCAATATGTCCTCACATAGCGTGGGTGATATTGTCATGGTGGAAAGTCGCCCGGAGATGACCTCGACCCCAAAATTCATAATTTCTCTTTCAAGTGGTCGGGGTAATTTAGATATGGACATCAAAGTGGCACTTGATTTCTGGCTGAGTGCATCTGCCACTTTGTTCGCCTTCCCTGGATGATAGAAGATCTCGCAATCATAGTCCTTTACCAACTCAAGCCATCGGCGTTGTCTCATATTCAGGTCCTTCTGAGTGAAGAAATATCGCAGACTCTGGTGGTCTTATAAATTCGACACTGCCTCCATACAGATAATGCCTCCATATCTTAAGAGGAAGACCATCGCGGCCAGTTCCAGATCATGAGTGGGGTAATTCTGTTCATATTCCTTGAGTTGCCTAGAGGCATAGGCAATAACTTTTCTATTCTGCATAAGTACAGCTCCAAGTCCTAATTTGGAGGCATCGCTATACATGTCAAAGCTCTGATTACATTCTGGAAGGGTAAGGATTGGTGCACTGGTGAGTCTCCTCTTTAGTTCCAAGAAACTCTTTTCACAGTCTTCCGTCCATTCGTACTTCTTATCCTTCGGGTGAGAGCCGTTAAAGGGGCTGCGATCCTCGAGAAATCCTCCACAAATTTTCTATAATAGCCTGCCAACCCCAGGAAACTTCTGATCTCGCTGGCGTTCTTCGGTCGGCTCCAGTTACTCACCGCTTCAACCTTCATTGGATCCACCATAACTCCGTCTTTAGAAATAATATGGCCCAAAAAGCCCACTTGGTCGAGCCAGAACTCACATTTGGAAAATTTCGCATATAGTTATTTTTCCCGAAGAATCTCTAACACCTTCTTCAGGTGCTCAGTGTGCTCTTCTTGGGTCCTCGAATAAATAAGAATATCGTCGATGAAGACGATCACAAATTTGTCGAGGAACGATGAGAACACCCGATTCATAAGGTCCATAAACATAGCCGGGGCATTCGTCACGCCGAAAGGCATAACAACAAACTCAAAGTGCCCGTACCTTGTTCGGAAAGCCGTTTTCGGAACATCCTCCTGTTTTACTCTAACTTCATGATACCCAGACCTCAAATCAATTTTTGAGAAAATAGTGGCTCCCTTTAATTGGTCAAACAGGTCATCTATCCTCGAAAGGGGATACCTGTTCTTGATAGTTACGGTGTTCAGCGCTCGATAATCTATGCACATGCGCATAGATCCGTCTTTCTTCTTCACCAAAGACAAGTATGGTCAAAATCAGTTTCTTTCCTACCCCTATATTATTCTAATATTTCATTCCTAAAAGAAAATAACGCATCATTCATCGTTACGTATCGTAACGTACCTTTCATCATACTATCGTTCATACTTGCATAGCTTAAAATCATAAAACATCTTACTACTATAAGATATGTAAAGAGGTACTTACTTGGAAGCGGCAGGAAGAGGGCTTGATGTGTGTGTAGTGAGATGGTTACCGCTCTGATACCAACCTGTAACGCCCACTATTTTTTTTTCTTTCTATTAAGCGGCGTTACGTTAACATACTTAGGGCATGTAGAGATCATAAGGCAGTGGAATAACTTTAAAACTTACACGTACATGCCCTACTACCATTCTTAACATAATGACATGGAAACTCGGCATTTTGACTTCATACTTAAACATCATATCATGTCATACTTAACATCACATCATAGAGTTCCATAAGTCATTATTCAAGCATTCATAAGTGACTAAAATAAAGTTCTAGCATAAACGATAAACATAGGGTTCCCTGGGTCAAGTCACTACCACACACATGCGTTCTTGCCCTTCCTGCTGCTTCCTCATTGTCCCCTTGAATGATCTGCGGTATAAGGAAATAAGACTATAAGTACACAGGCTTAGTAAGACTCTTTCCTACTCACAAAACCATTCGGCATTTTATAATGAGCACATGAAACATTAACATACTTGGTGATCTACTTAGAACATAACAACTTGAATCACTTATCATATACTTGACATGGCATGAACTTAAACATAAGTGAACATTCCTATCATGGCATATGAGACATGGTATAAACATATCATAATGAACATTTCAAGCATGGCATAATACATGGTATAAACATAACATGATAAACATTTCTAGCATGGCATAATACATGGTATAAACATAACATGATAAACATTTCTAGCATGGCATAATACATGATATAAACATAACATAATAACCATTTCTAGCATGGCATAATACATGATATAAACATAACATGATAAACATTTCTAGCATGGCATAAACCAACCTGTATGGCATAAACATAAGCATACTTCCTATCATAGCATATGAGCATCGTCTTAACATAATTATGACATAGATCAATTATTCTCATGCATCTTTCTTAACATGAAGAGTAATCATAAAATCTTATCAGCATAGCATAATGCATAACATGAATGAATGCATGAGGGGAATGCATATACATAAGGATGCTTAACTTTTTAAAACATACTTTTAAATGCTTAAACATAATCATCATATCATTGGGGTCCCCGGCTTGTACCACATACATACATCATAGGCGCATCCCTAGCAAGTCCGAGGTAGCGAGCCCCGACCTACTAGGGTAAGGACAGCATAGTCGGTAGTCCCCGAACCGAGACGTTCTTAAGGAGCCCATCCCTGTTGCACAGCTCCGGTAGTGCCAGAACCGTGGACAGCATAGTCGGTAGTCTAGAACCGGGGAGTTCTTAAGGTGCCCATCCCTTGGACCCATACTTCGGTCCGGTACAAGCCCATTCATAAAGTAAAATACTTTACATGTTTCATCATTCATAAGACATTCATAGCATAACCATGTTACATAAAGCATGACTTAACACATGCTTGTCCTTTCATTGTTCATACTTACTGCATAGCATCATGATGCCTGAAAGGCATGAGCATTATCTTCATTCATAAACATGGTATGCATCTTTTTTTCCATAAACATGGCATGTATCTTTATTCATACAACATGGCATGCATCATTATTCATTCAACAGGGCATGCATCATTATTCATACAACATGGCATACATCTTTCTACATAAACATGGCATGCATACCTAAACATCATTCCTATTCCTAGTACTTGCATGATCATATCATAGAAGGTAAGCATTGCATCGAACATGACATGTTTTTCATAGATATTTATCCTACTACATAGAGCTTGTATAATCATGATACCTAAGGTAAACATTGCATTTCTTGCCTAAGCATGGTATCTATCTCAAGCATGCATAAGTAGGATTCTCATAACATTCTACCTATCATTCAAATACATGGCATAAACATAAGACATTCATAATAAACCCTAATAAGCATGACATTCAATCATAACATACAACATAAACATGGTGCTTAAGGTTAAGGGTATAGGTAACATGACTTCTACCACATGCTTGGACCTATATATATATATATACTTCATGATAACATAAATCATCATTCTTTGAATACTAACTCCACCCCAAAACCCTAGATCCAAGGCTTGGCCGAAACCCATAAGGTGGAGTTCCATCCATTTCATAAACAAGTAAGTTAGCATAAGGTAAAGAACCAATCATACTTTACTTATAAGACCATGGGAGGCCATTAGGGCTCATAATTAGGGTTATCCCTAACCTTTATCCCTCTTTCCTTGTGCTGGCTAAATCCCTACATGGCCATGGGTGCATGGAAAAATTCCATGAAAACCCCAATCAAACATTAAACACCAAACATACTCTACCATAAGGCCATTGGGACCCTTGCTTGAGGGAAGCCCTAACTTTTTGCCCTAGATCCCTATTTGGCCGAAACTTGTGGGGGTCACAAAGCCTTGTAAAAGTTCCCATAAGCCCCCTTCAATCTCCCTTATATCATGATAATACACAAAACACATGCTTGAGGGTTTAGATTCAACCCTACCCATGGATTCATGGGATGGCCGAAACCCTAGGGGATCCTAGGGTACCCCAAAAATTATATTTAATCTCTAAACATCATGAGGGCACATTAGAAAACATAATATAGATTTTTAGCATCATCATGGATTCAAAAACCCTAAGGCCGAAAGCTATAGGGCCAAAATCATGGTTTCTTCAACATAAACCCCAAAACTAACTTTATATCATGCTAAAATGCTAAAAATCATAGAGAACTATTATACCACAGGTGAGGGAGTCTTACCTTGGTGGATCTTGATTTTTAGACCTTAAAAGAGAAGAAAATTGCAATTTCTTTGGACCCTTGAACCCCCTTGTCTTTGTATCCTTGGAAAATCCTTAGATCTTGGTGATAGGACCTTCTTGTGGAGCTTTTACAAGGGAGAACCACCCTTGTGGTGTTCGGCTAGGATGAGGGAGGAGGGAGGAAGAAAATGCAATTGATGGAAGGAAGAAGTAACTCCCAAACCCTCCTCTTTATAACTCATCAAGTAGGCAAATGAAGAGTCTCTCCATGACTCTTCATCTTCTTCTAAGTCTTAACCTATATCCACTTCATTTCCTCATAGAAATCCTTGCTAGGTGAGTTGGTTAAAGCATACATGGTTGTACAAGAGGTCCAAGGTTCAATCCTTGGTCCATGCACTAATTTTTCTATTTTTATTTTTATTTATTTTTCTATAAATTCCAAAAATTCCTTAAAAATTCCCCCATAATTATGTAAATATTTCTCATTAAAACCCCTTTATATTTATACTAATTTTTACCTAAAATCCACCAATAATTATGGTACTAAAAAGCCCATATAAGACCCATTAGAGCCCTTTTTCCCAATTTAAATGAGAAAACATGGATTTTCTAGGCCAAAGTTCACATTAACGTTTCTAGGTCCCTTGGAAAATTATCTAGATATGCTTAATATTTTAAGAAAATATTAAGAGAATTTTTCGGGTCATTACAATCCCCCATACCTCGTGAAAGTTCGTCCTCGAACTTAGAATAACTCCGGGTACTTGCGCCTCATCTCGTCCTCGCGTTCCCAGGTAGCTTCTTCGAACCGTTGACTTTGCCATAGGACCTTGACTAATGGTACCTCCTTACTCCTCAGCTTCTTGACCTCCCTATCCAAAATCCGAATGGGTCTGCTCTCATAACTTAGGTCCTCTTGCACTTGTACTGTCTTCGGCTCGATCACTTGATCCATATTTGGGATACACTTTTTAAGCAGGGACACATGGAATACGTTATGGATAGCTGACATCTCTGGAGGCAGCTCTAGCTCATATGCCACTTTACCGACTCTTTTCAGAATCCGGTACGGCCCCACATAGCGCGGCCTTAATTTTTCTTTCTTCCCAAATCTTGTCACCCCCTTCATAGGGGCCACTTTGAGAAACACCCAATCTCCAACATTGAATTCCAGTGGTCTACGCCGGATATCGGCATAACTCTTCTGCCGGCTCTGAGCAGTTTCTATCCGTTGTCGAATATTCTGTTCTATATAGCTCGGGTGGCGTTGTCGATAACATCCGTTTTGAGCCCCATTTCCTTCTTTTCACCACCCTCGTACCAACAGATCGGAGACCTACATCTCCTCCCATACAAGGCTTCATAAGGTGTCATTCCAATAATAGCTTGGTAGCTATTGTTGTAAGCAAATTCCGCCAAGCATAGATATCGACACCAACTTCCCTTGAAATCCAGGGCATAAGCTCTCAACATATCTTCTAGTATTTGATTCACCCGTTCAGTTTGCTCGTCCGTCTGAGGGTGAAAGGCGGTGCTAAATCGCAATTTAGTGTCGAGAGACTTCTGAACGCATTGCCAAAAATGCGAAGTAAAGCGACCATCTCTATCTGAGATGATGGTCTTGGGAACTCCATGAAGCCTAATTACTTCCTTGACATATAATTGAGCCAGTTGCTCAATCGAATAAGTCATCTTGATCGCCAAGAAGTGAGCAGACTTTGTCAGCCTGTCCACAATAAAAATTGCATCATATCCATTCGTAGTCCTGGGAAGCCCTGAAATAAAATCCATAGAGATGTCTTCCCATTTCCACTCCGGAATCGCTAGTGGCTGCAGAACTCCTCCGGGTCGTTGGTGTTCTGCTTTTACTCGCTGGCAAGTCATGCAAGTACTAACATGCTGAGCCACATCCCTCTTCATACCGGACCACCAGAACTTCTCTTTCAGATCTTGATATATCTTGGTGGATCCTGGATGCATCGAATAAGGGGTCGGTCTCGTGAGCTTCCGTCAGTATTTTCTTTCGAAGCTCTGGGTCATTAGGGATACATAGACAATCCCTAAGGTAGAGTACTCCCCCTTTGGCGATTTGAAAACCGTCGCCCTTTCCTTCTAAGATCTCCTGTTTTATTTTCTGGAGACTCAGATCACCATTTTGTTTTTCCAATATGTCCTCACATAGCGTGGGCGATATTGTCATGGTGGAAAGTCGCCCGGAGATGACCTCGACCCCAAAATTCATAATTTCTCTTTCAAGTGGTCGGGGTAATTTAGATATGGACATCAAAGTGGCACTTGATTTCCGGCTGAGTGCATCGGCCACTTTGTTCGCCTTCCCTGGATGATAGAAGATCTCGCAATCATAGTCCTTTACCAACTCAAGCCATCGGCGTTGTCTCATATTCAGGTCCTTCTGAGTGAAGAAATATCGCAGACTCTGGTGGTCTGTATAAATTCGACACTGCGCTCCATACAGATAATGCCTCCATATCTTAAGAGTGAAGACCACCGCGGCCAGTTCCAGATCATGAGTGGGGTAATTCTGTTCATATTCCTTGAGTTGCCTAGAGGCATAGGCAATAACTTTTCTATTCTGCATAAGTACAGCTCCAAGTCCTAATTTGGAGGCATCGCTATACATGTCAAAGCTCTGATTACATTCTGGAAGGGTAAGGATTGGTGCACTGGTGAGTCTCCTCTTTAGTTCCAAGAAACTCTTTTCACAGTCTTCCGTCCATTCGTACTTCTTATCCTTCCGGGTGAGAGCCGTTAAAGGGGCTGCGATCCTCGAGAAATCCTCCACAAATTTTCTATAATAGCCTGCCAACCCCAGGAAACTTCTGATCTCGCTGGCGTTCTTCGGCCGGCTCCAGTTACTCACCCTTCAACCTTCATTGGATCCACCATAACTCCGTCTTTAGAAATAATATGGCCCAAAAAGCCCACTTGGTCGAGCCAGAACTCACATTTGGAAAATTTCGCATATAGTTGCTTTTCCCGAAGAATCTCTAACACCTTCTTCAGGTGCTCAGTGTGCTCTTCTTGGGTCCTCGAATAAATAAGAATATCGTCGATGAAGACGATCACAAATTTGTCGAGGAACGACGAGAACACCCGATTCATAAGGTCCATAAACATAGCCGGGGCATTCGTCACGCCGAAAGGCATAACAACAAACTCAAAGTGCCCGTACCTTGTTCGGAAAGCCGTTTTCGGAACATCCTCCAGTTTTACTCTAACTTGATGATACCCAGACCTCAAATCAATTTTTGAGAAAACAGTGGCTCCCTTTAATTGGTCAAACAGGTCATCTATCCTCGGAAGGGGATACCTGTTCTTGATAGTTACGTTGTTGAGCGCTCGATAATCTATGCACATGCGCATAGATCCGTCTTTCTTCTTTACAAACAGTACTGGAGCTCCCCACGGGGAATGACTAGGGTAAATAAATCTCTTATCTAGCAACTCCTGTAGCTGTTCCTGAAGTTCCTTTAATTCAACCGGCGCCATACGGTAAGGTGCCTTGGAGATCGTGTTAGTACCAGGAATTAATTCGATCTCAAATTCCACCTCTCTATCCGGAGCTAATCCTGGTAGCTCATCTGGGAAAACCTCTGGGTAATCACATACCACCCGGACATCTTCCAGCTTCCGATCCTTCACTTGACTGGCATCCACCACATATGCTAGAAATCCAGTACATCCTTTGTCCAACATCTTCTGGGCTTGGAGAGTTGATAAATATTTCCCGGTTCTTTTCCTTGGCTCTCCGATGAATTCGAACATAGAACTTGCCTCAGGTCTAAAAACCACCTTTCGTTTACGGCACTCAATAGAAGCACCGTATTTACCCAAGAAATCCATTCCCATTATAACATCATAATCTTTCATATCAAGTACTATCAGATCGCAGTAAAGTTCTCTTTCCGCAATTCTGACCGGTACCGCACACAGCACATGGGTGGACGTCATTATTTCTCCCGAGGGTAGGGTTGTTAAGAACCTGCAATCTAACACTCGCGGCAGCCTATCTATCTTCTTGGTAAAGGACACCGAAATGAACGAGTGCGTTGCCCCAGTATCAAATAATGCAGTAGCATACTGATTGGAAATAAGTATCTGACCTGTGACAACCGTAGAAGCTTCCGCAGCGTCCTCCTTGGTAACCGAGAAAACCCTGGCATTTGTCACTGTTGGGGAGGCTTCCAACATCGGGGTCCCTTCCAGCTCGGCTGGCATATAGTGCAACTTTGCTGGTGCACCCTGGTACTGCGCCAGTGGTTGGGGAGAGGCCTGGTTCTTTGTAGGGCAATAAGCTGCCATATGTCCTTCCACACCACAGGTGAAACACCGGTTCGTACCCTTGCGGCATTCCCCGGAGTGATTCTTCCCGCATGTCGCGCATGGGGAAACCTTGGTCTGTTTATTCGCTGGGCCCCCTTGAGAGTTGTTCCATGATTTCCGTTTACCACCTTGATCCCCTTTCCCGCCAACGTGGTTGCTCTGGGACCTTTGTCCTCTTTCATTCATCGCTTTCCGTTGCTGATTGATATTGTTCAGGTAGTGCTCAGTGAGCAGGGCACTACTAAACAGTTCCTTGGCGGTCTGGGGTCTGCTAACTCCGCCAGCCACGTTCAGGGCTATTTCAGGCCGCAACATTCTTAGCATAAGTCGGACCCTCTCTTTCTCAGTACGGACCAACTCAGGGCACAGTCGAGCCAGTCGATTGAATTTCTTCACGGCTTCATTGACCGAGAGATCACCCTGCAGAATTTTGTGAATTCGTCATAGTGTTTGTTTGTGACCCGCATGTTGAAGAATTCTTCGAAAAACTCTGATTCAAAATCTGGCCACGCCATCTGGTCCGCCGGTCTCTTGGCCTTAACCCTTTCCCACCACATCCTAGCATCCCCAGACAGGCAGAGTGACGCAGACTTGATCTTCTCATGCTCAGGCCAGTCCAGCAGCTTCAGGGTACTTTCCATCATCTTGAACCATGCCTGGGCGTCCCAAGGTTCGCCAGCACCCGAGTAATTCTCCGGTTTCAGCCTTAACCACTGGATCAGGTAAGCCTCGTGTCGTGCCACAGTGGTCGAGCCCGGGGGAGGAGTGTGCATAACCGTAGGCGCCACAGGTATAGCAGTCTGGTTCACTGGTGGAGTAGTAGAATTTTCCTGTTGGTTCATCAAGGTATTAATGGTCTGCTGCTGTTCGGTGACTTGGCGCTGAAGTTGGGTCACTAATTCCATCAGATCAGGCAATGGGGCTGCCTCGTTGAGTCGGTTACTCTGTCTTCTAGCCATGTTTTCTTCACCAAAGACAAGTATGGTCAAAATCAGTTTCTTTCCTACCCCTATATTATTCTAATATTTCATTCCTAAAAGAAAATAACGCATCATTCATCGTTACATATCGTAACGTACCTTTCATCATACTATCGTTCATACTTGCATAGCTTAAAATCATAAAACATCTTACTACTATAAGATATGTAAAGAGGTACTTACTTGGAAGCGGCAGGAAGAGGGCTTGATGTGTGTGTAGTGAGATGGTTACCGCTCTGATACCAACCTGTAACGCCCGCTTTTTTTTTCTTTCTATTAAGCGGCGTTACGTTAACATACTTAGGGCATGTAGACATCATAAGGCAGCGGAATAACTTTAAAACTTACACGTACATGCCCTACTACCATTCTTAACATAATGACATGGAAACTCGGCATTTTGACTTCATACTTAAACATCATATCATGTCGTACTTAACATCACATCATAGAGTTCCATAAGTCATTATTCAAGCATTCATAAGTGACTAAAATAAAGTTCTAGCATAAATGATAAACATAGGGTTCCCTGGGCCAAGTCACTACCACACACATGCGTTCTTGCCCTTCCTGCTGCTTCCTCATTGTCCCCTTGAATGATCTGCGGTATAAGGAAATAAGACTATAAGCACACAGGCTTAGTAAGATTCTTTCCTACTCACAAAACCATTCGGCATTTCATAATTGAGCACATGAAACATTAACATACTTGGTGATCTACTTAGAACATAACAACTTGAATCACTTATCATATACTTGACATGGCATGAACTTAAACATAAGTGAACATTCCTATCATGGCATATGAGACATGGTATAAACATATCATAATGAACATTTCAAGCATGGCATAATACATGGTATAAACGTAACATGATAAACATTTCTAGCATGGCATAATACATGGTATAAACATAACATGATAAACATTTCATAATACATGATATAAACATAACATAATAACCATTTCTAGCATGGCATAATACATGATATAAACATAACATGATAAACATTTCTAGCATGACATAAACCAACCTGTATGGCATAAACATAAGCATACTTCCTATCATAGCATATGAGCATCGTCTTAACATAATTATGACATAGATCAATTATTCTCATGCATCTTTCTTAACATGAAGAGTAATCATAAAATCTTATCAGCATAGCATAATGCATAACATGAATGAATGCATGAGTGGAATGCATATACATAAGGATGCTTAACTTTTAAAACATACTTTTAAATGCTTAAACATAATCATCATATCATTGGGTCCCCGGCTTGTACCACATACATACATCATAGCGCGCATCCCTAGCAAGTCCGAGGTAGCGAGCCCCGACTTACTAGGGTAAGGACAGCATAGTCGGTAGTCCCCGAACCGAGGCGTTCTTAAGGAGCCCATCCCTGTTGCACAGCTCCGGTAGTGCCAGAACCGTGGACAGCATAGTCGGTAGTCCAGAACCGGGGCGTTCTTAAGGTGCCCATCCCTTGGACCCATACTTCGGTCCGGTACAAGCCCATTCATAAAGTAAAATACTTTACATGTTTCATCATTCATAAGACATTCATAGCATAACCATGTTACATAAAGCATGACTTAACACATGCTTGTCCTTTCATTGTTCATACTTATTGCATAGCATCATGATGCCTGAAAGGCATGAGCATTATCTTCATTCATAAACATGGTATGCATCTTTTTTTCCATAAACATGGCATGCATCTTTATTCATACAACATGGCATGCATCATTATTCATTCAACAGGGCATGCATCATTATTCATACAACATGGCATACATCTTTCTACATAAACATGGCATGCATACCTAAACATCATTCCTATTCCTAGTACTTGCATGATCATATCATAGAAGGTAAGCATTGCATCGAACATTACATGTTTTTCATAGATATTTATCCTACTACATAGAGCTTGTATAATCATGATACCTAAGGTAAACATTGCATTTCTTGCCTAAGCATGGTATCTATCTCAAGCATGCATAAGTAGGATTCTCATAACATTCTACCTATCATTCAAATACATGACATAAACATAAGACATTCATAATAAACCCTAATAAGCATGGCATTCAATCATAACATACAACATAAACATGGTGCTTAAGGTTAAGGGTATAGGTAACATGACTTCTACCACATGCTTGGACCTATATATATATATATATATACTTCATGATAACATAAATCATCATTCTTTGAATCCTAACTCCACCCCAAAACCCTAGATCCAAGGCTTGGCCGAAACCCATAAGGTGGAGTTCCATCCATTTCATAAACAAGTAAGTTAGCATAAGGTAAAGAACCAATCATACTTTATTTATAAGACCATGGGAGGCCATTAGGGCTCATAATTAGGGTTATCCCTAACCTTTAGCCCTCTTTCCTTGTGCTGGCCGAAACCCTACATGGCCATGGGTGCATAGAAAAATTCCATGAAAACCCCAATCAAACATTAAACACCAAACATACTCTACCATAAGGCCATTGGGACCCTTGCTTGAGGGAAGCCCTAACTTTTTGCCCTAGATCCCTATTTGGCCGAAACTTGTGGGGGTCACAAAGCCTTGTAAAAGTTCCCATAAGCCCCCTTCAATCTCCCTTATATCATGATAATACACAAAACACATGCTTGAGGGTTTAGATTCAACCCTACCCATGGATTCATGGGATGGCCGAAACCCTAGGGGATCCTAGGGTACCCCAAAAATTTCCAAAAATTATATTTAATCTCTAAACATCATGAGGGCACATTAGAAAACATAATATAGATTTTTAGCATCATCATGGATTCAAAAACCCTAAGGCCGAAAGCTATAGGGCCAAAATCATGGTTTCTTCAACATAAACCCCAAAACTAACTTTATATCATGCTAAAATGCTAAAAATCATAGAGAACTATTATACCACAGGTGAGGGAGTCTTACCTTGGTGGATCTTGATTTTTAGACCTTAAAAGAGAAGAAAATTGTAATTTCTTTGGACACTTGAACCCCCTTGCCTTTGTATCCTTGGAAAATCCTTAGATCTTGGTGATGAGACCTTCTTGTGGAGCTTTTCCAAGGGTGAACCACCCTTGTGGTGTTCGGCTAGGATGAGGGAAGAGGGAGGAAGAAAATGCAATTGATGGAAGGAAGAAGTAACTCCCAAACCCCCCTCTTTATAACCCATCAAGGAGGCAAATGAAGAGTCTCTTCATTACCCTTAATCTTCTTCTAAGCCTTAACCTATATTCACTTCATTTCCTGATAGAAATTCCTTGCTAGGTGAGTTGGTTAAAGTATACGTGGTTGTATAAGAGGTCCAAGGTTCAATCCTTGATCAATGCACTAATTTTTCTAGTTTATTTTTTTTATTTATTTCCTATAAATTTTGAAAATCCTTTAAAAATTCCCCCATAATTATGTAAATATTTCTCATTAAAATTCCTTTATATTTCTATAAATTTTTACCTAAAATTCACCAATATTATGGTACTAAAAGCCCATATAAGGCCCATTAGTGCCCTTTTTCCCAATTTAAATGAGAAAATTTGGATTTTCTAGGCCAAAGTTCGCATTAATATTTCTAGATCCCTTAGAAAATTATCTAGGCATGCTTAATATTTTAAGAAAATATTAAGAGAATTTTCTGGGTCATTACACAGGTTTCTACCGCAGATTTATTAGAGACTTCAACTTGATTGCTCGACCCTTGACAAGACTTTTGCAGAAAGATGTTGAGTTTCATTTGATGATAAGTGCAAAGAAGCATTTCACAGACTCAGGGAGGCTCTTATCTCAGCTCATATTATTAAATCACCTGATTGGAATTTACCCTTTGAATTAATGTGTGATGCATCTAATTTTGCAGTGGGAGCTGTTCTAGCACAGAGGGTTGATGGAGCACCTCATGTCATCTGCTATGCCTCCAAAACCCTAGATGCCGCCCAAGCAAACTACACCACCGCTGAAAAGGAGCTTCTTGCCATTGTTTTTGCTTTGGATCGTTTCAGATCTTATTTATTGTGCTCACATGTTATTATTTTTTCTGATCATGCAGCTCTAAAATACCTGTTGAAAAGGCCTGATGCAAAACCTAGACAGATCAGATGGATGCTCTTGCTCCAAGAATTTGACCTGGAGATCAGAGATATAAGTGGCAAAGAAAACCTAGTTGCAGATCACCTGAGCAGAATTGAAGGAGATGGATCTCCTACCACCATTGATGATGATTTAGAGATTAGCACTTTATTGTAATACATGGTGAGACACCTTGGTATGCAAACCTAGTTAATTTTTTGGTAGCACGTGTTTTTCCCACACACTTTTCTAAAGCTCAAAAAGATAAACTTAAAAGTGATGCAAAATTCTATGTGTGGGATGATCCTTATTTATGGAAGTTTTGTAATGATCAAATAATTAGGAGATGCATACCAGATCATGAGTTTTCTTCTGTCCTTACATTTTGCCATTCATCATCTTGTGGGGGCATTTTGGACCCCAAAGAACTGGTAGGAAAGTACTAGAGTGTGGATTGTACTGGCCCACCCTATTTCATGATTCATATGTATTTTATAAAAATTATGATAGATGTCAGCGAACTGGGAACATAGGACCGAGACATGAGATGCCCCAACATGCTATACTTTACTGTGAGATCTTTGATGTTTGGGGAATAGATTTTATGAGACCTTTTCCTGTATCTTATGGTTATTTGTACATTTTACTTGCTATGGAGGCCATTCCCTCCATGATTGATGATTCTTCTGTTGTTTGTAGTTTTGTTAGGTCATACATTTTCTGCAGTTTTGGAATTCCAAGAGCCATAAGTGACCAAGGATCTCACTTTTGCAATAAACACATGAAGGCATTGCTTAGTAAATATGGGGTTGTACATAAAGTTTCTACATCTTACCATCCCCAAACAAATGGACAGGCTGAAATTTCTAACAGAGAGATCAAATCCATTTTGGAGAAGACTGTTGGGCCCACTAGAAAGGATTGGAGCAAAAGGTTAGATGATGCACTTTGGGCCTATAGAACGACATTCAAGACTCCGATTGGCATGTCTCCCTATGTAACGACCCGGAAAATTCTCTTAATATTTTCTTAAAATATTGAGCATGTCTAAATAATTTTCCGAGGGACCTAGAAATATTAATACAAAAGGTGGCCTAGAAATCCATATTTTCTCATTTAAATTGAGAAAACTAAATACTAATGGGCCTTATATGGGCTTTTTAGTACCATAATTATTGGAGAATTTAGGGAAAAATTAATATAAATATAAAGGGGTTTTAATGAGAAATATTAACATAATTATGGGGGAATTTTTAGAGGATTTTTGGAATTTTGGGAAAAATCATATGAAAATAAAAGGAAAATAAAATAAAAATAAGGTGCATGGACCAAGGATTGAACCTTGGACCTCTTCTACAACCATACATGCTCTAACCAACTCACCTAGTAAGGGAATGTTATGAGGAAATGAAGTGGATATTGGTTAAGGCTTAGAAGAAGATGAAGGGTCATGAAGAGACTCTTCATTTGCCTCCTTGATGAGTTATAAAGAGGGGGGGTTTGGGAGTTACTTCTTCCTTCCATCAATTGCATTTTCTTCATCCTCCTCCCCTCATCCTAGCTGAAACCTCAAGGAGAGGTTCTCCCTTGGAAAACTCCACAAGAAGGTCTCATCACCAAGATCTAAAGGTTTTCCAAGGTTACAAGGGCAAAGGGGTTCAAATGTCCAAAGGATTTGCAATTTTCTTCTCTTTTAAGGTCTAAAAATCAAGATCAACCAAGGTAAGACTCCCTCACCTATGGTATAATAGTTCCTTATGATTTTCATGATTTTTAGCATAATATAAGGTTTGGTGTTGGGTTTTGATGTTGAGAAAAATCATGTGTAGACCCTTATGACTTTCGGCCACCAAGGTTTTGGGGTCCATGATGATGTTAAAAATCTTGATTATGCTTTCTAAGGTGTTCTCATGATGTTTAGAGAATAAATATAATTTATGGGAATTTTTGGAGTACCCTAAGACCCCTTAGGGTTGGGTACCATTATAGGGATTTTCATGGCTAGAGTTGGATTTAACCCTTCACTCATGTATCTTGTGTACCCTTATGGTACAAAGGGGAGGTGGAAGGGATTTATTGAAATTTTTACAAGATTTTGTGACCTTATGGGGTTCGGCCAAGAAGGGCCTTGGGCCAAGGGTTAGGGGCTTACCTCAAATAAGGGCCCTAATGACCCTATGGTATGGTATGGTGAATGTTTAATGGTTGATTGGGGATGTTAATGGAATTTTTCCATGCACCCATATCTTATTAGGTTTCGGCCAGCCCTAGGAAGGGGGCCTAAAGGTTAGGGTTAACCCTAATTATGAGCCCTAATGGCTCCCTATGGTCTTATAGGTAATGTATGGTTGTTCCTTTACCTTATGCTATCTCACATGTTTATGGAATTGATGGAACTCCTCCCTATAGGTTTCAGCCAAGCCATGTATCTAGGGTTTGGGGTGGAGTTAAGGTTCAAAGAATGATGGTTTATGCTTATCATGAAGTATATATATATATATATATATATAGGTCCAAGCATGTGGTAGAACTCATGTTACCTATAACCCTAACCTTAAGCACCATGTTTTATGTTGTATGTTATGATTTGGATGCCATGCTTAATAGGGTTTATTATGAATGTCTTATGTTTTATGCCATGCACTTGGATAGTAGGTAGCATGTTTATGGAAGTCCTACCTATGTAGGCTTAGGTTATGTAGAGAACCATGCTATGTTATATGCTCATGTTATGTTAAGAACCATGCTATGATATTGTGTATGTTCATGATATGAATGATGCCATGATAAGTATGTTAGGTTTATGTTCACGATAAGAATGATGCCATGATAGTTATGTTATGTTTATGTTCATGATAAGAACGATGTCATGATAAGTATGTTATGTTTATGTTATGATAAGAATGATGCATGCCATGTTTATGAAAGAAGATGCATACCATGTTAATGAATGAAGATAATGCTCATGCCTTCCAGGCATCATGATGCTATGCAATAAGTATGAACGATGAAAGGACAAGCATGTGTTAAGTCATGCTTTATGTAACATGGTTATGCTATGAATGTCTTATGGGTGATGAAACATGTAAAGTATTTTACTTTATGAATGGGCTTGTACCGGACCGAAGTATGGGTCCAAGGGATGGGCACCTTAAGAACGCCCCGGTTCTGGACTACCGACTATGCTGTCCACGGTTCTGGCACTACCGGAGCTGTGCAATAGGGATGGGCTCCTTAAGAACGCCTCGGTTCGGGGACTACCGACTATGCTGTCCTTACCATAGTAGGTCGGGGCTCGCTACCTCGGACTTGCTAGGGATGCGCGCTATGATGTATGTATGTGGTACAAGCCGGGGACCCCAATGATATGATGATTATGTTTAAACATTTAAAAGTATGTTTTAAAAGTTAAGCATCCTTATGTATATGCATTCCACTCATGCATTCATTCATGTTATGCATTATGCTATGCTGATAAGATTTTTATGCTTACGTTTCATGTTAAGAAATATGCATGAGAGTAAATGATCTATGTCATGATTATGTTAAGAGGATGCTCATATGCTATGATAGGAAGTATGCCTATGTATTATGCCATGCTAGGAATGTTTATTATGTTATGTTTATACCATGTATTATGCCATGTTAGGAATGTTTATTATGCTATGTTTATACCATGTATTATGCCATGCTTAGAATGTTTACTATGTTTACGTTTATGCCATGTCTCATGCCATGATAGGAATGTTCACTTATGTTTATGATCATGCCATGTCAAGTATATGATAAGTGATTCAAGTTGTTATGTTCTAAGTAGAGCACCAAGTATGTTAATGTTTCATGTGCTCATTACGAGATGATGAACGATTTTTGTGAGTAGGAAAGAGTCTTACTAAGCCTGTGTGCTTATAGTCTTATTTCCTTATACAACAGGTCATTCACGGGGACAATGAGGAAGCAGCAGGAGGCAAGAAATCATGTGTGTGGTAGTGACTTGGCCCAGGAAATCATATGTTTATCAGTTATGCTAGAACTTTACTTTGGTCACTTATAAGCTTGAATGCTTGAATAATGACTTATGGAACTCTATGATGTGATGTTAAGTATGACATGATATGATGTTTAAGTAAGAAGTCAATATGCCGAGTTTCCATGTCATTATGTTAAGAATGGTAGTAGGGCATGTACGAGTAATGTTAAAGTTATTCCGCTGCCTTATGATGTCTACATGCCCTAAGTATGTTAACGTAACGCCGCTTATGGAAAAAAAAAGCGGGCGTTACACCCTACCGCTTGGTCTATGGTAAAGCTTGTCATCTTCCCGTGGAAATAGAGCACAAAGCATATTGGGCGGTGAAGGCTTGTAATTTCGATGCTACCAAGGCGGGAGAAGAAAGAAAATTGCAACTTCAAGAGCTTGAAGAAATTCGGCTAGAAGCATTCGAAAATTCAAGGATCTACAAGGAGAAGACCAATCATTTCCATGACAAGCACATCTTGAAAAAGACTTCCAAATTGGTGACAAGGTCTTATTGTATAAATCAAGGCTCAAATTGATAAGAGGTAAGTTAAAGTCAAGGTGGGAAGGTCCATTTATTGTAACTAACATTTTTCCCTATGGAGTTGTTGAAATTAGGGAGGAAGCTAATGGATTTGTGTGGAAGTCAATGGCCACCGGCTCAAAATGTATTTTGAAGAATTGAAGGAGCTAGAGGTGGATGGTTTGTACATCAAAGACGCTATCTACCCAACTTAAGGGGAGTTTACTTTTCCTACACCTACATTTCATTGTATATATCACTTTCATGCTTCTAGGAGTAAATTTTTCTCTTTTTGAAGCGAGTAGTTGATAATAAATTCTTAGGCAAAATAAAATGAATAAATAGACATTGTAAATACCATGTTATCTCTTTTAGCACTTTTGTTCTTAACGAATAGGAATAAATGTATCCCTATAGGTTGTCTTCATGTCATTTTAGAATCTCTTGAAAATAAATTAAATTTGGTTGTTAAAACTTAAGGTTTGAGCTAATGGATGAAATCTTGGATGATTGAGTACTACATGGCTTTAGATTCTTAATTGGTGACTTGAGATGAATTATTTGTGCCTAGTGAGAATTAGCCTTATTTTTGTGATACACATGTGTAATTGTACTCTAGAACTTGCTTAGGTTCTTTCAAAACCATACTTCAATGATTGGATCACATCTATAGAGGCTAATCAATTCGTTTCTCTTTTCCATATCATTTTTAACAATAATCATACTTGATACATAATCTTTTCTATTCTACTTTCTATACTTCCTACTCTTAACCATACTTTTCTATGGACTTGTTTGTTTGAGATGTTTCTTGATGTTACTTTGCTCGAGACGGACAAAAGATCAAGTGTGGGGGAGATGGCTAGTGTTTTGTAAATATTTGGTATCAAAGAGGCATTTCATGTCAAGAAAAAAAAAATCTTTGCGGTTGAAGCCAAAAGGTGCCAAGTTGAGTGAGTTTGGTGTCAAAAATGAGCAAGAAGAAGTAGTGAAGGAGGAAAACAATTGAAGCAGTTAGATTCTTTATTATAATTTGACGATCCAAGAAATTCTGGCCAAGTTGAATTTGGTTGAAGAAGATACAAAGCTATGCCAAAGTCCAAGTGGCACGCAATAGCAAAATTCAGTGCAAAAGGAAGGAATTTTTTTTTCCTGGTAGCATGTTTTGGTCAGTTTGTTTCGGACTGCAGCTGTTATTTGCTATAGAAATCGGGAACATCATGCTAAAGGCTGAACTACAGCTGGACAGATATGAAACTAAAGCAAAAATTCTGTGCCAAGGTGGAAAGGAAGAGGTCAAGTAGAGTATCAAGAAATGGAAGTCTAAGAAGAGCATACTAATTCAGTAGCACCAGATTGCAAGGGATATCTCCTGCAACTTATCGAATGTGAGGAAGAGAAGGAAAACAAAAGAGAAGGAAGCTGCAAAAATTCAGCTATGAAAAAAAAGAAGAAGAAGAAACTGAATAAAAACAGTGAGGAAGCAAAGTTATCAAGCCATTGAGTGGAATAGTGTGTTTCGATATCTGAATAATCTGGAAACCTTGGAAGTGTGAAGCTGCAAGTGAAACAATTGAAAGCTGTTGTTGAATCTATATCAAAAGAAAAAAAACATAACAGTTGGAATGATAGTAAGGCAGTTTTGTACCAACTTCAAACTAAATTCAGGCTTCCTAAATCAGCAATGCCTTGCTGGTTTTCAACAGAACTAGCAGAATGGTTTTTAACTGAATTCAACCTCTTGGGGAGCAGATTTCAAGTGAAGGCGATTGGATGAAATCAGAACAGAAAGGAAAGGAAAAAAAATGCAGTGCAGTGGCTGAAATTAAACTTGCTGATCAGAATTTTTGAGTGGAACACTTTAAGTGCTTAACTACTCCTAGATGCTAACTGATGTTAAGCAATCAGAGAATTGTAAGGATGAAGAAATTAGTGATTCTTGATTCTGAATTAGTGCCGTGGAGCTAGAATCTAAAACAGAAAAAAAAGTGATAGAAGTGTACCAACTTGGAAGGATATGTATCAAGAGTGAGTTGCAAGAGTTGATTAGTGAAAGACACATGTGGAGCATCTAATTCCCTAATTGTTGTTTGATGTCTCAAGTTCTCTAATACAAAATTTGATCCGAATGTGCTCCATTAGAAGATTTGAGGGCAGAGAAAAAAAAGAAGAAAACAGATTTGGTCAAAAACTGTGAAGCAGTTTTCCTCCATTTGAGGTATCTAGTTCATAACATAAAAAAAAAGTTTGGAAGCCGAATTGCAAGAAAAGATTGAACACAAAGAAGAGCATAAATAGAGAATGAGCTACAAAACACAAACAAAGAAATTCAGCAGATGAAAAAAAAAGAAAAAAAACAAGAGAAGAAGGAAACAAGGTTGGCACACAATTGGAGTTTCGGCACCCTGAATTCAGGGGAGTTTTTCTCATCCGAATTACAGCCTTGCCCCACTATCTTTCTAACTTTACTAGAGAGAATGAAAGAAGTAAAAAAAAAAGTAAGGGAAAAGAGAAGGAAGCAAGTGGCACGCAAAGGAAAAATTGGCACATTGAGACCAATAAAGTGTTCTTCATCCAAATCAAGGGCAATGCTAAATTTTTACTCCACCACACTTTTGACTTCACTAGAGGACTGTAAAGAGAAGCAAAGTGCATTAGAAATATCCTTGAGCAACCAAGTCTCCCACTTCATCAATTTTTCTATTTTCTTGACTTTCACTTCATTCTTACAATTTTATATGTCTTTCACTTGTTTTTGTAGATGTGGATCCTAATCATGAATAATGATAGAGAGTAGATAACAAGCAAGCCTATGGAAGTGCAAAACGCATGTGTGTTTGAGTGAGCTCCACTTTTATCATGAACTTAGAACTCAAAAAGAGATCCACCGACATTTTCCTTGAAAGGCTTAGTGAGTTAAATTCATCTCAATGAATCATGAAGGATGAAAATGCTAAGTTGTTGATTTAAGGGCGAGATACTAATCCATAGAGCTTAGATTTTTAAGAATTGACAACCTTAGGTAATTTCTTTTCACTTGCTTCTAATTATGCTTGGAAAGAGTCTAAGGGATACATACTTAGTAGTTTTCGCGAGACGCTCAAGTTTAAGTGTGGGGGAGTTGATAAGTACTATTTTGTTGACTATTTCAGACTCTAAAATTCATGATTAACCCCTATTTTACATGCTTAACCTTGAATTTACCCTCGGTTCTATAGATTAGTTTTATTTTGGGCTTTATTACAAATCTTAATACATTTAATGATTTTGGAACTTAATTGTGAATCTATGTTTGTAGGCTTTGAAAGGCTCATGGACCGAGGTCAAGATTGGTCAGAATCAGGCTCAGATCAAGGCGATCAAGCTCTGGAGAACTGTGGGCCGTCCATTCATAAGATAAGCAGATCTGGAACATCCAGGGCAAATCAGATGGATCCCAGCTGAGGAAAGGTAGATCTGACCTTCATAATGAGATCTGGAAGTTTAGGTGTAAATCGGAGAAAATCCAGCCGTTGGCTCAAGCCAAGAGGATCTAGATTGTCTATTCAAAGATCAGGCTGATCTGGACCATCCGCCACTGATCTGGTGAATCTGAGCTGGGGTTAAGGTTAATCAAGCACTTGGATCAAGATCTGAAGGTTTCATCCAAATCAGAGATCATTCAGCCGTTGGATCAAGATCAGAGGGATCTAGACCGTCCATTCAAAGATCAGGTTAATCTGAGTCATCCGTTACAAATCTGGAAGATCCGAGCTACTGGGAGGCAGATCCTGACACTTGATCAACATCATCAAATTTTGGTTCAGATTGGATGAGATCCAACCGTTGGATGGAGATAAGGAAATCTGGACCGTCCATTGCTAAGTATTTAAACAAATTTCTCCACAGGGCAGCTTTGTCGTGTCTTCTTTGTCTTTGATTGTTTTCGTGTTCTTCTTCATGTTTTCTTCTTTTAAGGGCGTGACCACTCGATTTCTTCATTGGATCATGTTCTAGATCATCGGAATGACGTCTCCGTGAAGTTTCCAGCTCCAATTTGCCCAGGAAACAGAGCTGAGTGAGGTTTCGTCAGCTCTGCCATTTGCTTCCTTCAATCTCAGTTGTGCACCACTTTCTTCCATCTGAGCTATCTGGAGGGGTTCCCTAGAGTGCTCGGATCATTCCCAAGCCATCAGCGCAATCGGACACAGCTTGATTGAGGAGATCGAATGGGTTTTCAGATTTGAGCAGAGGTTGAGTTGGATTGATTCGCAGAGACAGATTTTCAGCGATTTGTGGAGCTTACGGGTTCAAGGCTCACTCTTGTGTGACGGCAAGAAGAATTTGAGCTAAGGAAGGGATCGAGGCTTAGTTTACTTAGTGAATTTTCAATTTATTAGCTGTAATTTGGAAGTCTGCAATTCAGTTTCAGTTTCTGATTTTTGTTTCAGTAAACTTAGTTTGTCTGAATTGTTTCTGCCTTAATTAGGGTTCAATTTTGCAAGTTAAGTAGTTAGGGAGCTTGTTTAGTGAACTATTATTCTCAAATTCAGTTTAGTTTATGATCCAATGTTTGCGTGCCAGATTTGTTGCTGCGTATCAGTCTTCGAGTACTTGAGTTTTATATCAGTTAGTCTAGTTTATTTCTGAATCATTTCTGAATACTAGTTTGGTACATAAGATCTCAATTGTTTTGTTTGATTTTGCAATCAATTCGTAGCTGCATTTCTTCCTTCAAGTTTCTGCAACGTTCCTGAATTATAGTATCCTTTATTCCTGTTCTGAATTGTAGTATCCTTTCTGCATTTAGTATCAGATTTCGGCAATCAATTTTTCTATTATGCATATCATGTTCATTTCATTTCTACAAGTTTGTGTCAAGTGAAAACTTATTTATGATTAGTGGTTAGCTTGTTTGGCACTTGGTTGTTTTGAGTTTCACTTTAGATGAAGTTAAACACACTTGTCAGTTTGTATTGTGCTCGGAATCAATTTGTGTTACATCTCATTTGTTTCTGAATTCCCATCTTTATTTTTGCATTTCAGATTGAGTTTCTGCACTTTGAATCAAGTGAGGTTACGGTACTGCCTTTGTATCAATTTGTCTATAGATTGTTTAGCATTTGGTTGTTTTGAATTGCAATCCCTGAAGCAAAACTCTGCATTAGTGTCAATCAGCATTAGGATCGATTTGATATCACCTTTGATTTCCTGAATTTTGCAAAGTTGCATTAGTTGATTTAATTGCCCATTGGTTGAGTTATTAACTGCCATCACTGTGTCTAGTTCATTAGTTTAGTTTCCTTTATTTTCATTGTGATTTCATTTCCAATTGAAACCAACCCAATTCTTACTTGAAACCCAAAAATAATCAACGATACATAAACTCGAGCTCGAATCAAACAACCTTAACTAGCCCAAGGAAAAATACGATTTGTGGCTCTTTTACTACGTTTTCATTTTTGCTAGCAAAAAGGGTTTCCAGCTTTACACATATCTAAATTTTGAGACCCACATTCGTGACACCTATAGTTCGGGTCCATCAGCGCTCCGCTCCGACAAGCTCCAGTGCTCAAGATTCAAGCGCCAACGACGACCCGCGGCTACGCCACTCCGATCTTCCGGTCGTCGGTATAATTTACTTTAATTGCTGTAATCTTTTTATTCTATATTCGAACTTCTACTTGTAATTATTTGAAAAAATATAGAATTGCCCGTCGTAAACGGTCAAGGACTGTGGGCCTTGGAGTAGGAGATGACCGCGACTCCGAACCATGTAAAAACAAACAGCGTTGGTTTTTCTTTTCCGCTGTGCAATTACTCTTACGATTTCCAATGAATTTTGTCGAACGATATTCACCCCCCTCTATCGTTTCAATCCGATCCCACAAGTGGTATTAGAGCGGGTGACTCAAACTTGGTGCATCCACCAGTTGAGAATTTTTTCGGATTTTTGAATTTTAATATTTTTTTCCGCTCGTATTTTTCTCATTAATCGAGGTTGGTGTTCCTACGGCAGATGTACCTTTGTGTAGCTCAATCAACTTATTTTTCTCATTAATCGATATTGAAAATGTCACCGGATAAATCTAACGTGTAGATACCATTGCACAAAGTTCCGGTCCCAAAAAGAACACCATTTAAAGTTATGTAACAACAATTGTTACTAAAAGTTAAATGATAACCCTTTTCATTCAAGTATGAAATAGATACAATGTTCTTTATTAACGAAGGAACAAAATAACAATTATCCAATTCTAAGACACGTCCAGCAGGGAGCTTTAGCAAATATGTTCCGATGGCAACAGCAACAATCTTTGCTCCATTTCCAACTCGTAAATTCGCTTCTCCCTTAACGAGTCTTCTTCTATTCCTTAGCCCCTGTATGTCATTACATATATGTGAGCTACACCCAGTATCAAGTACCCAAGCGGTTGAGGAAATAGAGTGACATTCAATAACGAAGATACCTGAAGAGGATGGGGCATTGGATGCCTTCTTCTTCAAGGACTCAAGATAAACCTTGCAGTTTCTTCGCCAGTGACCCTCCTTGCCACAGTAATGGCAAGTGCCTTTTGGTGTCTTTTCAGTCTTTTTGACCTTTTTCTTCTTTCCTTTATTCTGTTCTTTGACCTTCCTCTTAGAACCTTTCTTCGAAGAACCAACTAACAGTACCGTCTTCTGATCCTGCTTCACAGAAGGCTCTATAGTCTTCAGCAGGTTGAGCAACTCAGGAATGGTAGTCTCCAGCTTGTTCATCCGATAGTTCATCACAAATTGTGAATAACTTTTGGGCAAACAATGCAGAATTAAGTCAATACTTAATTCATGATCCATTGTAAAATCGAGTGTGCCCAGTCGCTCAATGTACCCCAACATCTTCAACACAAACTGTGAGACAGAAGTGCCTTCCTGCATTTTAGAGGTGAAGAGGAGTCTGGAGACCTCGAACCTTTCGGATCTCGCCAGCTCGTCAAATAACTCATAAAGATGGAAGATGATGGTATAAGCATCCATATGCTCATGCTGCTTTTGCAGCTCAGGTACCATAACGGCTAGCATGATGCAACTCGCAAGTTCAGAATCGGTCACATGTTTCTGATAGGCCACTAACTGGTCTGGAGTTGCATTTTCTGGAGGACGGTTGGGAAGTTGATCTTCAAGGACATAAACAAGCTTCTCTGCCTTGAGGACTATCCTCAGGTTTCGAAGCCAGTCCATGAAGTTTGGCCCAGTCAGTTTATTGGTGTCCAAAATGGAACGCAAATTCAGAGAAGACATGATCGAGTGATTATCCTAGAAATACAAATTGAGCTTATGTGAGAAGAATGATAAAGAATGCATCAACATACATTAATTAAATCTTATTTATTTTTCGAATTGAATAACCCTTTTTATCAATTCGGGAGATCGTAGGAACACCTCTAAATAGGTTGATATCCAACCATAGATAAGAACAACCATGGCTGTGGCCATCAAGTTATTCTTAGCTATGAAGGTAGGTAATTATACCGATTACATATCACATATATGTAACTATCACTTTATGCTATCAACTAATTGAATGTTTGCATAAATCATTGTGTTGTTAACTCATTAACAAGTATGCAACAATATAGATAGCACCCAACTGCACCTCTCTTTACATCGACCTTGGCTGTGGCACAACAAATCGATGCTCCAAGCTTAAGGCTGACCCATTAATCAAGAAATAGTTTTAATATGGTTGGAGTTCATTCAACCGTTTAGTCAGGCTTGGATGTGTCCAACAACCAAAACTAAGGATTGACCTCTGACTCCAACTATATTAATCATAAACTAATTCCATGGTTTGAACATGTTGAGGTTCAAGCCGGGCATGGATGTGTCCATCAACCCAAACGAGAAACAAAACTCCGGTTCTAACCATATTAATGGAAGGTGTTGGCCTTAATATTTTGTAAGGGGTTTTGGGTCTCATCCTTTCTTTTCTAAGCACATTCATGACATATAATTATGTCATGTACTAACGATTTCCTTAATAAAGTATGTATGTGACTTAATTTATCAAGTCTCATTAATTGAATTAGGAACCGGATTTCCTAATTCTAATTTCATACTTTATTCAAGGAATTGTTTTGGGAAACAATTTCGGAAATAGTATGTTTAAGACTTTGATTTCTCTAAATCAAATCTTATTAAATTAAGAGACAGATTCCCTTAATTCAACCACATATTATTTTCATGAAAATCTCATTTAAAAAAACTCTATAGGAAACCATTTTCCTAATTAATTTTGGAGACAACAATATGTAAGAGCATCACCTCTTAAATCAAATAAGGAAATTATCGTTTGAGAATCACCTCAAAATTTCCAAGATTTGATTACATATTTTATTTATGGATTTATTAATTTCAACAAATTATTTTCTTTGGGTGGCTCCCCGAGGCTCAGATACCCAAAAAAAAGGAATTTGTTGTAAATCTAATTTGGTCCGCTCCCCGAGGCGTAACCAAATTAAACATGACAATTTTATTCAAAATAGGAAATTAAATTACAACAACTAACTTTAAATTAGACGGCTCCCCGAGGCTCAATCCAAAATAAAGAATTTTGTTAATATTTTAAAACCAATTCGAATTTAATTGTCAATTAATAATCCATAAATTTGTCTAGACTTTCTTGAAAGAAAGTGCCCAAAATTGCGAGATTTCATAATAGGTTTTCAGAATAATTGTAAGTTTCTGGTACAAAGAAAACTTATATATTTCCAAAATTGAAAATTTTCCAAAATAGGAAATTTCCAAAATTGGAAAGGTTCCAAAAATGGGAAGTTTTCACAATTATCATAAAATATCAGAAACTAGGATATTTCAAAAGTTTGCGAAATTTCATGAGGATTTCCAAACTTTGAAATTCCTAAATCTAAAATTTATCATAATTGGAAAGTTTCCATAATTGGAAAATTTTCCAAAATTGAGATCATGACAAAGTTTTCCGCAAAACAATTATATGATTATGTCGAACACTAACCGGCTCTGATACCACTGTTGGGACCGGGTGCATGTTGACATGGATACGGGTTCGTAATTTTAAAATTTAATTACGTGCAGCGGAAGGTTTAGCATAAATAATTTCTCAAATTATTTTAACCACGTATCTAGCATGCAACCTTATGTTGTGGAGACATGATCATACATTTAAAATTTTGCAGAAAGTAAACTAATTTACTTAATACCTCGCGTAACTCGTAGAAAGGGACGAGATCCAACCGTAGCGTCCCTTGGAAGCTCCGCCTCTCTTCGCGTCCACGCCGAGTTTTCTTCGGGAAGACTTCGCAAAGCCACGAATTTCGTGCCGACAAGAACTACTAGATTCTCCAAAGGCACGACAAGAATACCAAGAGAGAGATGAAAAACTAACCACCAAACGAAAAACGGATCACGATTCCGGGAGGAGGGAAGGAGTCACGCCCGCTTCTTCTTCTTCTTCGGCTTCTTCTTGGTGGTGGAAGCTCACGGCAAATGGGGAGGGCTCTAGGGCCGGTGGCACTAGAAGAGGGAGAGGGAGAGAAGGAGAGGGAGAGAGGCTAGGCAAGAATCCTTGATCTCTTGGATTAATTTCCAAGCCTTGCCTTGGTACCTTTATATAGTAGCCTCTTAATCGCCAAGTCTCCTCTTAACGGAATAAATTTTTCATAAGAAATTTATCTTATAAATTTTCTATGAATTATTCCATTATGCCAAGTTTTTATGATAACTTAATTTATAATAAAAACAACCATGTCTCCCCTTTTATTATGGAAAGAAATTTCTTTATGTAAATTTCTTTATACAAATTTCTTTATACAAATTTCTTTATACAAATTTCTTTATCCATAATTTTATAAGACAAACCACGCGCGGTTTATTTTATAAATTTGAACCAAACAATTTGGTTCTTCCCTCTTATTGTGGACGGCCAAACAAAGAGGGTGGGGACCCTCTTTGGCCGGCCAAACCCAAGTCGCGATCTCACGAATTAAACTCATTTAATTCGTTCAATAAGTCTTCAAAAGACTTAGCCATTTTATGCTTCCGATGCGTCTCTGAAAAATTCAGATTCGACTTATCTCTCTTGATCGAAAAATCCAATTTTCAACTCGTTTTAAATCCCTCGGATTACTCGTAGTGCGTGTGACTAAATAGGCTTTCGATTTATGTTGGCCGTCTATAATTAACCAATTATAGAACGATCATGAGTGGCACCTAGTAGTACATCATGATCCCCAATTAATAGAAAGATCAACGGTTGACCTCAGAAATAATTCTGAAACCCTTCAGCAGCTCTAATGAATCGTGCCTCATTCCCTTCACCATCTTATACCCACTTGGTTCAGGACACGGTCTATGTGTGTCAGTCCCCACTAGGCTGACTACGTCACACCTAGCCCAAGTAATGTCTTTCTCGTCCAACGGATTCTAATTACTCTCATGTTTCTGAGAGATTCATACTCGGAACATGTGATGCTCTGGCCAGAGGCTTCGAGTAACAATCCGACGATAGGCCTTGGGTATACATCTCCTCGCAAGGAGTGGTGAATCCTTTGTAGGCTGTTCAAACATCTTCGGGCACTTCGGCTTATACCCAATCATCCTGGGTCCACACCTCCTTGGAGATGCTTGCTTAAGATGTCAAAGTATAAGTCTTCATGACCAAGATGACTTGAACACCGCAAGTCAAAGGAACATCGCACTTAAGCTGCAGTAAGAACTTCATTGACATATCTATATGTAGATTACCATATGAAGTTTTACAGCTAGTCACTCCAATGAACTAGTTCCCTTAACTAGCATTCATGTTTATCTCCGGACATCCCAATGTCACCAGCCAGTGAGAATCAGCTGATTAGAGAATAACCCATGCTAGTCTCCACAGAATTGATAGTGTCCGTATTTATCAATTCATCGACTAGGGACAATTTCAATACTTCACAATTGCACATGTAGAGATAATCACTAGTTGTGAATTCATCACAAATTCTCTCATGCTGTGAATTGTATTGCGGACATTCAGTAAATGAGTTTAAGATCTCAATCAAATACACGAACATGTATACTCAAATAGTGAATATTCATTTATTAAAGTAAATGATTACAATCATAAGGCGATTGTCTTAGGACACTTCTCTCATATTACTAACAAACTCCCACTTGGCCTAATGCCAATCGCTATGGTATCCAATACCACAGGCTCTAACATGACCCTCAAACTTACTTTGAGGCAAGGCCTTAGTTAAAGGATCCCCTAAATCCCTTTCAGTGGGAATTTTCTCAATTTGTATATCATTCCTACTTATAATTTCTCTGATCAGATGATAGCGGCGAAGCACGTGTTTGGATCGCTGATGAGACCTTGGTTCCTTTGCTTGTGCAATAGATCCCTTATTGTCGCAGTAAACCGTTATTGCTTCATTAATGGTTGGAACCACACCAAGTTCCGAGACAAACTTCTTGATCCAGACTGCTTCTTTTGCTGCTTCCGAAGCCTCAATGTATTCCTCTTCCGTGGTAGAATCCGCTACAGTGTCTTTCTTGGAACTCTTCCAACTTATTGCGCCTCCATTCAAAGTAAATACGTATCCAGACTGAGTTTTGGAGTCATCCTTATCTGTCTGGAAACTGGCATCTGTATACCCACGTATTACCATATCTCCTTCTCCATATATTAGGAACACATCCTTAGTTCTTCTTAAGTACTTAAGGATTGTCTTGACAGCCGCCCAATGATCCATTCCTGGATCAGACTGGTATCTGCTCGTGACGCTCAGAGCATATGATACATCGGGCCTAGTACATAACATAGCATACATGATAGATCCTATCGCGGATGCATAAGGAATCTTATTCATGCAAATCCTCTCGTCTTCTGTGCGCGGACACATAGACTTTGAAAGATTGATCCCATGCCTGATGGGAAGGTAACCTTTCTTGGATTCCGACATGCTAAGCCTTTTTAGCACTCGGTCTATATATGTATACTGCGAAAGACCAAGCAACCATTTTGATCTATCTCTATAGATTCTAATCCCAAGGATATAGGTTGCTTCTCCCAGGTCTTTCATGGAGAAAGTTTTGGACAACCAAATTTTAACCGACTGTAAGACTGATATATCGTTTCCTATAAGTAATATGTCATCGACATATAACACTAGGAATACGACTGCACTCCCACTAACCTTCTTGTACACACAAGGTTCGTCAGGATTTTGTGAGAAATCAAACTCTTTGATTGTCTCATCAAAACGGATGTTCCAGCTCCTGGATGCTTGCTTCAGTCCATATATGGATTGTCGAAGCTTGCATATTTTGGTTTTATCAACCGATGTGAAACCTTCAGGATGTATCATGTATACATCCTCAAGCAGGTTTCCATTAAGGAAAGCTGTTTTCACATCCATTTGCCATATCTCATAATCATAATGAGCTGCTATGGCCAGGAGTATCCGAATGGATTTAAGCATAGCTACTGGCGAATAGGTTTCGTCATAATCAATTCCTTGTTTCTGACGATATCCTTTTGCCGCTAATCTAGCCTTAAAGGTAACAACATTACCTTCCATGTCGGTTTTCTTCTTGAAAACCCACTTGCACCCTATGGGCTTAATCCCTTAAGGTGGGTTAACCAAGTCCCATACTTGATTTTCGTACATGGAATCCATTTCTGACTTCATGGCTTCAAGCCATTTGTCCCTTTTTGAACATTTCAGAACATCATCATAACTGATAGGTTCGTCGTTCGATTCACTTACGAGAAATCCGTATCTCTCTGGAATATTGCGTGTCCTATCAGATCTACGAAGAAGTGGTGTTGTTTTAGGTTCAACCGGTAGCTCATCATTATGAGTTATTGGTTGTGGGTCTAGACTAGGTGTCTCTGTAATGTCTATTAGAGTTTCTTGAACTTCTTCAAGTTCAATACTACTCCCACTGTTTTGTTGTAAAAGAAATTCTTTTTCCAGAAATACAGCATGCCTTGAAACAAACACCTTTTATTCCAAGGGATGATAGAATTGGTAACCCTTCGTTTCCTTAGGGTATCCAATAAATAGACATTTATCAGACTTAGCATCCAATTTGTCTGATACAGTCCACTTCACATAAGCAGGACAACCCCATATTTTAAGGTGAGTTAAGTGAGGTTTCTTACTATTCCACGTCTCATATGGAGTAGTAGAGACTACCTTGGTCGGGACTCTGTTTAGCAAGTAAACAGCTGTCTTAAGCGCATAGCCCCAAAAGGATTTTGGATGAGTTGCATGATTCATCATAGATCTAACCATGTCCATCAAGGTTCGATTACGCCTCTCAGATACACCATTATGCTGTGGCGTATACGGCGGAGTCCATTGAGACAATATCCCATTGTCCCTAAGATAATCTTGAAACTCTTGACTTAAGTATTCACCACCCCGATCGGATCGAAGTATCTTAATACTTTTGCCAAGCTGTTTCTCTACTTCATTTCTGAACTCTTTGAATTTCTCAAAAGCTTCAGATTTGTGTTTCATCAAGAACACATACCCGAATCGTGAGTGATCATCGATAAAGGTAATGAAGTAGCTATAGCCTCCTTGTGCAAGAGTTGACATTGGTCCACATACATCAGTATGTATTAGACCAAGCAATTCTCCCACTGGATTACCTTTTCTGGAAAAGGGTAATTTGGCCATCTTGCCTTTTAAGCATGATTCGCATGTATCAAATGAACCGGGTTCAAATGATTCCAGAATTCCACATCGGTGTAATTTGGTCATGCGTTTCTTACTTACATGGCCAGACGACAATGCCACGTAAAGGAGTCTATTGATTATCTATTCGAGCACGTTTGTTGCTAACTTCGATATTGAAAATGTCACCGGATAAATCTAACGTGTAGATACCATTGCACAATGTTCCGGTCTCATAAAGAACACCATTTAAAGTTATGTAACAACAATTGTTACTAAAAGTTAAATGATAACCCTTTTCATTCAAGCATGAAATAGATACAATGTTCTTTATTAACGAAGGAACAAAATAACAATTATCCAATTCTAAGACACGTCCAGCAGGGAGCTTTAGCAAATATGTTCCGATGGCAACAGCAGCAATCTTTGCTCCATTTCCAACTCGTAAATTCACTTCTCCCTTGACGAGTCTTCTTCTATTCCTTAGCCCCTGTATGTCATTACATATATGTGAGCTACACCCAGTATCAAGTACCCAGGCGGTTGAGGAAATAGAGTGATATTCAATAACGAAGATACCTGAAGAGGATGGGGCATCGGATGCCTTCTTATTCAAGGACTCAAGATAAACCTTGCAGTTTCTTCGCCAGTGACCCTCCTTGCCACAGTGATGACAAGTGCCTTTTGGTGTCTTTTCAGTCTTTTTGGCCTTTTTCTTCTTTCCTTTATTCTGTTCTTTGGCCTTCCTCTTAGAACCTTTCTTCGAGGAACCAACTAACAGTACCGTCTTCTGATCCTGCTTCACAGAAGGCTCTATAGTCTTCAGCAGGTTGAGCAACTCAGGAATGGTAGTCTCCAGCTTGTTCATCCGATAGTTCATCACAAATTGTGAATAACTTTTGGGCAAACAATGCAGAATTAAGTCAATACTTAATTCATGATCCATTGCAAAACCGAGTGTGCCCAGTCGCTCAATGTACCCCAACATCTTCAACACAAACTGTGAGAAAGAAGTGCCTTCCTGCATTTTAGAGGTGAAGAGGAGTCTGGAGACCTCGAACCTTTCGGATCTCGCCTGCTCGTCAAATAACTCATGAAGATGGAAGATGATGGTATAAGCATCCATATGCTCATGCTGCTTTTGCAGCTCAGGTACCATAGCGGCTAGCATGATGCAACTCGCAAGTTCAGAATCGGTCACATGTTTCTGATAGGCCACTAACTGGTCTGGAGTTGCATTTCTGGAGGACGGTTGGGAAGTTGATCTTCAAGGACATAAGCAAGCTTCTCTGCCTTGAGGACTATCCTCAGGTTTCGAAGCCAGTCCATGAAGTTTGGCCCAGTCAGTTTATTGGTGTCCAAAATGGAACGCAAATTCAGAGAAGACATGATCGAGTGATTATCCTAGAAATACAAATTGAGCTTATGTGAGAAGAATGATAAAGAATGCATCAACATACATTAATTAAATCCTATTTATTTTTCGAATTGAATAACCCTTTTTATCAATTCGGGAGATCGTAGGAACACCTCCAAATAGGTTGATATCCAACCATAGATAAGAACAACCATGGCTGTGGCCATCAAGTTATTCTTAGCTATGAAGGTAGGTAATTATACCGATTACATATCACATATATGTAACTATCACTTTATGCTATCAACTAATTGAATGTTTGCATAAATCATTGGGTTGTTAACTCATTAACAAGTATGCAACATTATACATAGCACCCAACTGCACCTCTCTTTACATCGACCTTGGCTGTGGCACAACAAATCGATGCTCCAAGCTTAAGGCTGACCCATTAATCAAGAAATAGTTTTAATATGGTTGGAGCTCATTCAACCGTTTAGTCAGGCTTGGATGTGTCCAACAACCAAAACTAAGGATTGACCTCTGACTCCAACTATATTAATCATAAACTAATTCCATGGTTTGAACATGTTGAGGTTCAAGCCGGGCATGGATGTGTCCATCAACCCAAACGAGAAACAAAACTCCGGTTCTAACCATATTAATGGAAGGTGTTGGCCTTAATATTTTGTAAGGGGTTTTGGGTCTCATCCTTTCTTTTCTAAGCACATTCATGACATATAATTATGTCATGTACTAACGATTTTCCTTAATAAAGTATGTATGTGACTTAATTTATCAAGTCTCATTAATTGAATTAGGAACCGGATTTCCTAATTCTAATTTCATACTTTATTCAAGGAATTGTTTTGGGAAACAATTTCCTAAATTGTCATAATCAATTTCGGAAATAATATGTTTAAGACTTTGATTTCTCTAAATCAAATCTTATTAAATTAAGAGACAGATTCCCTTAATTCAACCACATATTATTTTCATGAAAATCTATTTAAGAAAACTCTATAGGAAACCATTTTCCTAATTAATTTTGGAGACAACAATATGTAAGAGCATCACCTCTTAAATCAAATAAGGAAATTATCGTTTGAGAATCACCTCAAAATTTCCAAGATTTGATTACATATTTTATTTATGGATTTATTAATTTCAACAAATTATTTTCTTTGGGTGGCTCCCCGAGGCTCAGATACCCAAAAAAAGGAATTTGTTGTAAATCTAATTTGGTCCGCTCCCCGAGGCGTAACCAAATTAAACATGACAATTTTATTCAAAATAGGAAATTAAATTACAACAACTAACTTTAAATTGGACGGCTCCCCGAGGCTCAATCCAAAATAAAGAATTTTGTTAATAATTTAAAACCAATTCGAATTTAATTGTCAATTAATAATCCATAAATTTGTCTAGACTTTCTTGAAAGAAAGTGCCCAAAATTGCGAGATTTCATAATAGGTTTTGAGAATAATTGTAAGTTTCTGGTACAAAGAAAACTTACATATTTCCAAAATTGGAAAATTTCCAAAATAGAAATTTCCAAAATTGGAAAGTTTCCAAAAATGGGAAGTTTTCACAATTATCATAAAATTTCAGAAACTAGGATATTTCAAAAGTTTGCGAAATTTCATGAGGATTTCCAAACTTTAAAATTCCTAAATCTAAAATTTATCATAATTGGAAAGTTCCATAATTGAAAAATTTTCCAAAATTGAGATCATGACAAAGTTTTCCGCAAAACAATTATATGATTATGTCGAACACTAACCGGCTCTGATACCACTGTTGGGACCGGGTGCATGTTGACATGGATACGGGTTCGTAATTTTAAATTTAATTACGTGCAGCGGAAGGTTTAGCATAAATAATTTCTCAAATTATTTTAACCACGTATCTAGCATGCAACCTTATGTTGTGGAGACATGATCATACATTTAAAATTTTGCAGAAAGTAAACTAATTTACTTAATACCTCGCGTAACTCGTAGAAAGGGACGAGATCCAACCGTAGCGTCCCTTGGAAGCTCCGCCTCTATTCGCGTCCACGCCGAGTTTTCTTCGGGATGACTTCGCAAAGCCACGAGTTTCGTGCCGACAAGAACTACTAGATTCTCCAAAGGCACGACAAGAATACCAAGAGAGAGATGAAAACTAACCACCAAATGAAGAACGGAATCAAGATTCCGGGAGGAAGGAAGGAGTCGCGCCCGCTTCTTCTTCTTCTTCGGCTTCTTCTTGGTGGTGGAAGCTCACGGCAAAGGGGGAGGGCTCTAGGGCCGGCGGCACTAGAAGAGGGAGAGGGAGAGAGGCTAGGCAAGAATCCTTGATCTCTTGGATTAATTTCCAAGCCTTGCCTTGGTACCTTTATATAGTAGCCTCTTAATCGCCAAGTCTCCTCTTAACGGAATAAATTTTCATAAGAAATTTATCTTATAAATTTTTCTATGAATTATTCCGTTATGCCAAGTTTTTATTATAACTTAATTTATAATAAAAACAACCATGTCTCCCTTTTATTATGGAAAGAAATTCTTTATATAAATTTCTTATAGGAAATCAATCCAATGATTTATAAAAAAATAAACCAATAAATAATTCAAAAAAAATCTTATATAAATTTTTATATAAAATTTCTTTATCCATAATTTATAAAAAACCAGCCGTTTTTATAATTTGAACCAAACAATTTGGTTCTTCCCTCTTATTGTGCCGGCCAAACAAAGAGGGTGGGACCCTCTTTGGCCGGCCAACCAAGCCCGATCCACGAATTAAACTCATTTAATTCGTTCAATAAGTCTTCAAAAGACTTAGCCATTTTATGCTTCCGATGCGTCTCTGAAAATTCAGATTCGACTTATCTCTCTTGATCGGAAAAATCCAATTTTCAACTCGTTTTAAATCCCTCGGATTACTCGTAGTGCGTGTGACTAAATAGCTTTCGATTTATGTTGGCCGTCTATAATTAACCATTATAGAACGATCATGAGTGGCACCTAGTAGTACATCATGATCCCCAATTAATCGAAAGATCAACGGTTGACCTCAGAAATATTCTGAAACCCTTCAGCAGCTTAATGATGTGCCTCATTCCCTTCACCATCTTATACCCACTTGGTTCAGGACACGGTCTATGTGTGTCAGTCCCCACTAGGCTGACTACGTCACACCTACCCAAGTAATGTCTTTCTCGTCCAACGGATTCTAATTACTCTCATGTTTCTGAGAGATTCATACTCGGAACATGTGATGCTCTGCCAGAGGCTTCGAGTAACAATCCGACGATAGGCCTGGGTATACATCTCCTCGCAAGGAGTGGTGAATCCTTTGTAGGCTGTTCAAACATCTTCGGGCACTTCGGCTTATACCCAATCATCCTGGGTCCACACCTCCTTGGAGATGCTTGCTTAAGATGTCAAAGTATAAGTCTCATGACCAAGATGACTTGAACACCGCAAGTCAAAGGAACATCGCATTAAGCTGCAGTAAGAACTTCATTGACATATCTATATGTAGATTACCATATGAAGTTTACAGCTAGTCACTCCAATGAACTAGTTCCCTTAACTAGCATTCATGTTTATCTCCGGACATCCAATGTCACCAGCCAGTGAGAATCAGCTGATTAGAGAATAACCCATGCTAGTCTCCACAGAATTGATAGTGTCCGTATTTATCAATTCATCGACTAGGGAAATTTCAATACTTCACAATTGCACATGTAGAGATAATCACTAGTGTGAATTCATCACAAATTCTCTCATGCTGTGAATTGTATTGCGGACATTCAGTAAATGAGTTTAAGATCTCAATCAAATACACGAACATGTATACTCAAATAGTGAATATTCATTTATTAAAGTAAATGATTACAATCATAAGGCGATTGCCTTAGGACACTTCTCTCACATTACTAACACCCATTTCCACTCCGAAATCCCGAGTGGCTGCAGAACTCCTCCGGGTCGCTGGTGTTCTGCTTTTACTTGCTGGCAAGCAATGCAAGTACTAACATGCTGAGCCACATCCCTCTTCATACCGGACCACCAGAACTTCTCCTTCAGATCTTGATACATCTTGGTGGATCTGGATGCATCGAATAAGGGGTTCCGTGAACTTCCGCCAGTATTTTCCTTCGAAGCTCCGGATCATTAGGAATACATAGACGATCCCTAAGGTATAGTACCCCCCCTTTGGCGATATGAAAACCATCGCCCTTTCCTTCTAGGATCTCCTATTTTATTTTCTGAAGACTCAGATCACTATTTTGTTTTTCCAATATGTCCTCAAATAGCGTGGGTGATATTGTCATGGTGGAAAGTCGTCCGGAGATGACCTCGACCCCAAAATTCATAATTTCTCTTTCGAGTGGTCGGGGTAATTTAGATATGGACATCAAGGTGGCACTTGACTTCCGACTGAGTGCATCGGCCACTTTATTTGCCTTCCCTAGATGGTAGAAGATCTTGCAGTCATAGTCCTTCACCAACTCAAGCCATCGGCGTTGCCTCATATTCAGGTCTTTCTGAGTGAAGAAATATCGCAGACTCTGGTGGTCTGTATAAATTCGACACTGCGCTCGGTACAGATAATGCCTCCATATCTTAAGAGCGAAGACCACCGTGGCCAGTTCCAGATCATGAGTGGGGTAATTCTGTTCATATTCCTTGAGTTGTCTAGAGGCGTAGGCAATAACCTTTCCATTCTGCATAAGTACAGCTCCAAGTCCTAGTTTGGAGGCATCGCTATACATGTCGAAGCTCTGATTACATTCTGGAAGGGTAAGGATTGGAGCACTTGTAAGTCTCCTTTTTAGTTCCAAGAAACTCCTTTCATAGTTTTCCATCCATTCATACTTCTTATCCTTCCTGGTGAGAGCCGTTAAAGGGGCTGCAATCCCCGAGAAATCCTCCACAAATTTTCTATAATAGCCTGCCAGCCCAAGAAAACTTCTGATTTCGCTGGCGTTCTTCGGCCGGCTCCAGTTATTCACAGCTTCAATCTTTATTGGATCTACCATAACCCCGTCTTTGGAAATAATATGGCCCAAAAATCCCACTTGGTCGAGCCAGAACTCACATTTGGAAAATTTTGCGTACAGTTGCTTTTCCCGAAGAATCTCTAATACTATCTTCAGGTGCTCAGCGTGCTCTTCTTGGGTCCTCGAATAAATAAGAATATCGTCGATGAAGATGATCACAAATTTGTCAAGGAGCGACGAGAATACCCGATTCATAAGGTCCATAAACATAGCAGGAGCATTCGTCACGCCGAAAGGCATAACAACAAACTCAAAGTGCCCGTACCTTGTTCGGAAAGCCGTCTTTAGAATATCCTCCTGTTTTACTCTAACTTGATGATAACCAGACCTCAAATCAATTTTTCAGAAAACAGTGGCTCCCTTTAATTGGTCAAACAGGTCATCTATCCTCGGAAGGGGATACCTATTCTTGATCATTACGTTGTTCAGCGCTCGATAATCTATGCACATTCGCATAGATCCGTCTTTCTTCTTCACAAACAGTACCGGAGCTCCCCACGGGGAACGACTAGGGTGAATAAATCCCTTATCCAGCAACTCCTGTAGCTGTTCCTGAAGCTCCTTTAATTCAACCGGCGCCATACGATAAGGTGCCTTGGAGATCGGGTTAGTACCAGGAACCAATTCGATCTCAAATTCCACTTCTCTATCAGGAGCTAATCCTGGTAATTCATCTGGGAAAACCTCTGGGTAATCGCATACCACCCGGACATCTTCCAGCTTCCGGTTCTTCACTTGACTGGCATCAACCACATATCCTAGAAATCCAGTACATCCTTTGTCTAACATCTTCTGAGCTTGGATAGTTGACAAATATTTCCCGGTTCTTTTCCTTGGCTCTCCGATGAATTCGAACATAGAACTTGCCTCAGGTCGAAAGACCACCTTTCACTTACGGCACTCAATAGAAGCACCGTATTTACCCAGGAAATCCATTCCCATTATAACATCATAATCTTGCATGTCGAGTACTATCAGATCGCAGTAAAGTTCCCTTTCTGCAATTCCGATCGGCATCGCACGCAGCACATGAGTGGATGTCATTATTTCTCCCGAAGGTAGGGTCGTTAAGAACCTGCAGTCTAACACTTGCGGAAGCCTATCTATCTTCTTGGTATATGGCACAGAAATGAACGAGTGCGTTACCCCAGTATCAAATAATGTAGTAGCATACTGACTGAAAATAAGTATTTGACCTGTGACAACCGTAGAAGCTTCCGTAGCGTCCTCCTTGGTAACCAAGAAAACCCTAGCATTCATCATAGTCGGTTGAGCCTCCAGCATCGGGGTACCTTCCAGCTCAGCTTGCATATAGTATAGTTTTGCTGGGGCACCTTGGTACGAGACGAGTTGTTGGGGAGGGCCTTGGTTCTTGGTAGGACAGTAAGCCGCCATATGCCCTTCCACTCCACAAGTGAAACACTGATTCGTACCTCTTCGGCATTCTCCGGGGTGCCTTTTTCCGCATGTCACGCACAGGATAGGCTTGGCCTGTTTATTTGTAGGCCCCCTTGGGGGTTGTTCCATGGCTTTCGTTTACCACTCTAGTCTCCCTTCCAGTTGGTATTGGCACCCTGGGGTTTTTGCCCTCTTTCATTTAGCGCCTTCCTTTGTTGGTTGATATTGTTTAGATAGTGCTCAGTGAGTAGGGCGCTACTAAACAGCTCCTCGGCAGTCTGCGGTCGATTAACTCCGCCAGCCACGTTCAGAGCTATTTCGGGCCGCAACATTTTCAACATAAGTCAGACCCTTTCTTTCTCGGTGCGGACCAGCTTGGGGCATAGGCGAGCTAGTCGATTGAACTTCTTCACGGCTTCATTGACCGAGAGGTCCCCCTGTCGATATTCCGTGAACTCGTCGTAATGTTTGTTGGTGACACGCATGTTGAAGAATTCCTCAAAGAACTCCGACTCGAAGTCCGACCACGTCATCTGGTTCACCTGTCTTTTGGCCTTGACCCTCTCCCACCACATTCTGGCATCTCCAGAAAGACAGAATGACGCACACTTGATCTTCTCATGCTCCGGCCACTCTAGCAGCTCCATTGTACTTTCCACTGTCTTAAACCACGCTTGGGCATCCCACGGTTCGCCAACACCCGAGAAATTTTCCGGTTTCAACCTCAACCACTGGATCAAATAAGCCTCTTGACGTGCTGCAGTGGTCGGGCCTGTCGGAGGGTTTTGCGTGACTGTGGGTGCGACGGGTATAGCAGTCTGGTTCACTGGTGGAGTAGTGGAATTTTCTTGCTGGTTCATCAATGTGTTAATGGTTTGTTGCTGCTCCGTGAATTAACGCTGGAGCTGGGTTACTAATTGCACCAGGTCAGGCGATGGAGTTGCCTCGTTAAGTCGGTTACTCTGTCTTCTAGCCATGTTTTTCTTCACCAAAGACAAGTATGGCCAATATCATTTTTTTTCCTACCCCTATATTATTTTAAATATTTGATTCATAAAAGAAGATAAAATATCGTTTATAGTTACATATCCTAAAGTACTTTTCATCATTAACATCGTTCATACTTGCATATCCTAAAACTATAAAACATCCTAAAAGTGCTTACTACTATAAGATAAGTAAAGAGGTACTTACTTATAAGCTGCAGGAAGAGGGCTTGATGTGTGTGTAGTGAGATAGCGTAATGCTGCCGTGATTATACGTAACGCCCGCTTTTTTTTTCTTCCATAAAACGGCGTTACGTTAACATACGTAGGGCAGGTGAACATCATAATGCAGCGGAATAACTTTAACTTACACATACATGTACCTACTACATTTCCTAACATAAGTGACATGGGATGGCTTTAGCTTCATATTACATCATACATTCATACTTAATCATCATGTCATGAAGTCACATAAGCATCATTCAAGGCACATAAGTGCAAGCCGTAAAGTTCTAGCATAAGACATTGTAAAATATCTTTTTCTTGGCCATCACTACCACACACATGCATTCTTGTCCCTCCTGCTGCTTCCCTATTGTCCCCTTCTGATCTGCGGTATAAGGAAATAAGACTATAAGCACAAGGCATAGTAAGACTCTTTCCTACTCACTAAAACCATTCGTCACTTAATCATGAAGCACATAAAACATTAACATAACTTGGTGCTTAGCATAGAACATAAGTATCTAAGAATAACCATCCTTAGCATGACCTATGTCGTCATACATATAAACATGGAACATAAGACTTCACTTAACATGGCATGAACTGCATAAACATCAATACAACAATTCTTAACATAGGCATGATATCATGCATAAACACATAAGTAATATTACTTAACATGGCATGATACATGGCATAAACATAAACATAAAAACTTATTACATGGCATAATACATGGCATAAAGAAAAAATAAACATTCTAACATACGCATGATATCATGGCATAAACGATAAACATAATAATATCTTAACACGCATGATACATGGATAAACTAAACATAATAAACTATACTTAGCATGACATGATACATGGCATAAACGATAAACATAAGATAACTTAACATGATGATACATGCATAACATGCATAAACTTAAGGCATGATAATCATCTAACAAATACTAACATCATATTTACATGCATTGGGCATCTTCTTAACATAACCATAACATAAACTTTACTATCATGCATATTTCTTACATGAAAACATAAGCATAAACATTATATCATGGCATAATGCAACATGAATGAATGCATGAGGCAATGCATATACATAAGGATGCTTAACTTTTAAAATCATACTTTTAAATACTTAAACATAATCATAACATCATTGGGGTCCCCGGCTTGTACCACATACATACATCATTGCGCGCATCCCTAAGTAAATACGAGGTAGCTAGCCCGACCTACTAGGGTAAGGACAGCATAGTCGTAGTCCCCAGAACCGGGCGTTCTTAAGGTGCCCATCCCTGTTGCACAGCTTCGGTAGTGCCAGAACCGTGGACAGCATAGTCGGTAGTCCAGAACCGGGGCGTTCTTAAGGTGCCCATCCCTTGGACCCATACTTCGGTCCGGTACAAGCCCATTCATAAAGTAAAATACTTTACATGCTTCATCATTCATAAGACATTTGGCATATACATCATAATTACATAGCTGCTATAAAACATGGTCTCATTGTCATCTTATGCATAGCAATGATGCCTGAGGCATGCATTTCTTCATTCGATAAAACATGGCATGAACACCCGCCCGTTACCGCCATTTACCCATTACCGTCTAGCCTTACCGTCGACCATCGAGTCGTATTCATAAAACATGGCATGCATCTTTTTCATAAAACTTGGCATGCATTCATTATATAACATGATAAAAACATCATTCTTATTCTAGAACATGACTTACATACTCACCTGTGCTTGCATGATCATGGATAAGAGCATGATTATTTCGATGATGTTGATAGACAATTACCAATCCATGAGCTCATGATTGATATAGGACATGCATTTCATACATAGCATGGTATCTATCACAAGCATGCATAAGTAGGACTTCCATAAACATGCTACCTACATCCAAGTGCATGGCATAGAACATCAAGACATTCAGAATAAACCCTATTCAGCATGGCATCTAATCATAAACATACTAAACATGAAACATGGTACTTAAGGTTAGGGTTATCAGGTAACTATAATTTCTACCACATGCTTGAACCTTTATACTATACTTCATAACAAACCATAAACCATCATTCTTCAAACCCTAACTCCTCCCAAACCCTGTTTACCTTGCTTGGCCGAAACCTATAAGGAGAGTTCCATCATTCAATACATGTAAGATAGCATAAGGAAAAGAACAAACCATACATTACATCTATAGAGACCATAGGGAAGCCATTAGGCTCATGATTAGGGTTTAACCCTAACTTTAGCCCTCTTTTTAGGTGTGGCCGAAACATGCTAAAGGCCATGGGTGCATGGAAAAATTCCATAAAATTCCCCAATTCAATCATTAACATCTCACCATACCATACCATAGGAGTCATTTCGGAACCCTACTTGGAAGCAAACCTTAACCCTTGCCCTAGAATCCTTCTTGGCCGAAACCCTTAGGGTCACAAGACCTTGTGAAAATTCACATAAATCCCTTCAACCTCCCCTTGTATCATAAGGGTACACAGATACATATGTGAAGAGTTAAATCCAACCCTAGCCATGGAAATCCTTATGATGGTCCCAAACCCTAAAGGGTCTTAGGGTACTTCCAAAAATTCTCCAAAAATTATTATTTATTCTCTAAACATCATGAGAACACATTAGAAAGCATGATTAAGATTTTTAACATCATCATAGGACCCAAAACTATGGTGGCCGAAAGTGCATAGGGGTCCAAATACATGGTTTTTCAACATCAAACACCAAAACCAAACTTTATATTATGCTAAAATCAAGGAGGAACTATTATACCACAGGTGAGGGAGTCTTACTTTGGTTGATCTTGATTATAGACCTTAGATTTGGAGAAGGATGGAAATCTTGTTGCCTCTTGACCACCCCTAGCCTTTGTACCCTTGTAGAAAGCCTTGGATCTTGGAGATGGAGCCTTAGGTGAACCTTTTCCAAGGGAGATCCCCTCTTGGGAAGTTTCGGCTAGGAATGAGGAAGGGGGAGAAGAGGAGGGCTTGGTGGATGAAAAGAAGAGAAGTAACTCCCAAGTATTGAGTTATCTCCCATTTATGCTCAATGAAGAGAGCAAATGAAGAGACTGTTGGGACCGGGTGCATGTTGACATGGATACGGGTTCGTAATTTTAAAATTTAATTACGTGCAGCGGAAGGTTTAGCATAAATAATTTCTCAAATTATTTTAACCACGTATCTAGCATGCAACCTTATGTTGTGGAGACATGATCATACATTTAAAATTTTGCAGAAAGTAAACTAATTTACTTAATACCTCGCGTAACTCGTAGAAAGGGACGAGATCCAACCGTAGCGTCCCTTGGAAGCTCCGCCTCTATTCGCGTCCACGCCGAGTTTTCTTCGGGATGACTTCGCAAAGCCACGAGTTTCGTGCCGACAAGAACTACTAGATTCTCCAAAGGCACGACAAGAATACCAAGAGAGAGATGAAAACTAACCACCAAACGAAGAACGGAATCAAGATTCCGGGAGGAAGGAAGGAGTCGCGCCCGCTTCTTCTTCTTCGCTTCTTCTTGGTGGTGGAAGCTCACGGCAAAGGGAGGGCGGCTCTAGGGCCGGCGGAGAGAGAGGAGAGGAGAGAGAGAGAGGGAGAGAGGAGGCAAGAATCCTTGATCTCTTGGATTAATTTCCAAGCCTTGCCTTGGTACCTTTATATAGTAGCCTCTTAATCGCCAAGTCTCCTCTTAACGGAATAAATTTTTCATAAGAAATTTATCTTATAAATTTTTCTATGAATTATTCCGTTATGCCAAGTTTTTATTATAACTTAATTTATAATAAAAACAACCATGTCTCCCCTTTTATTATGGAAAGAAATTTCTTATTATAAATTTCTTTATCATGGTAAATCAATCCATTATTGATTTTATAAAATAAAATAAACCAATCCAAGGTTTATTTTAATTTCCATAAAAATAAATTCTTTCTTTATATAAATTTCTTTATATAAATTTCTTTATCCATAATTTTATAAAACAAACACGCGTTTATTTTATAATTTGAACCAAACAATTTGGTTCCCCTTTTGTGGCCGGCCAAACAAAGAGGGTGGGGACCCTCTTTGGCCGGCCAAACCAGCCGACCATCCGAATTAAACTCATTTAATTCGCCAATAAGTCTTCAAAAGACTTAGCCATTTTATGCTTCCGATGCGTCTCTGAAAAATTCAGATTCGACTTATCTCTCTTGATCGGAAAATCCAATTTTCAACTCGTTTTAAATCCCTCGGATTACTCGTAGTGCGTGTGACTAAATAGGCTTTCGATTTATGTTGGCCGTCTATAATTAACCAATTATAGAACGATCATGAGTGGCACCTAGTAGTACATCATGATCCCCAATTAATCGAAAGATCAACGGTTGACCTCAGAATAATTCTGAAACCCTTCAGCAGCTTAATGAATCGTGCCTCATTCCCTTCACCATCTTATACCCACTTGGTTCAGGACACGGTCTATGTGTGTCAGTCCCCACTAGGCTGACTACGTCACACCTAGCCCAAGTAATGTCTTTCCGTCCGGATTCTAATTACTCTCATGTTTCTAGAGATTCATCTCAACATGTGATGCTCTGGCCAGAGGCTTCGAGTAACAATCCGACGATAGGCCTTGGGTATACATCTCCTCGCAAGGAGTGGTGAATCCTTTGTAGGCTGTTCAAACATCTTCGGGCACTTCGGCTTATACCCAATCATCCTGGGTCCACACCTCCTTGGAGATGCTTGCTTAAGATGTCAAAGTATAAGTCTCATGACCAAGATGACTTGAACACCGCAAGTCAAAGGAACATCGCACTTAAGCTGCAGTAAGAACTTCATTGACATATCTATATGTAGATTACCATATGAAGTTTTACAGCTAGTCACTCCAATGAACTAGTTCCCTTAACTAGCATTCATGTTTATCTCCGGACATCCCAATGTCACCAGCCAGTGAGAATCAGCTGATTAGAGAATAACCCATGCTAGTCTCAACAGAATTGATAGTGTCCGTATTTATCAATTCATCGACTAGGGACAATTTCAATACTTCACAATTGCACATGTAGAGATAATCACTAGTTGTGAATTCATCACAAATTCTCTCATGCTGTGAATTGTATTGCGGACATTCAGTAAATGAGTTTAAGATCTCAATCAAATACACAAACATGTATACTCAAATAGTGAATATTCATTTATTAAAGTAAATGATTACAATCATAAGGCGATTGCCTTAGGACACTTCTCTCATATTACTAACAAACTCCCACTTGGCCTAATGCCAATCGCTACGGTATCCAATACCACAGGCTCTAACATGACCCTCAAACTTGCTTTGAGGCAAGGCCTTAGTTAAAGGATCCGCTAAATTCCTTTCAGTGGGAATTTTCTCAATTTGTATATCATTCCTACTTATAATCTCTCTGATCAGATGATAGCGGCGAAGCACGTGTTTGGATCGCTGATGAGACCTTGGTTCCTTTGCTTGTGCAATAGCTCCATTGTTGTCGCATAAAACCGGTATTGCTTCATCAATGGTTGGAACCCACCAAGTTTGACAAACTTCTTGATCCAGACGTTCTTTTGCTTTCCGATTTCCGCTTCGTAGAATCCGCTACAGGTGTCTTGCTTGGAACTCTTCCAACTTATTGCGCCTCCATTCAAAGTAAATACGTATCCAGACTGAGATTTGGAGTCATCCTTATCTGTCTGGAAACTGGCATCTGTATACCCACGTATTACCATATCTCCTTCTCCATATATTAGGAACACATCCTTAGTTCTTCTTAAGTACTTAAGGATTGTCTTGACAGCCGCCCAATGATCCATTCCTGGATCAGACTGGTATCTGCTCGTGACGCTCAGAGCATACGATACATCGGGCCTAGTACATAACATAGCATACATGATAGATCCTATCGCGGATGCATAAGGAATCTTATTCATGCAAATCCTCTCGTCTTCTGTGCGCGGACACATAGACTTTGAAAGGTTGATCCCATGCCTGATGGGAAGGTAACCTTTCTTGGATTCCGACATGCTAAACCTTTTTAGCACTCGGTCTATATATGTAGACTGCGAAAGACCAAGCAACCGTTTTGATCTATCTCTATAGATTCTAATCCCAAGGATATAGGTTGCTTCTCCCAGGTCTTTCATGGAGAAAGTTTTGGACAACCAAATTTTAACCGACTGTAAGACTGATATATCGTTTCCTATAAGTAATATGTCATCGACATATAAACTAGGAATACGACTGCACTCCCACTAACCTTCTTGTACACACAAGGTTCGTCAGGATTTTGTGAGAAATCAAACTCTTTGATTGTCTCATCAAAACGGATGTTCCAGCTCCTGGATGCTTGCTTCAGTCCATATATGGATTGTTGAAGCTTGCATA